>CM042161.1:18057121-18074015 GCA_023376005.1 Doryteuthis pealeii | reverse complement strand
AAAGAGAGGATGCATCCGCCTAAATTGAATCACATAAGGTTCATGGTTCGGAATGCGGTCTTCACCAACATTAATACATGAGTAGGCACAGCTTGGGTAATCTGGTCTGTGTGGTAAATCACCTGGAGAGCTGACGGTGGGGTAGTGACGCTCAGCTCAGCAAAACATTTCCCACATAAACTACTACTACTACTACTAACACCAGTATAACTACTAACTACTACTACCACTACTAGTTTGACAACGCTTTGCCGTACTATTTAAGACGTGGCGTAGTGTTCCCGCTGTTTTTTGGTAAGTTTTTTTTTTACCATACAGCTTACGGGTGAGTGGACTGATACCAGCACCGATCCTTGAAATGGCAGTCCCTCTGGTGCAGTTGATTGCAAACAAAAAGGTGAAATGCTTTTCTGTAGGTGTTTGGGGTGCTGTTGCCTCTCCTTCCTTTTAGCTCTCTTTTCTGCGGCGGCTTCTTTCCTCTCTTTTCACTCACGTTTGTTCCTTGTTTGACGAGGAGGCCGCCACGTCGCACGGTCTTTCGGCACAAGCCTCCCTGTGTTTACTAACTACTACTACTACTACTATAAATCGATAGCGGTACTGAGTGAAGAAAATAAGCATGTAACATGAATCGTAATTAAGGAAATCCGATCTCGTAAAATATCCGAGTAAGAACAGGTAAGACAATGATGGACATTGCGTGAGAAAGTAAGAACAAACTCAATAAGCGATGGTTCTCCTATGGACTCTCCACATGGAGCACACCAGATTTTGGGCCGTCCAACAAAAACTTTAAAAAAACACCGACTACACCTCTGCAAGTGGCCTAAAGTTGGTATCACAGCCAGTCAGCGAGGGAGTCTATCACCTTTCACTAGCTCTTTTATGTATGCTTTTTTATGTAATACAATGGAATAATCTCCAGTTAGTTTTTTACAGATAGAATCCAAATGAGGTCAAATAAAAGATGATCGCCATTGGATTGTTATCGCTAATTCTAAAATTGCCTTCTTCAGACCGCTTGAGCAGCTCTCCACAACTGCGACCCTACCGCAAGCAAACGGATACTAACTGGAGTCTATATGTGAACATCTAAGAGAAATAACACAAGATCAACCAATGGAAGTCTACAAAAAGCTGTGATAAGGTGGGTCGACCAGATAAAGGGAAAAAAATAATATGTATTCATTAAAATTCGACATTTATGAATTCTACCCAACGATTAGCAAAGAATTAATGAATGACACTCTCGAAACTAGCAAAAGAATTCATTGAGATAAAGGATGAGTAACATAAAAATTATATGCTCTGCCAAAATCAATCCTATACCCCAATGAAAAGAGTATGGGTAAATAAACTCAAAACGATAATTTCTCAGTCGGTATGGGGTCATATGACGGGGCCGAAGTGAGTGAACTAGTCGGTATACATCCTACTATATAAGCTATCATCTACTTTCGACAGGAATAATACAGTGCTTTTTTTTTTTTGCTTTTTTTTTTACGGATAAAATCAAAATGACGTCAGTAAAAAATGGTCGTCATTTTGGATTGTTATCGTTAATTCTAAAATTGAGATGTGTCGATTTAAGTAACCCTTTAATTGTGTTGATTTGCTTTTTGCTTTTGTGACATAAATCAGCTATTTATAGAAAACACCTGTTTCCTTCTTCTCGTGCTGTTCAGTTTTTTTATTGGTAAATAATTTTTAAAATGTTAACTTAAAAACTTACGAAAAAAAAAAGGGTTGAATTTGTAAAATTGGTGAAAATTTATATCAATTTTTTCTAAATACTGATTGATTTTAACAGCACGTCAACACATCTAGGGTTATTTCATGCCTAGAAGTGAAGTAATCGCCTTCGTTATATGTTCATATTTACATTTTTGTGTAGATCAGTGGTTCTCAACCTTTTATTTACCTATGGCCCCCTTTTATTCCTATTTCATTCTCCGGGAACCCCATAATCCATTCTATGTTTAAAATCCTATTGTATTTTTTATTATTAAATATATTCTGCTTGCTACACCATTGGTTCTCAACAGTGGGCCGTATGGTCCCTGGGTCTATATGAAATTGGGGGGGGGGAATTCACGTAAGCAAAATAGTAAGTTTTCCTCTTCGCCTACTTTATTAGTGCTTTCCTTATCGGTGAGGCTTTGAATACGTTGACTGAATACCCTACAGAGGATTCATACCCAGAGTTGTTGCACCTGTTAGGGGGTCCCATCTATGGGTTAAATAGATTTCTAAAAATGAGTTTAAAAATGTATTTTTAAATAGATTTTTTAAAACTCATTTTTTTTAAATCTATTTTGAAAAAAAATTGAATACTCAACAACAATGCATAAAACAGAAACGTCTTCGACAGAAAATAACCCTAGAGTTGATATGTCGTTAAATTCCAACCAACCAATCAACCAACCAGCATGTAGGCAAAACCATAGATTCCTCTACAATTGTTTAAATTATCTTGAACCAATGGAAAACTGCTGAAATAAACGTGTTAAAGGTCAACTGGTCTATTTTGAAGAAAATTGACGTTTCATTCATTGTTGTTTCTCTCTTGGTAAATACAGCTTCAATCTCGATACTTTTTTTAACACACTTTGTATTTGACCAAATGTCATTATGTATGTGTTTTACCATTCCTCAGCCACGAACAGAACGCGAAACAAGTTATTTGTTAAGCGGTGGTACATTGGTTAGAATTTGAAATTGCCATACCCAAGACTAAAGAGCCTAGTCTACCTACTATTTACTCATGGGGGAGGGTGAGAGAAGATATGGATATATGCATTTCTCAAGGACATGAACGCTATATGAATCGCAAACAATCTCATCCAGGATTTGAACTCGTGTAGCCAAGTCCATTTCTTAGGACAATAACGTTATTACACAACGAGCGTTTTCTCAAATGTCAGAAAATATGTGTCGGTAGATATTGTAGAGTAGCTAGCACCCCTTCTTCAGCACTCTACCAGATGGACTGGCTCGTAGCCTTAAATAGTCTTCGATTAAGGACTTCAACAGTTGATTAATAAGCTGATTAATATTCGGACTCGCCATGGGTTATTTTATGCCTAGAGGGTAGGGAAGGACGTTCATATTTAATTTTTTTATTTAATTGTTTAAAATTTTTTTTTATTTAATTTTTAAATTATTCGTATTTCAATACATGTGAAAAAAAAAGAAAAAACGAAAAAAAGAACGAAAAAAACACGAAAAAAATCTCTTCAGAACATACGTATACGTGAACACATAATGAATGCGAATTCCTTAACTTGTAGAAATAAAATAACCCTAGACAGATTGACATGCCATCAAACTCATTGTATCAAATTTTAACATTTATTTAATTCCTAATTTATCCGTGATTGATTGATTGATTTATTGATTGATTTTTAATGGCATGTCAACTCGTCTCGGGTTATTTTATGCCTGGAGGTTAGGGAACCACGTTCATATTTACCTATTTTTTTGTGTTTTTGTTCTTTCTTTGTTTAATAATTATTCGTATAACGATACGTGTGCTAAAAAAACAAACTCTTCAGCAACAAATGTATATGTGAACGTACATTGAATGCGATTCCCAAATTTTCTGGGCATAAAATAGCCAGGGAAGGTTGACATGCCGTTAGAATTAATTAAAAAACTTTTGAAAAACAAAAAAAAATATTCGTATTTGATAGGACCGTGTACACAAAACACATACCAAAAATAAACAAAAAGCTCTTAAGAAACAATTACACAAAAAATGTAAAAAAATGATCGTGTAATGAATGCGATTCCCTAACTTCTAGACATAAAATAACCTGAGACGAATTAGCATGCCGTTAAAATCAATTTATGAAAAAACTTTTTCAAAAACACCTACAACTGTTTTTTCCTTTTTTTTATTCAAATCTCAATTTTTTTTAATGTTTTTAATTTTTCAATTTTTTTTTTAAACGGTACCAATTAGCATCTTATCTATGGGTCAAATATATTTGTTTAATATTATTCGTATCCGATAAGACCGTGTACAAAAAAAATGCGCGCGATTCCTTAACATCTAGGTAGAAAATAACTCTGAACTGGTTGACATGCCGTTAAAATTGATTTACGTAATTTTTTTTAAAAACACATACGACTGTTTTTTTTTTGTTTGTTTGTTTTTCTTTTCCTTTTTTTATTAAAATCTTAATGGTTTTTTTTTTTTTTGGTGTGTGGTGTGGTGTGTGGGGGGGGGTTCAATTCTTTTCATTTCTAATCTTTTTTAAAAACTTGTTTCTGTTAGAGTATTATCTATGGATCAAATAGATCTGTTTAAAAAATCATTCGTATTCAAATGTAAATTTCGTGTGCAAAAAAAAAAAAAAAAAAATACAAAAAAAAAAAAAAAAAAAATAACAAAAAATAAACAAAAAACAGAAAACGTGAAAATAAACGCACAATGAACGAGATTCCCTAACCTCTGGGCAATAAAATAACCCTAAAGGGGTTGACATAGTAAACTCCTAAATGGTATTTCTCTGTATTCACTGTGTAGTAAATAAAGCTTTAAAAGTGTGTAAAATAAGTAGAAGTTAGAGGCAGCATTAAATGATGATTATATGTTTGTTGCGTTTGCCACAGAGTACGTCAAAATTGCGTAACAGCTCAGGAGTAATAAAAGAAAAAGGTCACAGGGTGCTTAACCGACAGACACATTAATTCAAGTGTGATGTCATCAAATCAAACGACAAAATGGATTTAATGCAAAATACATAAAATAACAGATTGATTAGACACACACACACCACACACACACACACACATACACACACACAAACACACACACACACACACACACACAACACACAACACACACACACAAATATAGGACTTTATTTGAATAGAATGAGTTTTGAGGTAAATAGATAGTAAACTTTGAAATACCCTATCATACATGTAAAAAATACCAAGAAAATTTGCTAGATAAAGAGTGAAACCGCTCGCAGTGGCTCTCACACTAGTGCGACCCTATAATAAGCAAAGTACAAAAACTGATGGTTAGTTGATTATAGTTGAACAAAAGGACTCAGGTTACAATAATAATAGGATTTTATTTTAAACTAGCAGCGGCTACCCGGCGTCGCCTGGGTAGAGAAGGATTTTTTAAGTTAGTCCCGCAGATCCATTATTACTGAATCGTAAGTTGAATCCTCGTGGGATCCCCCATTTAAATCCCTATGTAAAAATCAAAAAAAGAATAGACATTGCATTGATCCAGCTACTCTGAAAAGAAATGTTAATGTCTACTATCTAAAATGTTAAATGAAAAAAAAAATCCATGCTGTTATCATTTAAATTTTATTTTTCAATTATCTTCACGAATATAAATCAAATCTCGATTATTTTTGCGCAAAAAGCAAGCCCTGGTGATATTTAATGTGTATATATATTTACTTTGTCGTTAATTGTTTTATTTTCGAAGTTTCCTCCGGACATACACATATACACAACTGTCATTTATATATGTATAGAAGGAATACTGAGGTGAAAATATGGGGAACTTTGAAATATCCCATCATATGGGTAAAAAATACTAAGAAAATTAGGTAGACACAGAGTTAAAAAAAAAGACACTTCTAAAAAAATAGATGAACGTACAATGAATGCGATTCCTTAACCTCTACGTATAAAATAACTCTAGACGGATTGGACATGCCATTAAAATCAATGAAATACACACACGTGTGTACGAAGCTTTTTGCAACGTGGGTAAAAAAATGTTTTTTTTTTTTGTATTTGTTGTGTTATTAAAATATATAAAATATTTAAAAAATATTTAAAAAATAATAAAAATTTGTAAAGCAAATGCAAGACAAAATTATTTTAGTAACAGATTGGTGAATACATGGAATAAACTACCATCATCAACAGTAAATGCCCCATCTCTAAATTCCTTTAAGGTAATGTTGGATAATCTGTGGAAAAAGTATAAATATTCTGTGGAATTAAGATGAATGTTTATAAGGAACAGCTGACAGGTCTCAGACCTAATATACTAGCTGAAAAGATATTATTATTATTCCTTTTGAGTTTTCACATCAGTGTTAGCTGATGGGTTTTCACTGGAGTCTGAGTGACAGCAAGTCTCCTCAGGTCTCCAGGACTCTTCTGAGTATTCTGGCAGATTGCAGCAGTGCAGTGTTCTGAATGGTTTCAATCCTTCCTCTGATATCCAAACTTTCCAATTATTATTATTATTATTATTATTATTATTATTATTATTATTATTATTATTATTATAAATCTATCTTTATAATTAATTTCTAATTTGACAAAATTGAATGACAAATTGCCTGAAGGATCTCAGATGCTTTGGCATTGCCCCTTCTAGCTGGGAAAATTTGGCTCATGACCGCCCTCGATGGAGACGGACTCTCCATAGAGGGTTGCTCATGTCAGAAGTCACCCTGACGCAACACCATAAAGCTAAGAGGTCCAGAAGAAAGCAGCGGCAATAAAGCACCGGAACATCAACATCTTCAGGGACAGCATTCAAAATGCGACATCGGACTTCACAGTCACAGGAGGCACTGTAAATTCAGGGGCACAACAACTTTGTTATAGTCTTCCGAGACTGAAATGCCAATATATTATACATCTATCTTTATAATTAATTTTTACTTTTAATTTGTTCATCGATTTAATAAGATACGAAACGTTTTTAACATGAACTTCGATTCCTGTGTTTGCATCATAAAAATGGAGGTGCGTGGTGTAATGGTTAGAGTCGTAGGAAATGGACCTGTCGACTCGAGATCAAATCCTGGACGAGGCTGTTTACATTTCACATAGCGCTAATACCCTTGGGAAAGGTATGAATCTAACTATTCTCGCTCCAGCTATGGGTAAATAGTGGGACAGACTGGGGTCTTTAATTTTGGTGAGGCAACCAGTCTAGGAGAAGGAAAACTCTAATTTCAAACCTGTTTAAACTCCGCTTAAGAAATAGACGTGTCACATCCTACTTTGAGGAGGGATTTCGGTAAATATATATCATGAAATGTTAATGATGGTTTGGTTTCTTAGTTTAATGGCATATCAACCATCATGGGTTATTTAATGCCATAGCTGGAGAAACATTAATGAATACTGAAATTAGCACAAGCAATGTTTAATAAAATGTTATTGCTAAAAAAAAAAGCCTCTTAAGAAACATCTACACAAAAAATGAATATATGAACGCGATTCTCTAACATCTAGGTATAAAATAACCCAAGACGGGTTGGCATGCCGTTAAAAATTACTGTTTAAAAAATAAATTAAAAAAACTTGAGAAACATCTACACAAAAATGTATATAAAAACGTACAATGAACGCGATTCTCTAACATCTAGGTATAAAATAACCCAAGACGGATTAGCATGCCGTTAAAATCAATCAATCAATCTATCTATCTATCTATCTATCTATCAAACACAAGAGTAGGACATCATTTTATAGAAAACTAAAGAAAAAAGAGCAAAAACGGCAAAAGAAAACATTTTGAATAGAAATGAACGTTTGAATTTAACGCAGAATCATTGAATACTCCAACTCGGTAAAATGCACAATAGCGCGCAAGAGATAATATCATTAGAATCGTATTTTACGTATAAATAGCATTAGATTACGGAAACTCCTCAAAATAACCTAACCCTAACCCTAACACTAACTCTAACACTGACCCTAATCGTAAAACTAACTTTAACCCTTATCCAAACCCGTCTCAAGGGTTTAAAGCCTAGGAAAAACACAAATTTCCCTTTTAAAGTAGGACGGGTGTAGTAGTTAAAAATTACCAAAAAATGTTATTTATTTACCAATGGGTACTTTAAACAATCTTCAAAACATTAAAGCTACCAATGGAGAATGGAACTTAAAATACAACAAAAATAGAAGAGAACAGGTTGTGCTGACCCGCCTTCATATGGGCCACACACCTACATCACCCATCATCATTTACTAGGGGCACAGAATCCCCAATATGCACTACAGCCAGAGAGAGAGAGAGAGAGAGAAGAGAGAGAGAGAGAGGAGAGAGAGAGAGAGAGAGAGAGAGAGAGAGAGAGAGAGAGATGCCTAAGAGGGCACAGAATCCCCAATATGCACTACATACCAAGAGAGATTTACAGTGAAATATATACTGCTAGTGTATGTAGACATTGATCTAATGCGAAACAAATACTACCAAGCAAGTAATTTGAAGGAAAAAAAAACTTTTTACAAAAATAAGACCATCCAGGATTTTACATTTCCTAAAAGAAGTAATTGAACAATAGTTAAAATATATACATATATACATTTGTTTTCTACCAAACTATTGCTATGAATCCAAAACTTAGTCGGTATTAAATGACCCACCGAGGTTGATATGCCGTAAAAAAAGAAAACAAATAAAAAAAAACAAAAACAAACAAAACAATGGGTACAAATGCAGAATAGCGTGCTAGAGATATTATTAGAATCGCATGTTACGTTTAAATAACATATGTTGAAAACTCTCAAAGTTGCCTAACTCTAAACCTAACCCTAACATTAACCCTTAAACTAACACATCTCAAAGATTTCGGGTATTTCCGTGAAATGTAATGATCTTTATCCGTAATCTAACATCATCTCTTGCGCACTATTGTGCATTAGTACCAAACTTTCTATATCAATGAAACAATAAACGCCGTACATCACAGTATGGTTAACCTTATAAATAGCATAAAATGTTGGTAACTCCCAAAGTAGCCTAACCCTAACCCTAAACCTAACACTAACCTTTAGCTTAACCCTAGTATCTCAAAGGTTTCAGGTATTTCCGTGAAATGTAATGATTTTTATACGTAATCTAATGATATTATCTCTTGCGCGCTATTATGTATTAGTACCAAACTTTCTATATCAATAAAACAATAAACTACTTACATCAGTTATACACAATCTAATGATATTCTCTCTTGCGCGTTATTATGCATTAGTACCAAACTTTCTATATCAATCAAACAATAAACGACTTACATCACAGTTCAAATGTATGGTTAACCTTATAAATAACATTAAATATTGGAAACTCCCAAAGTAGCCTAGCCCTAACCCTAACACTAACCCATAACTTAACCCTAGCATCTCAAAAGTTTCGAGTATTTCCGTGAAATGTAATGATTTTTATACGTAATCTAATGATATTATGTTATCTCTTGCGCGCTATTATGCATTAGTACCAAACTTTCTATATCAATGAAACAATAAACGACTTACATCACAGTTGTACATAATCTAATGATATTATCTCTTGCGCGTTATTATGCATTAGTACCAAACTTTCTATATCAATGAAACAATAAACGACTTACATCACAGTTCAAATATACGGCTAACCTTTCAGTCCTTGAGTAATCCTCAGTAGGTTGTTCTCCATTGTCTGGACATTTGACAACTAATGTGTGAGCATAGGTATGTGAAAGAAACTAGTATAAAATTGTCAGTAAGCACAAAAACCAAACAACCTTTTTTTGCTGGACTGTCTTAAGCAGATATAAAAGAGTAATGGCGACAAAATAACCTGCTTCGCGCTAAAGTTAACACGCCTATTCAGTGGAAAGGACTAATGTCTAATTATATAAAGCCTGTTTAGCGATCTTTTTTCTTTTTTCTTTCTTTCTTCTTCTTCTTCTTCTTCTTCTTCTTCTTTCTTCTTCTCTTCTTCTTCTTCTTCTTCTTCAGTAGTAACTATATTTACCCTTGTAAGTGTCTGAAGCGATGTAATTTAAAAGGAGGGAAAATATTTATGGATTGTCAGTCTAAGAAAAAGGATTTTTTTCTTTTCTTTTTTGGAAGTGGCCCGTTTTCAAAAAGTTCATCCACTGCAAATTTTAAAATTTCGGAAAAAGATTTTTCTCAAATTCTGTCGATAAGTTAAAAAACAAAAAAAACAAAAACAAAAAAAAAACAAACTTAGCCTAATCCTAGCATCTCAAAGGTTTCAGGTATTTCCGTGAAATGTAATGATCTTTATACGTAATCTAATGATATTATCTCTTGCGCACTATTGTGCATTAGTACCAAACTTTCTATATCAATGAAACAATAAACGCTGTACATCACAGTATGGTTAACCTTATAAATAGCATAAAATGCTGGAAACTCCCAAAGTAGCCAAACCCGAACCCTAAACCTAACACTAACCCTTAGCCTATACCTAGCATCTCAAAGGTTTCAGGTATTTCCGTGAAATGTAATGATTTTTATACATAATCTAATGATATTATCTCTTGCGCACTATTGTACATTAGTACCAAACTTTCTATATTAATGAAACAATAAACACCTTACATCACAGTTATACACAATCTAATGATATTATCTCTTGCGCGCTATTGTGCATTAGTACCAAACATTCTATATCAATTTATATTTTAAATTTAAAAAATTTATACTATATTTTAATTTAAGTTTCGTAAAAGATTTTCTCAAATTCTGTCGATAAGTTAATAAAAAAAATCGTATTATAATGGAGATTCAGTGTCTATCTGTAACCGATACGACGTCACTGCTTACGTCACTATAGGTATTCACTAAGCTTAGCTTATATGTGGCACAAGGCCAGAAGTATGGAGCGCCCAATGAGAATCGAACTCACTAACAATGGTCTGCGAATCTAGATTACTAACCATTACACCACGTGATGTGCTTACATCACTATACCGCCAGGAATTCCGTAAGTTTTTCGATGGGTATTTAATTTATAGTCAAAATCATTGATATATAGAATAGAATAGAATAAATCTTATTTATTCCTGATGTCTCTATGAAAATCTGAGTTAGATTTGCCTCAAAACAGCCCATGTTATTAGTGCGTTTAAAATCCTGCAATGTGTCTTATATATCACGAAGAAATAAAGGTTTACATAATATATGGTGCGGTTAATTTGTATACTGGTTTTAACAAAACCGTATTTAATAAATAATTACTTGGTATTATTGATCTCTAATATTATTATTTCATTCTCCAACGTATTAAAACCAATTCTATGAATAATTTTATATTGAAACCAATTATTTCTCTGTATGTTTGAGATGAGGCTTGATGATTAGTATTATCTGCGTTATTCGGACTATTGTCCTCATCTATCATCAAGGTTCCCGAGTCCGAGAAGATTCCCGAGTCCGACAAGAAATACCCCAAGAAGGCCGGAAGGCATATCGACCGAAACGATGTACAGATAACAATGAAGATGAGGACAATAGTCCGAATAACGCAGATAATACGAAATCAATTATGATATAATTAAAATAAGTGTAAACTTTTCATGTGTTCTTATCTAATTTCGTTAGTCTTTCTAATTTAATATATTTGATTACATTAAGACTTAAATACTTACGCCCAGAGGGTGCATATTCTTGCTGGTAACAATGAAGATGAGGACAAGAGCCCGAAAAATCTGAATAATACAAATTATCAAGGGTCATCACAAAATTCAGATAAATATTTGTAGGTATCTTTTTAAACGGTTTTTATTGATTTTAATGGCATGCCAACCCGTCTAGCGTTATTTTATGCCAAGAGGTTAGGGAATCGCGTTCATTTACATTTTTGTATTATTGTTTCTTATGATTTTTATTTTTTCTGTTTTCTTTTTTGCATATAGTCCAATCGAATATGAATAATTTTGACCCATAGATGAGACCATAACAGGTACTACCATTCCAGGACACTCCTCACACCACAGATCTCTAGAACTGGAGCCTCGTCATCTGATACAGTTTAGTGTCATACTCAGGATACCCCCTTTTTAGAGGGGGATGTCTAAAGATTTTAATATGAAAAAGAAAACAATTGTAAGTTTATTATTTCGATTTTTCGGACTGCTGTCCTCATCTTTATTGTTATATACAAAACGTTTCGGCCGATGTGCCCCCGGTCTTCTTCATAGTTGGACATTTGGCACAACGGATATAGAGGTTGAATTAATACAGTTCTAAGTGACAATCATCTGGAGGTTACAGGTTCAATCCTGACTACCGGGGAAAATAATATAGTTTAATACTTGGACCCGGGCAGGGTTAACGGAATGAGAACAATCTACTGTAAAACAAATAATTTTTATATGGGATTATTCTTTCATCCTTTCTCGTTGTTGCGAGAAAGAATATTTCCCTATAAAATGTCGGACAAACAAGGCCTAACTCTTTAGATCCTGTTGAAAATTCCATGGCCCCATTCCTATAAGGATTTTTTAAAAAAATGGCCTTTTCATTTAAAGTTACCAGACTTGTTTTCCTTAAATTAAAGACTTCTAAATATGTTTAATATTGCATTTGTGGGGATTAAAAAAAAAACTAAAAAAAACTAACTCCCATGGGGCCTTGACCGGAAGGACCCCTCTGCGCATGTCCGACAAAGGTCTGACTCCCTACCCCCAGAAGGATACCTCGGCCATTCGAACTGAGGCTGCAACTGAGTGTGGTCGTTTCCTAGCCAGGGGCATGTTCCCTCGCTACAGACGACTATGCCCCGTTCAATAAAGCCTAAGTCACAAAATTACCTCTTGCCTTTGTCTCTTTCCTTTTCGTTCCTTAAGTTCCATTTCAGCTTACCAGCCCACAAGAAGAAGAAACAACCAGCTTTTATTGGGGAGAAGATAACACCAACGAACATAACTTAGCCCCATACATTTAAACAAAGGCTATTTGGGGGGGTGGATTAAAAAACGAATGTGACTTCTGGCCAGGTGGAATGAGGTGGTATAGGACATTAAGGGTATTTGCCTCATACCCCACTTGTATGGGCTGGGCACAGAGCCTCGTTTTAACGTGGGCCCACCCACAAGCCGAAGCTCATGGGTGGGAAAGAACAAAAATTGCGTCGATCCCCTCGACATTCCCCCTCAAGGGGGGCGCCTCAGGCGCTGGGAAATAAACCCAGCCCTGCTCCTAAGGGGCTGGTATTGCCTGGGGGATGGCCTACTGTGATCGACGCTATTAATTGTACTCTACCGGTCCAGAGGCCGAAGCACACTGGACCCCCAGCCGAGGCCGGGTACATTAGGTAAGTATTAGGTGTGGTATAGGACATCAAGAGTTAAATAACAAGATACAGAAGAATTAGTAGTTAGTCTTGCTGATAATAAATTAGCCGTTCTGCTATGTAAGAACTGTGCGTTTTTTGGCGATTCTTATTCTTGTTATATTTTCCCGTACAAAGGTAATAATCCTTATTGTTAACCATTCCGTATTTTAATATTGGTTTTAAAAAACTCAGTCACAACAGAGGTGGAGCGCCATACCTACTATCAGCTGTCCACTTTACCGCACAAATCCAAGGTATGCTACCCATGCTCTAATAATAATTCTATTCTTTATTCATTCAAATGTAGTTGTGGTTTGCCCTACATAGGAAGAACCAACCAAAAACTAGACGTCAGTATTAAACATGTTTCTACGAATATACACAATTCTAATTTTGGCCCAAACGACGTACTTAACAAAACATACGGGTCTTCGATTGTTAAACACTTTATAAATAACCGGAATTGTGCTAATAAATTCAGTGTTGACTTGTTCTCTATTCTAAGTCGCACACTTCTTTTCATCTGAAAATATTTTGTCGAGAACGGCTTCTCTCTGTAAACAGAGAAAATATTTGCTTGGACTCAAAGTTATCTCCATTTAGTCTCTATTTCTCTGAATTAGTATTATCTGCGTTATTCGGACTATTGTCCTCATCTTCATTGTTATCTGTACAACATTTCGGCCGATATGCCCTCTGGCCTTCTTCAAGTATTTCTTGTCGGACTCGGGAACTTTCTTTTCGAACTCGGGAGCTTTCTTGTCGTAATCGGGAGCCATCACGGAACTTTGAACCTAACCATTTATTCAGTCCATGGGGGTATCCTGTTCTCATTCCGCTAACCATAGCTGGGGTAGCAGTTGTGTTAATTATTATTCTATGTTACTGCCGCCGGTCAGGATTGAACCTGGAATCCAGAGATAACTGTCACTTAGAACTGTATTAACCTAACTACCTTATCTACTAGGCCATGTGTCCAATTGGACACATAGCCTAGTATTTCTCTGAATGTTTGAGATGAGGCTTGATGATTAGTATTATCTATGTTATTCGGACTATTGTCCTCATCTTTATTGTTATCTGTACAACGTTTCGGCGGTTGTGCCCTCCGGCCTTCTTCAGGTATTTCTTCTCGGTCTCGGGAACCTTCTTTTCGAACTCGGGAACCTTCTTGTCATAATCGGGAGCCATCACGGAACTTTGAACCTAACCCTTTATTCAATCCACGGGAGTATCCTGTTCTCATTCCACTAACCATAGCTGGGGTAGAGGCGTTAAGATGTGTTAATTATTATTCTATGTTACTGCTGCCCTTGACCAGGTTTGAACCAGCAGTCTAGAGATAACTGTCACTTAGAACTGTATTAACCTAACTCCTTTATCCACTAGGCTATGTGTCCAATTGGAGTCCGAAAAGAAGTTTCCCGAGTACGAGAAGGTTCCCGAGTCCGACAAGAAATACCTGAAGAAGGCCGGAGGGCACATCGACCGAAACGTTGTACAGATAACAATGAAGATGAGGACAATAGTCCGAATAACGCAGATAATACTAGTCTCTAATCATTCCCTATCTCTCTTCGTTGTTTTCTTTTCCTACTCATACCATAGGGGCGGCCTAGTGTTGGTATCAGCCGAACAGCAAAGGAGTCTATCCACTTTTCACGAGCACTAGACAAGGGAGATTGTTTTTGTATCTGAGGTTGTTGTAAGGGAGAATATTCTACCTACAAGAAGTTGGACTCGTCCAATAAGTAGAAGTAAAGTCGCTGGGGTGGCCTAAAGTCAGTATCAGTCAGAAAGCGAGCGAGTCTATCCCCTTTTCACTAGCGTTAGACCAAGGAGATTGTTTTTGCGTATAAGATGGAGCGACACATCTATAATCAGCTCCTTACTTTACCGCACAGATCTCTGTGTTACTCATACGCTGAGTTGACGAGGGCTGGCATCGAACCAGGAACGTTGTGGCTTCCTAGGCGAACGCTCTACAGACTGACCTAAACCGGCCCAGATTAGCTAAACCGACCCTGAAACAATCATAAATAACGAGATACTAACTACCCGAAAGGATTAGTAGCTATCATTTGCTGACAATACATTAGCCATTACTGCTATGTAAGAACTGTGCGTTTTCTTCCTATTCGTATTCTCGCTATATTTCCTCTACAAAAGGTAATAAACTTTATTGTTAAACATTCCTGATTTTAATGTTATTTTTGATAACTAAGTCACAACATTTTGGCGACGAGGATGAGATTCGAACTCACGCGGAGAGACCCGAATGGATCATAAAAGAAAGAGGTAAGACTTCCAGAGGAAGTGAAATCTCAAAAGGGGAAGTGTTGTGAGGTAGAGCATCTTCCCTACAAAAAGTTGGACTCGTCCGACGAAAGGCATAAATAACAAGATACTGACTACAGAAGAATTAGTAGCTAGTCTTGCTAACAACAGAGTAGCCGTACTGCTGTGTAATAACTGTGCGTACCCTTCCTATGCATATCCTCGTTATATTTTAAAAAACCGGTATTAGTTTCAGTTTCAACTCCTAACCAAATTGTACCTCTACAGTGGGGTAAGACCCACCTATATGTGGTGACCTGTGTTGCTTAAGGACGGAAACCTGATGGCCGAGAAGTCCATGAAAAAATCACTCCACTTTGGCCATTACTTGGGCTAGACGGGCGGTCGTAAAGACCTCCTCCGGTCAATTGTCTAGTCACATCAAGCCCTAGCACATATATGATTGTCCCAGTTGTATTGGTCCCAATCATATTTTTTATCATATCTTTCCCAGAAGTCGGTGGTTGAGGTTTTTAGTGTCCTGGGCATGTCGTCAAACCACATCTAGTGGTGAGATTCCAAGTGTGGAGTGCCTCTTTATTTTCAGTACTCCCAGGTCCACTCAGACCCAGAGTGATAGTATCTATGGGTTGAATAGATTAAAAAATGAGTTTAAAAAAAAAATGAATACCCAACAAGAATGAATAAAACAAAAATTAATTCGGCATAAAATAACCCAACAAGGGTTGAAATGCCGTAAAATGTAAACAACACACACACACGCGCACACACACACACCTTCTGCATATTTTCTTTGTTTACAAAATATGTAGGTATTTAACCCACTCGTTTGCCGCGTGCAAGATGTGACATAAGGTCGCAAGTTGAAGCAACAATCTAGGATCGAACTCACACACACACCAAAGAGGGGTCCTGGTTATAACAATAATAATTAGACTCCAGTTCTATATCTCTGTGGAGTTTGGAGTATGTTTTCATTGCAATTACTCCCAGGTCCATCCTGACCCAAAATGGTAGTACCTGTTAGGGTCCATCTATGGGTTAAATATATCTGTTTAAAAATTATTCGTATTCCATAGGACCATGTGCTGAAGTATCATCTACACCAGTGGTTCTCACATGGACCCCTGGGGGTGGGGGTGGGGGGCGATATAACATTTTTTGGAGTCCAGGCAAGCAAAAGATATTTAATTAATAAAATACAATAGGATTTTTAAACATAGAAGGGTTATGGGGTTCCAGGAGAATGAAATAGGAATAAAAGGGGCCATAGGTAAAAAAAAAAAAGGGTGAGAACCACTGATCTACACAAAAATGTAAATATGAACATATAACGAAGGCGATTACCTAACTTCTAGGCATGAAATAACCCTAGATGTGTTGACGTGCTGTTAAAATCAATCAGTATTTAGAAAAAATTGGATATAACTTTTCACCAATTTTACAAATTCAACCCTTTTTTTTCGTAAATTTTTAAGTTAACATTTAAAAATTATTTACCAATAAAATAAACTGAACAGCCGA
>CM042161.1:18012121-18054621 GCA_023376005.1 Doryteuthis pealeii | reverse complement strand
AAAGTAAGGAGCTGATGGTAGGTGTGCCGCTCCACCTCAGACGCAAAAATAATTTCCTTGGTTTAGCGCCAGTGAAAAGGGGATAGATTCCCTCGCTGATTGGCTGATACTGACTTTAGACCACCCCGGTGACTTTACTTACGTATAAAAAGCATTACATTTCATGGAAATACCCGAAACCTTTAAGACGCTAGGGTTAGGGTTAGGATAAGGGTTAGGGTTAGTTTTAGGGTTAGGGTTCAATGTTAGGATTAGTGTTAGTGTTAGTGTTTAAGTTAGGATTAGATTACTTTGGGAGTTTCCGTAATCTAATGCTATTTATACGTAAAATGCGATTTTAATGATATTATCTCTTGCGCGCTATTCTGCATTTGTACCTTAAATTCTTTTTAGAATGATCGATTTACCTTCAAGTGTTGTGTCATCACATCGTTGTTGATATTGAATTGTTTGTGTTGGTTCTGCGATTTATGAGGGTTGATGTTGGATGTGTCCGATTTTTAATTTGATTATCGTGTCTTTGAGCAGATGTAATTCCTTTTTTTTTTTTTAAGTTGGCTTTAATCTAATCCACTGGTTAATTCGAGTTATTTCTGGAGGTATGTGCTACACCTAATCCACTGTCACCCTCCCTTTTTTTGTGTGTCTTTCTTTCTTATGCTTGATTCACGTTCAAACAAATATCGTACTAAGAAAATCACGCGAAGGGCAGCCGGACAACAGAAGTTTGTAGACAACAGCTGCGACCAACTGTCGTCCCACTACTACAGAGGGAGGCTCGACCCTCAGATAACAACAACAAAAAGAAAAAAAAAAAAAAAGAAAGAAAGAAAGAAAGAAAGAAAAAAAATTGTTGACATTTTCCTTGTTGCTTATTAAGTGATAAATAAAACATCAAAATCTATATATTAATATTCGATATTGACCACGTACCCCACGTGTACGGGTTAGGCACAAGGCCCTATTAATATGGGACCATCCACAAGCAAGGACTCATGGGTGGCGGGTGCAAAAAATGCGTTGATCCTGTCGGCATTCCCCCCTTAAGGGGGCGCCTCGGGCACTGGGCAATAAACCCAGCCCTGCCCTAGAAATCGAGGGCGGGTATTGCCTGGGGGATGGCCCCATGAGATCAACTCAAACCCCGCCCGAGGCCGGACCTACTCAGGGTACCTCATGTGGTGTAATGGTTAGTGAGTTCAATTCTCACTGGGCGCCCCATAACTTGGCCATTGTGCCACATCTAAGCTAAGCTTAGTATATATTTACCAAACTCCTCCGCATGAGCTGGGTGTGACGCAAGGTCAATTTCTTAAGCGGAGTTTAACAGGTTTGAATTAAGTGTTTTCCTTCTCCTAGACTGGTTGCCTAACCACGGTTAAAGAGCCCAACTATTTACCCATAGCTGGAAGGAGAATAGTCGGATTAATACCTTTCCCAAGGGAATTAGCGCTATGTGAAATGCAAACCGCCTCGCCCAGGATTTGAACTCGTCGCGTCCATTTCCTACGACTCTAACCATTACACCAACATGCACCTAAGCTTAGTAAATAAGTATATACCAATACTCTTGTTCCTTAATCTTCCGACCGTTATCATCTTGCAACACCCTCTGATTAAAAATGAGACTGTCCAAATCATCCAAGAAGAAATGCAAAAATGTAAATCTTGATTATCTGGTGTTGCTTATCCGTCGAATTCTTATTTCTTATGAGTGTTGTCCCCTCAGTTAAATAATGGGCCATTCCATTTTATTATAAAGAAAGAAGGTGAAGAAAAAGGACAAGGTACACAACACATTTAATAAGAAAGAAAGAAAGTATGGGAAAGATATATATATATATATATATATATATATATAAGTACTTTTTTACTTTTTTATATATAAGTAAAAAAGTAAAGTAGTCGGGGTGGCCTAAAGTCGGTATCAGCCAATAAGCAAGGGAGTCTATCCCTTTTTCACTAGCGCTAGAACAAGGAGATTGTTTTTGCATCTGAGTTGGAGCGCCACACCTACCATCAGCTCCTTACTTTACCGCGCAGATCCCCGTGCTACTCATACGCTGAGTTGGCAAGGGCCGTTATCGAACTGGGAACCTTGTAGTTTCTAGCCGAACACTCTACCGACTGAGCTAACTTGGCCCATATATATATATATAATATATATATATATATATATATATAGAGAGAGAGAGAGAGAAGAGAGAGAGAGAGAGATAATGTGAATCGGTTTCAATCGAACATAATGAAAAAATGAAAAGAAGGAAAGAAAAAAAAGGGAGTGAGAGAGAGCTAAATCAAAATTATTATACTTTTTATATATTGAACTAAATCGCAACAGCTCTTAAGTAAACATATCAAACGTTGTAATAATTAAATTATCATGCTGTGGTATATCCACAGGTCCTGCTAGTTTTGATTAATTCAGTAACTACTACTCGTCCCTGCAGGCTGATATATTCAGATCAATCTGAGTCACATGTTATGTTGATACTTACTTTCCACTTCCCCATAATTACCTGCCTCAGGTTTAGTAGTGTTCTACCTCAGCAAAAACAATCTCCCTGGTCTCGCACTAGCGAAAAGGGGATAGACTCACTCGCTGTCCACTTGATACCGACAATAGGCCACTCTACTGACTACTATTTATATAAATCGTCAGTGTGGCCTATAGTCGGTATCAGCCAGACAGAGAGGGAGTCTATCCCCTTTTCACTAGCACTAGACCAAGGAGATTGGTTTTACATCTGAGGTGGAGCACTACACCTACCATCAGCTCCTTACTTTGTCGCACAGATCCTTGTGCTATGCATACATTGGTGAGGGCCGGTATCGAGCTAGGAACAGTTTCAAGTAACTAATGATAATAATCCTTCGTAAATAATTATACCGCCCTGTCGGTGGGGAAGAAGAATGTACTAACTACACTCCTACAGAGGGGTAGAATCCCCTCCACACACACACAGTGGGGCCACCTGTTGGCCATGGGTGGCGACTCCTGATGCTTAAGGACGGAACCCTAATGGCTGAGCAGTTCATGACATGCAACACTCCACTTTGGCTCTTACTCAGGCTAAAAGGGTGGTTGGAGAGGCCCCCTCTGATTAATCAGCTGGTAATGTCAAGCTCTAGCACCTATATGATTGTCCCAACTCTATTGCCCTTATGGCAAGCCCCGATCTTTTTTATCATATATGTGATGTAAAGCGATGACTGAAAGTCTTAACGTCCTGCATATGACATTAAACCCTATCTAATGGTGAGGTTCCAATTCTGGAGCTCTGGGGAGTGTGAAGTACACCTTCATCATCATTACTCCTAAGTCCACTCTGACTCGGTGTGGTAGTACCTGTTAAGGTATCATCTATGGGTTAAATAGAAAAAATGAGTATTATAAATGTTGTTTTTTTTAAATTGGGTTTACAAAAAGAATTTTCAATGCCGACGGGATCAATGCATTTTTTACACCGCCTTCCATGAGCTTCGGTTTGTGGGTGGTTCCAAATTAATAGGGCCTTGTGCCTAACCTGTACACATGGGGTACATGCTAAATATACACAGAACAGTGTCCCCACAGGCAGCACCTGACCCATCGCCTAAAAGAAGTAAGAGCTGGGTTTATTGCCTAGTGAAGGAATGCCGACGGGACAACGCATTTGTGTGTCACCGGTGGGAGGACAGAAAAAGAAATACTTACTTTTCTCTTCTCTCTTTGAGATTTTGAGTTCTCTGAATATCAGAGGGAATTGTTGGTCATTTCCTATAACTCCAACCTAAAAAAGGGGAACCACTCTGAATGAATTTTATAAATTATTTATTTATTTATTGATCTACTAGGAAAAAAGAAGACAGGGTTAGGGTTTAGGGTTAGTTTAATGGGAAAATAATGGGTAGATTAATTAACAGATAAAATTCATTTCAGAGTGGTTCCCCTTTTTTAGGTTAGAGTTATAGGAAATAACCAAATTTTTTATATTTTTTGTGTTTTTTTTGCAAGGGGTGGGGTCCGCATCATTTTTCGACAGATCGATACGTTTTTATGACATCTTATTATAATGGAGATTGTGTGTTTGTCTGTGTGTAACCAATTCTATGTCACTATACAAGTCACAATTCCCTTATTTATTTACATCACATTCTTCATGATTTTAGTTTTATTTAAACCTCAATTATTTATAAAATTGTTTTGCATTATTAATACTGTTGAATATATCTACATACTAATAACATGCAATTGTATTTATATATACAACAAAATAGCAGTTTACAGTGTGAACAGGAAGGCTAATTTGCATATTGATATTAAAAATTTGATGTTAATAAATATGTGCTTAGTGTTAATGAATATGAGTAAAAATCATGGGGATAAATCAAGAAGAAATAATTATAATTTTATTCTTTACTTCTTAATTTAACTAAATAGTTAAATTTAGAAAATTTCACAATGAAAGACGAGAGTGATGGAAGAGTAAGTTTTAGTTGTTCTATTTTTCGATTATACCCCCCTCTGTTTCAAATCTTTTTATCTGCATTCTTATTTAGTTTCATTAGTCTTTCTAATTTAATATAATATTTTATTACATTAAAACTTAAATACTTGCACCCGGAGGATGCATATATTTGCTAGTATTATTAATAGAAAATATATATATATAGTGAGTGTAAAGAGAGTGATTTAGAGAGTGTGAAATATATTTGTATATTTCAGAAGCTGTTCGCCCGTAGCTTAAATTAGGTCATATAGCCTGAAAAGCTGTTTGAAGATGGCTTGTTTACAAAATTAATGTATCATTTGCGATGGAAAAAAATTACCAAAAATCAGGAATGCATTATAAAATTCATTTGTTGATAAATCAACACCAAAATTTCATTTAAAATCGGATAATTCCCTGATTTTTGGTAATTTTTTTTTTCAACCGGGGGGGGGGGAGGGGTCAAAATTGTATTGAAAAAACACAGATTTTTCGACAAATTGGGTATACCTAACATAAAATGACCCAACAAGGGTTGAGATGCCGTAAAACTTAATCAACCAAACTAAATGAGTTGCTCGCTGTATAACTAAAACATTAGCAATATTAATATTATTATTAATATTAATATTAATTAAAGAGAAACAGTAGAAATAACTTCTGCTCATTAATTTTAATGTATTCCATATTTGTACTTAAAAAAAAAACAAACACGAATATTCAAAGCATTTGTTTTGTTGGCCTACGCCATTATGACCGATATTTGTTGGGGGTGGGGGTGGGGGTAGGGAGTGTATTCATGTGATCCAACCACCTGTTTCCTTTTCGAATTTTACATTTCACTTGATAAAGAGTTGGTTAGTTAAACTGTAACACTTATTTTTCTTATCAACACTAGAGGTTCCTACTTAGTTGTTAAATATGGTTTAACCTTCTTACGGGAAAAGTGCGAACAATAACATTGAAAAAAGGAAAAATTAAGACAAAGGATTCCCTCCACCCCACCCCGACCTTGAGCAAGGTCTGACACCCGGTATCACCATGAAACGGTCGTTAATTTTCCTTTTCCGAGCGTCGGACTTTTTAAAGGACTTATATCGATTACCTTTATGGGAGGCACGTGGTCTAATGGTTAGTGTCGTAGGAAATGGACTTGTCGACCCGAGTTCAATTCCTGGATGAAGCTGTTTGCATTTCACATGACGATAATACCCTTGAGAAAGATATGAATCCAGTTCTCCCTCCAGCTATGGGTAAATAGCAGGGTAGACTGGGCTCTTTAACCATGGCTAGGTAACCAGTCTAGGAGAAGGAAAACTCTGAATTCTAACCTGTCAAACTCCACTTAAGAAATTGACCTTGTGTCACATCCTGCTCATGCGGAGGGGTTGGTAAATATATATATCGATTACCTAGGAGGCGCCTGATGTAATGTTTACCCTCTAGGGATGTCCAATCTGACGTATAAAATTTAACGCCCCCCTCCCCCCTATATTTAATAATGAAACTTGAATAAAGGTGAATATTATCCTCATAATTTTTTGGACCATTCAACAAAAGAAACATTAAAAAAACTCCCGATGACGTTTTGAAAAGATTTTCACCTTACGGAAATAATGAAAATTATGAACAAAAACAATGTTTACATTTTCGCACTATTATATTAATTGAAATTTAATGTAGCCAAAAATAAGCTACGACTACCGGCTTTTTAAAAAATTCTATGAAAAATCGATTAAGAGTCAAATGTTAATGAAAATTTCCATACTTATTCACCTAATGATTAAATTATGTTTAAAATAGGTTTTTCCTAAAATATACAGGGTAAATATTTTTACAAGGTCTCGCCCCCACCTCTATTTCATTTTATGAAATCTGAAAAAAATGAAACAATAAAAAACGATTTAGAATTTTTTTTCTCTAAAGATAAGAGTCTGAATAATTATATCAGATTTGTTTGAAATTTTTTTTTTGTTGGTAATTCAATTAAAAAAGTTGGAAAAAAGAATAATTTATTCACATTTTTAAGCAGAATTCAGAATTCATGTTTTTTTATCAAAATAAATCATGTATAGAAATTTATAAAAATCTTCTGATATAATTATTCAGACTCAGTTATTTCTTATAACTCCAACCTAATTTAAGGGGAACCACTCTGAATGAATTTTATCTGTTAATTAATCTACACATTATTTTCCCATTAAACTAACCCTAAATCCTAACCCCGTCTTCTTTTTTCCTAGTAGATCAATGAATAAATAAATAATTTATAAAATTCATTCACAGTGGTTCCCCTTTTTTTAGGTTGGAGTTATAGGAAATAACCTCAGACTCTTATCCTCATAGAAAATGGACATGGCGACACACCCTACTATTTACCCATAGCCTGAGGGGGGATAACTGGATTCATACCTTTCCCAAGGGTATTAAGTCTATGTGAAATACAAATAGCATTGTCTAGGATTTGAACTCGTCTTACCATGACTATTTCCTATGACGGTAACCATTACATCATGTGCCTCAAATATTTATATATCTACATTTATTTACTAGCAGGATATGTGGATATACCGCAGTATGATAAATTAATTATCACAATGTTTAATATGTTTACTAAAGAGCTATAGCAAAATAGTTCAATATATATAAACTATGATAATCTTGATTTAACTCACTCACACTTTTTTCTTTCTTTCTTTCCTTCTTTTCACTATGTTTGATTGAAATAGATTAGCATTATCGCTTCTGCACGCTCACCCCTTCTCTCTATCTTTCCCCTACTCTCTTTCTTTATGTTTTTTTGTGTAGCATGTCATTTTTCTTCCCTTTCTATCTTTATAATTTGACTGTCTTTGTACTCATTTATAACAACAATAGGTGGATGCAGAGTTTAAGACAGAACCAAGATATTATATATATTGGGTCCTTTTCGTCCACGAATGACGATGGCGTAGTGTCCAGAAAAAAAAAAAATGAAAAATGAAAAATAAAAATTTATCTGCATCTGCGCAAGTGACTCTGAAGGCCAATTCTTGAGTGACAGTCTTTGGTGCACTGAATGCACACAAAATGTGATGCTTTCTGGGGCTGCTGGTTTTTCTCTCTCTTTCTGGCTCTCTTCTCTTTCAAGGCTACTCTCCTCTCTGCCTCACCCTTCTCCGTGCCTAGCTTAACGTTGAGGTGCCAGGTCGCTCTATTTTTTGCATCTACCTGCCACGTGTTTGTGTCAATATGGCATATCCTCATAACTCTCCTACAGATATCTTTAAATCGTAGGTGTGGTCTACCAACCGATCGAGAACCTTTTACTAATTCGCCGTACAAAAGATCTTTTGGGATGCATCCATTTTCCATTCTCCTGACATGTCCAAGCCAATGAAGGCGCCTCTCACAAAGAATGGAGAACTTGCTGTTTATGTCGGCACAATCCAGCACAACTGTGTTGGGCACTTTATCCTGCCAGCGAATGTGTAGAATACGTTGTAGACATTGGAGATGGAAACTATTGAGTACAGAACCAAGATAAACCCAAGCCAACCCAAGAAGTCCCAGACTGAAGACCAGAGGATTCAGCCCAGCTTAGAGGTTAGAAGAAGATAATTAAAATAAGAAGAATAACAATAAGAAGCAATGCAACAAAATAATCTTTTAATTTTATAAACATCAGTTAAAGAAATAATCTCTTTTTAATACAATTCCAAAATTGGTTTGTGGTAACAAGCATTTGAGGGGTGGGTGGGGGGGGAATATAAACTAACAATCACTGACATCATACCACTTAGCTACCTGTAATGAGTAATTGAGAGTTACTTCCCCTGTTTTATTATTACCTCCCCTTTGTGTGAATCTTTAGCTTTCTGAAAGTATATAAACTCCCAAGAAAACTGCAACTGTATTCTAAGTAGAATAAAGCTTTCTCAAGTCCGACCGTGTGTGTTCATTTATTATTACACTACCCGTAATTATTTGGTCTGTAGTTTAAAATCATCCCAAGCCAATTCCTTTTCTTGCCAGCAGCCGTCGACCATCATACGTGCTGCAAGGCGTCCCAGTTCATCACTTGACTTGGCGGCATAGCCATTACCCCCTAACATAACCCCAAGGTGTGGAGTAATCAAATCAATGTACGGTCGTCTGGATGGAGTTCGAGTGGTCACACAGCGGTCAGTGTAAACGCCCAACACTTTGATATCTGTAAAGAGAAGGAAAAAAAATTCAAATAATCTTATTTATTAATAATGGAGATTCGCTTCCGGTTTTTGTCTGTAACAAAAACTGCGTCACTGCTTACGTCACGTTACCTAACACATAATCCAACGTCATAACATTGAATAAATATACTCAAAATGTGAGCATGCAATGTTAGACAATCCTCATTGTTTCAATAAATAGATGCCCGGCGTTATATATTTATATATAGATTGTTTTATTCTAATATAATATTTAAAGTTATCGGAACTGTTTCCATTTCAAATTGTCTTTCTTTCTTTCTTTCTTTTTTTACTCATTTAATAAATTTGACAATTTTACATACTTATTGTACACACTCTGTGACATTGAATTTTCAGTTCCCATCCCCTCAGATATCTTTCAAAAAATTATTTTTACATCGCCCAGAGGGCGTCTTTTTATTTTGCTAGTTATTATAATGGAGATTTGGTGTCTGTAACTGAAACTACGTAGCTGTTTAGGTTACAATACCTTCATGAAATTACTAAACTTTATCAATGTTCCAGTTATTTTGCTTCATATAGAACTTATTCAATGGCCGAATGAAAACACTTAAAACATAAAAGTTCAAAATTTTAACTGACATTGTAACCTCGGTTCTGAGCTGAAACCAAACTATCTTTTTGATACTAATAAAGTTCAATATATCTAAAATAATAAGAAAATTTGGCTAAACTTGCAAATCAGTTGGAAAATTAGGGTGACCCAGAAAAAACAGTACCCACAAATTTTGAAATAAAACTTAATTTTAACTACGGGGGGGTTAGGGTTAGGGATTAGGGTTAGGGTTTAGGATTAGGGTCAGTTTAATGGGAAAATAAATAAATAATTTGGGTTCGTTTTTTTCTGGGTCACCCTGTAATATGTTTTAATTTTCCGACCGATTTGCAAGTTTAGCCGAAAATTTTAATTGACATAACTCCACCAATTTTTGGAATTGGAAGCTCAAATTTTGGGGATGTCTAACTTTAGTACTGTCCACGCCTGTACAAAGTTTTCGAAAAATTGAAGGGGGTGGGTGACAATTTTACTTTTTTCTGGATGATTTGACATGGAATTGCGCATATAGTCTTACCTTTAACTTACATTGTTGATTGCTTGATTAGCAAGTTAGTTTTGCAGATTTATTGCTACTGAATAGTAAGTTTGATCCTCACTGATGCCCCATACTTTTGACCTTGTGTCACATCCTACCTGTGGTGAATGGGTTGGGCAAATACCTATGTTTACTAAGAAAGTTATATATACTTGTAGACAAAAATGATATAGTCTTATATCCCGAGATGTAGGAAATACAAAATGATAATAAAAACAGTGAAATATGTTTAACATATAACAATATTTGTTTTATTTCTTCTCACTGACAGGGAATACAGTCAAATGGTTTTGGATAGAATTCAACAGTGTGTGTATCATGTGTGTGCTCACACATGGGGCCAGTCCTTGTCTGCTGACTCTTTGCTTGTCAGTCTTTATTTAACACAGGGATAGAAAATGCTTCTACCCTAAAAAATGACTTAACTAGCCCAACCATGGTGACGCACGTGGTTGGGCTAGTTCAAGCATGCTAATGCTCGTCTGTACAGTCCAAAACCCCAGTCCAAAGTAACATGGAGGAATTCCCATATCTGCGTTCCCATCAGTCCCTTACTGATCAAAGGGGAGAAACTCTATTTTTGTTAGGTTTACCTAACACTTACCTTTAACAACATTGATGATTGCTTGCTCGAGCTGTTTGCTAAGATCAGGATCTCCGTTTCCATGGAACCATTCTTGAACTTCCTTTGCAGATGTGAGAAAACCTTTTAACAATTCATCCCAGTGGCCCATTTTGATATAATAATTCCCTAGAAGAGAAGAAAGTCAATTTCTAAACAACAGGACAGGAAATTATAAAATCATAAATTTTACATTCAGATATTACAATTGAAGATAATAAAAAGATAGTGAAATTATACTATAAACTAATCAGGACCTGTGGATATACCACAGTATGATAATTTTATTATTACAACTTTTGATATGTTTACTCAAGAGCTATTGCAAATACTTCAATATGTAAAAAGTATAATAATCTTGATTTAACTCTCTCTCAACAGGACCTGTAGATATACCACAGTATGATAATTTTATTATTACAACATTTGATATGTTTACTTAAGAGATATTGCAAAATACTTCAATATGTAAAAAGCATAATAATCTTGATTTAACTTTCTCCCACTCTTTTTTACTTCTTTTCATCTTTTCATTATGCCAATTGAAACGGATTAGCATTATCACTTCCATGCGCTCACCCCCTCTCTCTATCTTTCACCTGTTCTCTTTCTTTCTTATTACATTTTTTCTGTGTAGTATGTCCTTTTTCTTCCCTTTCTTTCTTTAGCTGAGGTCATGACACTTATAAGAATAAGAATTTGGCTGATAAGCAACAGCAAGATAATCAGGATTTACATTTTTGCATTTCATCTTGGACGATTTGGACGGTTTCATTTTTAACCAGAGTGTGTTGCAAGATGATAACGGTTGTACAATTAAGGAACACAAGTATAGATATATCGATAACCTAGAAATCGTCCTACAAAAAAGTCAGACATTTTGGAAATTAAAAAATATGTTTAAAGATTAAATGCCAGAATTTATAATTTTTATAGACATAAATGTTTCCTGGGGCTTTAGAATACATTGACTGCACCTCTGCAGAGGAGACACCTGTTGGCCATGGGTGGCGACCCATGATGCTTAAAGGTGGAACCCTGGTGACTGAGCAGTCTATGACATATAACACTTCACTTTGACCCTTACTTAGGCTAGACGGGCGGTCAGGGAGGCCTCTGATCAATTAGCTGGTCATGTCAAGCCCTAGCACTTATATGATTGTCCCAACCCTATTGCTCTTACAGTAAACCCCCATTATATTTTATCATATATGTGCTAGAAGGTGGTGGCTGAGGGTATTAGGGCAATTCCATGTCAAATCATCCAGAAAAAAGTGAAATTGTCACCCACCCCCTTCAATTTTTCTGAAATTTTGTCCAGGTGTGACTATGTTAAAGTTACACACTTTATAGTGTTTTTTGTTATATGTATAAAAATCAACATAACTCCGCCAATTCTTGGAATTGGAAGCTCAAATTTTAGGGATTGTCTAACTTCAACATAGTCCACACTTGGACAAAATTTCAGAAACATTTAAGGGGGTGGGTGGCATAGCCTGGTTGATTTGACATGGAATTACCCATTAGTGTCCTGGGTAGGACGTTAAACTCTATCTGATGGTGAAGTTCCAATTCTGGATCTGTGGAGAATGTGGAGTACACCTTCATCACCATTACTCCCAGGTCCACTCTGACCTAGAATCGTAGTACCTGTTAGGTTCCCATCTATTGGTTAAAAAGAAGAAAATGAGTTTTAAAAAATTGAGGGTTTTTTTTAAATTGAGTACTCATCAAGAATTAACAAAACAAAAACGTCTTCAGCATAAAATAACCCCAATGGGTTGACATGCCATAAAACCCAACAAACCAGAATAATAGAATGTTTCTTACCATTTTCATACTGTATTGGAGGGAGCATATAGTAACCTACATCACCATTTTTATTTTTCAAAACCGTTTCAGGCCAATTTGTGGCGCCTCTTCCTCTGTAGATGATACTTGGCATTGTCCTGGAAAATAACAATAATTTCCAAAAGATAAAGAAAAAGATGGTTATTTCCTAGAACTCCAACCTAAAAAAAGGGGAACCACTCTGAATGAATTTTATCTGTTAAAAAATCTACCCATTATTTTCCCATTAAACTAACCCTAAACCGTCTTCTTTTTTCCTAGTAGATCAATAAATAAATAAATAATTTATCAGTCAATCAGAGTGGTTCCCCTTTTTAGGTTGGACTTATAGGAAATAACCACAAAAGGAATGTGTATAATAGGTGGGTCTTATTTTCAAGGAAACATGGTAGTTGCATTTCTTAAGTACGAATGAAAGGAAGGATAGGATTTTGACTTTAATTGAGGTTTTTGGTTTGATTTGTTTTATGGCATATAAACCACAGTGGGTCATTTAATGCCGACAAAGTTTTGAAATAAATTCATTCTTAATGGATAATCAAATTTTGTTTATAAATTCATGTTTTTCTATTTAACCCATAGATGGGACCCTAACAGGTACTACCACTCCGGGTCAGAGTGGACCAGGGAGCAATGGTGATGAAGGGGTGCTCCACATTCCCCAAACCTACAAAATTGGAACCTCACCATCAGATAGAGTTTAACGTCATTCCCAGGACATGTAAACCCTTAGCCATCACCTTCTAGCACCCATATGATAAGAAGGGGTTGGGGCTTGCCATAAGAGCAATAGGTTGGGAAAATCATATAGGTGCTAGGGCTTGACGGGACCAGCCGATTGATCGGAGGGGGCTTCTCCAACCACTAAAGTGGAGTATTACAAGTCATGGACTGCTCAACCACCTGGGTTCTATCCTTAAGTATCACGGGTCATGACCCATGGCCAACAGGTGGCCCCATTGGGAGAGTCTTACCCCTCTGCAGAGGTGCAGTCAATAGGGCAGGTTTTTATTGAGTAAATGTATTGAAAGACAGGGTTTTGATAATGTGTTTGGTGAAAATGAATATCCCTTGGATGTCGTTAAGTTGACTATCCAATTAAAAATAAAACAATTCCACAAACCAACATTAATGGGTTAAAAAATGATTGTCTTTTGAGATGGGATATATGAAGTTGGCCTTACTGAATTCTATGTGCATCTTCAGGACTAATCTGCACAAGTGTCACAGTCTGCGGAGAGAAAATCAAATCCGGTTCCACAGGAAGTAATTTCCGACATTCAGCAAAGCTTCCGACAGCAATGAGTACTTTTCTGGCATGTATAATCCTTCCAGAATCCGTTTTCACCTGTTGGAGATATGAGGTTGAATCTGATTAATGTATGATAAACAAATTCTGGGACTGGGCTGTATTCATTTCAGATTATCTATATCTATCTATATATCTATCTATCCATATATAAAGGGCAGTTGTGTGTATGTGTATGTCAGAGGAAACTTCAAAAATAAAACAATTAACGACAAAGTAAACATATATATACACATTAAATATCACCAGGGCTTGGTTTTTGAGCAAAAATAATGAAGATTGGAGTTATATTTGGGAAGATATTTAAAAATTCAAATTTGAAAAGTAACAGAAGGGAAAGTCATTTGCATGTTATTTTGTTTATCTTTTTTTTTATATGTTTTTTTTTTTTCGCTTTGAAATCTAATATTGATTGATTGAATTAATTGCATCATTTATTTAAAAAAAAAAAAAAAATTGTAAATCATTGAATGGAAATTTCTTACTATATTGATATATATTTCAGTGGGGATTTTTATGGAGCAACCAGTGAGGATCTCACTCGCGATAAGTAATAATGGATCTGCGAGATCCATTATTACTTATCGCGAGTGAAAAAATAAAGCTCTTAAGAAACAACTACATAAAAATGTAAATCTGAACATACAAAGAATGGAATTCCCTAACCTCTAGGCATAAAATAACCCTAGATGGGGTGATATGCTGTTAAATTTTTAAAAAAGAAGTGACCAAAGTATGACACTAAACTGCATTGTTGCATATTAGATTTGTGCATCCTGGTCTCCTGCCCTAAAAAACGTTAAAGGGTGCCAGATGAAAAAAGTGAAACGTGCTAGTTATGAACCTCTACCCTCCCCCCACCCAAGTTTTTTATCGACAAGTAATTGTAAATATTTTACCTACTCCCCTCTTTTTTTGAAGGTGTTTTTATCGACAAATATCTTTTTTTTAGTGGTTTGAAGGTGTTAAAATTAACAAGTTAATGCGATAAGAAAGTGATATTTTACAACCACCACCCCACCCAGGTTTTTTATCGACAAGTAAATGTAAATATTTTACCCCCCCCCTTTTAAAATATCTTCTTTTTTTTGTTGGTATTTTCATTTTATTTTAATTCAAAACAACTGTCCTTGATGTGTACAGAATAAAATTGTATGAACATATGGAATGATCAATTCAAGTCGAGGTTATATGGAAAAATTAACAAAGAAGGATTTATTGAAAACACCGAGTAGAAATTGCTTCTAACTTGCAGACGATATTTACAGAAAGTGAGAGATGCTTGGCATCCCACATTCAAATGTAAACAAAACAAAGGGAAACAACTCTATATTAGTTCAAGTCTATTTAGGCTAGTTGACCCTAACAGTTTCAAAAATAAAACAACCAATACATTAAAAAAATACAAATGAAAAATCAGAATATTTAGATATTCATAACTAGCATGGTTCCCTTCTTCAGGAGGCACCGCTTAGTGTTCTTTAGGCAGGTGGCCAGAACGCATGAATCCAATTTGTACCCTGCATCTAATAGTGAGGCTCTAGTTCTAGAGATTTTTCAAAGTTAATGCATTTTTTAAAAAAAGAAAGAAAAACAAATATATACAGCGATAATCCCAAAAGTAAGTTATCCAAAATATTTAGAAATCACAGAAACGTTTATTGTTTATTGTTAATGTTTACATCATTCTAAACTTTAAACATTTATCGGACCATATGACCTTTAGACATTCCTTTTACCATCTCGATTCATAAGGACATTTTTTTTTCATTTACACCGTCAAATCCGGTTGTTTGTTAGGAGTTGGGGTTAGGGGTTTGGGTTAGTTTTATAATCTAAAAAAAACCTATAAAAATCGTCTGTTAACAAACAACCGGATTTTGACGGTGTAAATGAAAAAAATGTCCTTATGAATCGAGATCGCAAAAGGGGTGCCTAAAGGTCATATGGTCCCATTTATCTATTTTTTAACATAATCACCATTTTAGTCAATGCATTTTTGTATTCACTGCGGCAGTTTTTTGTATGCTCATGTCATACCAGCTTGCCACCATGTTATTGAGAAAGTGTCATTGTTGCAAACTCCCTACACCATTTGCAGACGTTTTTGACATCCATGCACAACTTGCCATACACTTCTGTTAATTGGCAAGGAATTTCAATTGGTTTAATACCTTTTGTGTTCAGAAACCGAATAACCGCACAAACTTCACACTTGGCAGTTGTGTCAATCACGAGTGGCATTAGAAATGACTACATAAACAAAGACTGAACATTGCAGCAAAGTGGTGTGTGCAGAGGCAGGCTAAACTGCATGCAGAACAAAAACAACAGGGTTATTTCCTATAACTCCAAAATAAACAAAGGGGAACCACTCTTGACTGATAAATTATTTATTTATTTATTGATCTACTAGGAAAAAAGAAGACGGGTTTAGGGTTTAGGGCTAGGGTTATAGGTTAGTTTAATGAAAAAATAAATAAATAATTTATCAGTCAAGAGTGGTTCCCCTTTGTTTATGTTAGACTTATAAGAAATAACCCACAACAGTTTGTATTATTCCGACTATTGTTCTCATCTTTATTGTTATATACATGTTTCAAATGATGTACCCTCCGTGATGGCTCCTGATTTGGTTTGGTTTGTTTTACGGCATATCAACCTTGGTGGGTCATTTAATCCAGACAAAGTTGTGAAATAAATTCATTCTTAATGTATAATACAATTTTGTTTATCAACTCATGTTTTTCTATTCAACCCATAGCTGGGACCCTAACAGGTACTAACACTCCGGGTCAGAATGGACCATGGAGCAATGGTGATGAAGGGGTGCTCCACATTCCCCAAATCTCCAAAACTGGAACCTCACCATCAGATAGAGTTTAATGTCATTCCCAGGACATGTAGACCCTCAGGCGCCGCCTTCTAGCACTCATATGATAAAAAGGGGTTGGGGGTTGCCATAAGGGCAATAGGGTTGGGGCAATCATATAGGTGCTAGGGCCTGACATGGCCAGCCGAATGATCGGAAGGGGGCCTCTCCGCCCGCCCGTCTAGCCCAAGAACAGCCTTAAGTGGAATATTGCAAGTCATGGACTGCTCATCCACCTGGGTTCTATCCTTAAGCATGACGGGTCGCCACCCACGACCAACAGTTGGCCCCATTGGTGGAGTCTTACCCCTCTGCAGAGGTGCAGTTGGTGCATTCTAATGCCCCAGCCGACAGGGCAGGAAGACTCCTGAGTTCAACAAGAAGGTTCCCAAGTTCAAGAAGGTCATCAAGTTCAACAAGAAACACCTGAAGAAGGCCGGAGAGCACATCAACCGAAATGTTGTGTATATAACCTTAAAGATGAGGACAATAGTGGAGATAACAATAAAGATGAGGACAATAGTCCAAATAATACAAATTATCAAGCCTCATTTCAAAAATTCAGAGTGTTGAGTATCTGGCCGCCATCCTTGGCCAGATGTAGGAGAACTTAAAGTAAATAAGTAAGTAAGTCAATAAGTCCTGTGGTACTGTTTCCTTTAGTAAGTGAATAAGTCCCGCGATACAATACCACGTTCCGACGTCCAAGATCCAAGTGGCGATGAGCTAAGATTAGAATCAGGCCATTATATATACAGCAGCAGCAGCACTGCCAGTGATTGGATAATAGGAATCTTTCCCAGGTCACGTGCTTATAGGCGAGTCTATAAGTAGAGGTGTACATCTGGCACATGCCTTATATCTTCAAAAATTCCAACACAGAGTAATAGTGTAGATAACAATAAAGATGAGGACAATAGTGGAGATAACAATAAAGATGAGGACAATAGTGGAGATAACAATAAAGATGAGGACAATAGTCCAAATAATACAAATTATCAAGCCTCATCTCAAAAATTCAGATAAACACAACAGTGTTGCCAATAGCTACCCGAAACAGTTTCTTCCTTGCATCCCCAGCACTTTGCAGACCTTACTTTTGGGATTACCTTCAAGATTTTGATCATATCTTACCTTCATTACAAGTGTTCCGTTATTCATTTTGATTTCAGTTACCTGATTAACAATTTCCCTGATTACGTCACATCCTGAGTCTAGCGCTGCAATAAGCTGAGCCCTGACAAGTTTTCGGGGGCTGATGTGACCCGCATTTTTATTCTCATAAATGGCAATGTCCTCTGTTCCAAAATTGAGAAATGGAAATGTGGTTTGAAGCTGTTGGCTGTCGAGGGTCTCAACCGGTATACCATTGTCATGAGCAACTTTCTTTACAGTGGGAATATAATCCTTGCCTACTGTAAGGGAACCAACTTCACTGTAAAACGGGACGCCTGAAATGAGAGACACAACAGAATTATCATCCTATGGTACATTGAATGCTATGTGAAACAATATGTAGGAAAAGTGAATAACAACACAAACAATCGATTCAATTAATATTTCATCTCTGTTAGAACAGAAACTTCTTCAGAAGGATTTTATTTGTTTATACGAATTGTATGAAAAATATGTGTTATCCTCCCCTGACTTGGTACCAAAGTGAGACTCATCATCATCATCATCATCATGTCGCGCAATTAGCACGGATATCCCTGACAATCTCTCGCCAACCTTCCTATCATTCATTGCCCCGGGAGGTCTCTGTGCAGCAACCAGCATCCTCACATATTTGGTCAATGTAGGTTCTTGCAGGGCACCCCATACCTGCATGTCCATGTGTTGGCTTCCACAGGAGAACATTGTTTATGAGCTCGTCCTTGCTTCTCAGCAGTGTCCTGCATGCCTTGTCCGTCTCACTCGGATAGTTTGTGAGATGGGGGGCAAGTGACCGTACAGCTGCCTCCTCGTGGGGTGTTGTTTCCACGACTTGTTCAAGACTGCACGCAGCATTCTTGTGCAGCTTCCATCTAGCTTATTCTCAAGACGCTTCGTTAGGGTCCAAGTGGTGCAGCCATATAGCAGCACTGATACAACCACAGCCTGGAAGAACCGTCACTTTAGCTTCTCAGGGAGATTGGAGAAGTGAGACTAGTGGGGGCCAAAATCCTGAGAACAGTAAAAGTAGTGGATGAAGGCGGATGTCACTACTGGCAGGACAGTATCAATAGTGAGAGAGACTACACGGACAAAATCCTTAGCAGCAAAGACCGCTCACTAACATAGACTACCCCCACCCAACTTTGGGTGAATGAACATAGGAGTAGACCCAACAATGAATTAGCCTACAACAGATTATTCACCATAAAAGAACTCAACAAAAGATAAGTGTTCATGACTTGTTATTTTTACTAGCAAATATATGCACCCTCCGGGTGCAAGTATTTTAGTTGAATTTTATAATAAAATATCATATTAAATTAGAAAGGCTAATGAAACTGAATAAGAATGTAGATAAAAAGATTTTGAACAGAGGGGGTATGATTGAAAAATAGAACAACTTTGAAACTAACTCTTCCATCATTTTCCCTTACTCCCATCTTTCATTGGTAAATTTTCCTAATTAAACTGTTTAGTTAAAATAGGAAGTAAAGAATAATATTACAGTTATTTCTTCTTGTTAAGGGATTTATTTTAAGATTTATTGAAGAGACTTTTGCTCATATTCAATAAGATAAAACCAAACAATTAGAAATCAATAAAACTAAGCATATATTTATTAAAATCAAAATTTAAAAATCAATATGCAAATTAGCCTTCCCGTACACACTGTAAACAGCTATTTTGTTGTATATATAAATAGAAATGTATGTTATTAGTATGTAGATATGGTCAGCAGTATTAATAATGTAAAACAATTTTATTAATAATTGAGGTTTAAATAAAAATAAAATCATGGAGAATGTAATGTAAATAATTAAGCGAATTGTAACTTGAGTAGTAATATAGTTTCGGTTACAGACAGAAAATCACACAATCTCCATTATAATAAGATTATATATATATATATATATATATATAAAATTTTGGTACAGGCTAAGTTATATAATATATTTAAGGCTATCATGTATAGCGATTTACACAATGATAATGAATGGGAGACAAAAAGGAGGAATAGAGTGGGAAAAGTTGTTTTATTGATATAAACAATGGCCCTTTCGTCCAGTGCTTTTCAAGTTTTACCCCCAGAAACGATTAAAAGTCAAATAGTAAATTAAATAAGTCGGGAATGGATATAGAATTAGGTTAGACAAGAGGGGGGGGCGAAAAAAATTTCTTTTATATAAAAAAAAATTTTTTTTTAATTTTAAAAACCATATATATATATATATATATATATATATATATATATGACTTAAGATCACTGAAGCATTAAGTTTTAGCAAACCCTTTGCACCACAAAAATAAACCACCTTTAAAACATAACACTCTTGTCTTTATTGTTTTCTTATGACAGAATTTCTATTATTTAGTATATAAGTGAGAAGGACATAAACAGGAATAGGGGTAGGAGAGAGAAAGAAAAGTAGATGCATAGTGAAGGAGGGTGCAAAGGTCTGAACAGAACTCCGAGGAAAGCGACACCAGATAATCTGGATTTACATTTTTTGTATTGCATCTGGTACGATTTGGACGGTCACATTTTTAACAAGAGGGTGGTTGCAGGATGATAACAGATGGAAGATTTAGGAACACGCGTATTAATATAGAGAAGATCATTTCTTATGAGTTTTAAAACAGCAAAAAATAGTATAAAATATACGAATCTATGAAAAACAAGAAATGTCATGAAGTTCTTTTTATTTTTTATTTTTACCTGTTTCTTGTTCCAGTCGCCTGTAACGTTGGATTGACCTCTGTGCCAAAAGTGACCACACCCAATTGGGGTCTGACATACGAGTGATTCGGCCTTCATCATAATGGGCACCCCAGATGCTGCGGTTAGTTATGTCTTGTTCCTGTTTAGAAGATTCAGAAATGATCCATGACAGATATGAACAAACATGGTAGATATATAGATATAAACAGAGATAGATATATAAGAAATAGATAGATGTATAGATATAGATAGATAATGAACAGGATTGATACAAATGCTCTTGTGGTAAGTCTCATAGGGAACCCCTTGTCAGACTAGACTCATCTAAATATCTACATAGAAACATATTTATAGATAGGAACAGACTCAGATAAATAGATACAGAGATAGATATGAACAGATAGGCAGATATGGAAAAGATAGACACACATACACATATAATATAATATATATATATATACATATATATATATATATATACTAGAAGTGGCTACCCGGTGTCGCCTGGGTAGAGGGGGGATTTTTAAAAAGTGAGTTTTGCAGATCCTTTATTATTTATTGCAAGTGAGTTCCTCACTGGTTGCCCCATAAAAATCCTCATGGAAATATATAACAATATAGTAAGAAATTTCCATTCAATGATTTAAAATTAGAAAAAAAAAGAAGATATAAATGATGCAATTAATTCAATCAATCAATTTTAGATTTCAAAGCAAAAAAAAAAAAAAACATACAAAAAAAGATAAACAAAATAACATGCAAATGACTTTCCCTTCTGTTACTTTTCAAATTTGAATTTTTAAACATCTTCCCAAATATAAATCAAATCTCCATTATTATTGTTCAAAGACAAAGCCCTGGTGATATTTAATGTGTATATATATTTACTTTGTCGTTAATTGTTTTATTTTTGAAGTTTCCTCCAGACATACAGATTCACACAACTGCTCTTTTATATATATATATATATATATATATTATATATAACAAAAATACATAGGTAGCTAGAGTAGAGATGTAGTCATAGACAAACTAACAGAATGATAGAAATTTGTAAACAAATATTTCAATGTGAAGTATTTTAAATATTCAAATATTTGAGTGAGTCAAAAGTTTTACAATATTTTGGTAACACGAGACACAATTCAGACTGTGAAGGTGACAAACCAAAGTTTTTTTTATCAATTCAGAATGTAGGGATTGTTTTGACCTTTGGTCATTTGAAGAAAAATAAATTCCAGTCCCTAAGTTTTACATTTCTAGAAAGATCAAATCTTGAAGAACACACTAAAAAATCTAAAAAGTAAAAATTCAATACCTGAAAAAAGTTTTGAAAATTTAAAAGTTATTTTCTTAAAACTCAAAAAATAATTTTTGTAGTCTGTGTTCTTTTTTTTTTTTGTCTGTTTTTTCTCGTAGTTTTAAAAACAATATTTTTCTTTGAATTGAAAAGTATTTTCTCTGATTCAATTGGACAAATTTTATTCACCTTAAGATATAATAATGAATTTTAAACGTCTGGAAGGTGTTTTATTGAATTTAATATTCTAACTGTAGATCTAAAATTGTAAGTTTAAAAATGCCCAATTTTGCACCATATATTTTCCAAGATTTTTATATATTTAAAAAATAATTATTTACAATTGTCCTTTTTCTTTGTGGAAGACTAAAAGAACATAAGTTATCCCCCATTTTTTTTTTTTTTTTTTTTTTCAAAATAGCTGGATTTTTAGTATGGGGCCTTAACAACTGTTCAGTGCGAATACCTTTGTTGTGTTGTTATTTTCTTATTTTTTAAAGTGTTTTAGGTACATATTGTTGAAGGAAATTTTTTACACATGTAGGCTTCCATAACTTTGCCTAAATCGTAAATTAATATTTTCCTATTTTCTTCAGATAATTCATGTAAAAACAAAACATAGGAGTTATCTCCCTTGTGACCCTACCTAAACACATAAACATTAAAACATCATAGCACACATAAATTCAATTGTAGTGTTAATAATTTCGCTAGAAACTTTTAACTTTTCAAAATTATTACATTTATTTCAGTAAAAACATTTAAGTTTCCAAATTGATTACGACAAAGAAAAATATTATCTAAAAAAAAAAAAATAAACATAATTATGAAGTATTTATGAAAAATACCAACTATAAATTGTAAGTTTAAAATGCCCAATTTTGCACCATATATATATATTTTTAAAATCTAAAATCTATAAAGAAAAATAAAAAATAAACATGAATTTTTTAATGAAAAATATCTATAAAAAATATAACATCTATAAAAAAAAATGTTTTTAATATGATTTTTTATGAAAAATAAGTCTGAACTTGCAAATCGGTCGGAAAATTAAAACATATTACAGGGTGACCCAGAAAAAACAGAAACCAAATTATTTATTTTCCCATTAAACTAACCCTAAACCCCAACCCTGCCCCTGCCCCCCAGTTAAAATTAACAGTTTTATTACAAAATTTGTGGGTTCTGTTTTTTCTGGGTCACTTTAATTTTCCGACCAATTTGCAAGTTTAGCCAAAAAATATTATCTATAAAAAATAAACATAAATATGAATTATATGTTTGTAATAATGTTTTAATTTAAGTGTTAATAAGTTTACTAAAAACATTTAAATTTTCAAATTTATTACGCCAAAGAAAATTAACGTATAGTGTTGATAAGTTGACTAAAATTTAATTTCCAAATTTTATAACAGCAATGAAATTCATTCAAGAATGAAAGGGGAAAAATCCTCGCTGTCATGTGATTTTTCGACGTTAAACTCGAACATTACCAAGAAATCACACCCAATATCGAAACAAACAAATTAATTCACAATGAAGAGTAAAAATCAATTTTCATAAAATCTATACCATTAAAAAGAAGAAGAAAAAAAGTCGGGAAAATGTGTGCAAAAATTGTATAAAATTGCGTTTAGTTGATTTTTGATAGATTTCTTTTTTAATGCAGCTGTTTAGCACCGAAAATATTCCAATTTTTTTTTTTTCTTACAAGTTACAAATGTAAACAAACAGTAAACAAAACACAAATTTTAAAATTACGGTCAAGTCACGCTGAAAGCACCGGTTCCTGTTAGATCGCCGAAGTTAAGCAATGATGAACCTGTTTAATAATTAATTGGATAACCACTCAAGTAACTGTAGGTAATATAAGTAACCCGAGTCATTTGTTTATTAAAATGACTTGATTCAGCATTTAATATCCCGAAAAGGGTTGATATGCCGTAGAACAAAACAGTCGACCATTTCAAAACTTATTAACTATCTCTACTTCTATAATAGTCCAATTCTTGGTTAATTTTTTAAAAGTTTTTGAAAAGTTAAGCAAAAATATGGTCTGACCTTTCAACTTTCTACACTTTTAATTCTAAATAATCTCATCTTAAAAAGAAATGGGAGGTACGGGGCTTATTTTTTTTATGCTTTGAATTTAGATGACTTTTCTCGTCGCATAGAAATTGTCATATATTTACGAATTCATTTTTTTTTATAGAGATTATTTATGACCGTCGTCAGCCGTTTTATTTATATTTTTATGTGTCCTTAATATAGTTTCATTTTATTTTATTTTATTTTTTATAATCTCAACTACTCAAAAAAAAAGTACAATGAAAAATGAAATGAAACAAAAATAAAATAACAATCGTTTTGTTAAGGTGGAAAAAATTATAGTTTTTAAATGGTTTCTTTTTTGTTACCTCGTGAGGTCCTATTACACAAACTTTATATTGTTTGTGTCGTGTATATTGGACAGCGTGACGAGCAGCTGCAGAGCCACATAAACCAGCTCCAACCACACACAATTCATAAACTCCAAAAGTCGAAGGAGACAGTTCGTTCCACTCTTCTGTTGTCATTGCACCTAAAATAAATAAATAAACGTTTCTGTGCGTTTAACTCGCTATAAATGTTATTAGACACATACGATTGGACTTATTCGGTCACTTTAAAAGTAAAAATGACGGTCATGTTATCAAGTTATGTAAGGGTTAAGTATAAAAATTCATGTTAAAAAATTTAAACGTAGATTTTTGACGTGGAAAGTAAAAATAGAGTGATCTCCCTTGGTACCGACACTTTCGTTTAAGCATAGGATGTGTAATTTGGTCCAAAAGTCATGTCACCTCCGGCATAATTTTTTTCTATAGAAGTAAAATAGTTATGCAATAAAATCCAAAATTCTAAAAAAAAATAATTTGATTTTTAAAGATTTTTTTAATGCTGAAATAATTACATAACATTGTTATAACAATTCTATTATTAAAACAAAAAATAATGAAAGTTAAAACACTATGTAAGATGAGAAAAATTTCGGACCAACCTGGAGATATTTATTTTGCCAAGTCATGCAGTGAGATATCTTTAGATTTTTAAAGGTCACATTGGCATTTATTGTTTACTTATTAAATAAGCTGTACGCAATAACCTTTTGACATGTTTTATAACATAATCTAAATTTAAAATTTAGTTTGTAACTTAGTTCAAATTTAATTAAACACTTTAAAAACCACCCAGTTGGCAGGGTATAGAATACACTGACTGTACCCACACCCCAACAAAAAAAATGGTGTCCTGGGTATGATATTAAACTTCATCTGGTGGTGAGGGTCCAATTCTGGAGATCTGGGGAGTGTGCCCTTTCATTGCCATTACTCCCAGGTCCAGTTATATCCCGGGTGATAGTACCTGTTAGGGCTCAATAAATCAAATTATTAAATTAAATTAAATTAAAATTAGTGAAATAGATCACTAATTGGGACTGGGCCTATTTTAGTAGTGACCACCCAAAGCGGAGTTTAATAGGTTTGAATTCAGAGTTTTCCTTCTCCTAGACTGGTTCCCTAACCAAGGTTAAAGAGCCCAGTCTACCCTACTATTTTCTTAGCTAGAGGGAGAGTAGTTGGATTCATACCTTTCCCAAGGGTATTAGCGCTATGTGGGCTGTAGCTCCGTCTAGGATTTGAACTCGGGTCAACGAGTCCATTTCCTACGACTCTGACCATGACACCACGCAGTTAAAAGACCATTCAGTTGGTGAGGCATAGAATATGCTGATTGTACCCACACCCCAACAAAAAAGTGTGTCTTGGGCATGACACTAAACTTCATCTGGTGGTGAGGCTCCAATTCTAGAGATCTGAGGAGTGTAGAGTACCCTTTCATTGCCATTACCCCCAGTTCCTGGAGTGATTGTACCTGTTCGGGTTCCATCTATGGGTCCAATAACTCTATTTAAAAATATTCATATTCAATAGGAATACTTTACACTAGGTATGTTCACTTTTTGTCAGGGGAGATAATAAAATAATTTTTGAATGTTTTTAAATTTTAAAACAATTGCCAAAAATCAGGGAATTGTCTAATTTTAATGAAATGTTCAGTACTGTATTCCTTACCGCCCTGTCGGCTGGGGCGTTAGAATGCACCGACTGCACCTCTGCAGAAGGGTAAGACTCCCCCAATGGGGCCACCTGTTGGCCGTGGGTGGCGACCCGTGATGCTTAAGGATAGAGCCCAGGTGGATGAGCAGTTCATGACATGCAATACTCCACTTTGGCCCTATCTTGGGCTAGACGTGCGGTCGGAGAGGCCCCCTCCGATCAATCGGCTGGTCACGTCAAGCCCTAGCACCTATATGATTGCCCAACCCTATTGCCCTTATGGCAAGCCCCAACCCCTTTTTATCATATGTGTGCTAGAAGGCGGTGGCTGAGGGTCTACATGTCCTGGGAATGACGTTAAACTCTATCTGATGGTGAGGTTCCAGTTTTGGAGGTTTGGGGAATGTGGAGCACCCCTTCATCACCATTGCTCCCTTGTCCACTCTGATCCGGGTGGTAGTAACTGTTAGGGTCCCGTCTATGGGTTAAATAGAAAAAGGTATTTATAAAAAAATTGTATTATCCATTAAGAATTGATTTATTTCAAAACTTTATCGGCATTAAATGACCCACTGAGGTTGATATGCCGTAAAACAAAACAGACCAAAACCAAACTGTATTCCTTAAGAATCATATTTTATAGTGAATAGCTTATTTTATTAAAATAACTTGAAAAATGTTTTTCATCGATTGAGATTGTAAGAGGGGTTCAACCTTTGGTCATTTGAAAAAAAAATCCAGTCTCTAATTTTTATATTTATAGAAAGATCAAATCCAAAAGCCCATTAAAAAAAATTGAAAAATAAAAAAGAATTTCAGCCTACCGAAAAAAGTTATTTGAAAATTTGGAAAAAATTATTTTCTTAACAATCACAAACTAATTTTTGTAGCGTGTTTTCTCTTTTCATAGTTGTAAAAACAATATTTTTTTTAAATTGATGCAAAAAAATCTTTATTTTACAGTTGGCCTATTTTTATTCACTTAAAAATTTAATAGTGAATTTTAAACGCCCGGAACGTGGCATGTTGTACACAACATTTTCGTCAATTTAATAAAGATTTATGGTTATTTCCTATAAATCTAACATAAACAAAGGGAACCACTCTTGACTTATAAATTATTTATTTATTTATTGATCTACTAGGAAAAAAGAAGACGGGGTTAGGGTTAGAGTTTAGAGTTAGGGTTAAGGTTAGGGGTTAGTTTAATGGGAAAATAAATAAATGATTTTTCAGTCAAGAGTAGTTTCCCTTTGTTTATGTTAGACTTATAGGAAATAACCAGATTTATTTAATTTGTCTAAAGAGGTGGTAAGAGGCATTAGACTCTATGCGAACTCAGATAAAACTCAGTTCATGTGTTTTAAACCAAATGGACGCATTTCCACACTGGATGGTAAGCTCTGAAATTAGTAGACCAGTTCACATGCCTAGGTAGTAATATCACATCTACAGAAAGCGATGTCAATATACACATAGGAAACGCATGGATTGTTATAGACAGGTTATCCATCATAGGAAAATCTTATCTCACTGATAGGATAAAGCGAGATTTTTTCCAAGCCATAGCCGTATCAGTGCTATTGTACGGCTTCACCACTTGAACGTAACGAAGCGCTTAGAGAAAAAGCTAGATGGGAACTGCACAAAAGTGCTGTGCTCAGTCCTGAACAAATCTTGGAAGCAGCATCCCACAGAAAACAGCTGTTCGGCCACCTGCCTCCTATTACACAAACCATCCGGGTGAGATATCAAGACATGCTGGAAACTGCTGGAGAAACAAAGACAAATTTATAAGAGACGTTTTCTTGTGGATACCAACGCATGGACACACAAGTGAGTGTGGGCTGACCAACAAAACCAACATCAATCAGCCCTGCACGGATTCTAGATCCCACACAGAAGACCTACTGGGAATGATGACCGATAGTGACAGTTGGCGGGAAAGAATTATGGGAATTGGTCCTGACAGCGCGAAATGATGATGTTGGTCTATTCAACCCATTTGTCACCGGTTGCAAGTATGGGATATCCAGCGAGGAACAAACTCACTATTCAGTTGTAAATGGATGTGCGTAACTAGTTTGCTAACCATGATAGGACGACACCCCTGACCAACTTATATAATAAAGTGCGGATATCTCGACGTCTATCCCAGTGGCTCCCAACCTATGGCCAAAATGGGCCACAGCAAATTTCAGGTGGGCCAAGGAAATATTATAATTCTATATGATTTCTTTTGATAATAAATAGTCGTTAAATTGGAACTGAAAAGTACATGTAGTTTAGATACTTGAGATAAAGTGTGTGCGTCAATATGGTTGTATCTTGATTGAATAAATATCTTATGTAAAATGGAAATAATTTTTCTATTATAATAATTTCATGGGCCACAAAAAAAATCTGGTTTCAATGTGGGCCATGAGCTGAAAAAGGTTGGGAACCCCTGGTTTAGACGACTGTTTATACTTCATTGAGACAAGTCAGAGTCAATTCTTGATCATTTTTTTTTTATCTCTAGTTTTTTGGTGAAACACAGGATTATTCAAGTGCAATATGCCCGATATTAACACATCACTCAATAAGTCCCGGGCCTGACATATAGATGGTGCCGCTAATAATAAAAAATTCGGACCATATGACCTTTAGCCCCCCCCCCCTTTGCGATCTCGTTTCATAAGTACATTTTTTTCAATTACACTGCCAAAATCCAGTTGTTTGTTAGGGGTTAGGATTAGGGGTTAGGGTTAGGGGTTAGTTTTATAATTTGAAAAAAAAATCTAAAAGTCATCTGTTAGCAAACAACCGGATTTTGGCGGTGTAAATGGAAAAAATGTCCTTATGAAACGAGATCGCAAAAGGGGTGCCTGAAGGTCATATGGTCCAAAATTTCAATATTTTTTATAAAGTATTAACCTTCAAATGGAACGTGTCACAATTTGAGCTCAACCGGATAATTAGTTTACAAATTACAGCTATTTAAGTTGCAAATTTTCAAAACAATGGAAAAATTTGAATTTCGTGTGTTGATTAAGCATTGCTTTCTGATGGGAAAATATACTGCTCAAGCAAAGCAATTGTTATAAGTGTTATTCGGACTCTGCTATGTTGGAAACAATGGTTAAGAGGTGGTAGGCTGACTTTAAATACGGTCGTACAGACACAAATGATGCTGAACGCACAGGTCGCCCAAATTCGGTAGTTGTCCTGGAAAACACACACACACACAAAAAAAAATAAAAGTCCTATACTGAGATAAACTGAAAATTACTATTCGCTGGTAATTTTGCCGAGTATTAAATATTTCTATTTTAGAGTAACAATAAAAATAAATTTAAAAAAATTAAAATAGTCCACTTTTGCAGTTCTGAGGTAAAAAAAAAAAAAAAAAAGTGTATAACTGAATCATTACGCAACAACTTTAAATCTATACAACATCAATTAACGCTGTCCTTTAAAAATCTTTTAAAACTTATAAATGAATTAACGTATTAAGTTATTTTCCTAAGAGTTTCATTTTATTAAAAGTATTAATCTCAATTCAGTAATTAAAAATATATACTAGGGTTACCCATTTTTTCGTCTGCTTTTCACTTTAAAAACGAATTAAAAATAATTAAATCGATTATTTAAGGTCAAATTTTTGTCTAAATCGAAAAGTAGTAACATAATTAGCATCAGTAAAAAAAGCAAAATAATTTATTTTTAATACATTTAAAACTATTTTTAGGTCAATTTTGATCAAATGTATCTTACGATGACCGCCGTGAGTTGCCGTAAAATTCGTGTTTACAAAATAAATTTAACACTCGTGATTGAAAAAAAATACCAAAAAATCAGGGAATTATCCGATTTTAATTAAATTTTCAGCATTAATTTATCAATGAATGAATTTTATAACGCATCAGTTATTTTATTTCAAAACTTTACGATTTAATTAGGTATTTCTGCTATGATAAATTAAAATTCATTTAAAATATGAGCAGCATGATGATAAGTTTAAAATGTCACATTATTAGATTCTAAAAACATTCATTTTTAATAACTACTTTACTTTAGTCTCAATCACTAATAATTTTTTGTATTGGAAATTTAGCGCCTCCCTTTTTAAACGGAACAAATATTGATGTATATTTTTTCTTTTATAAGATAATAGCCAATTAAATAATTAACGAAATGAGTAAAAAATAAATCTCCAAAAATTATTTTTTTTAGTTTTTAGTTTCATTTTATTTTCCGATTTTCGGTACTTATTTACTACCAGAGCAGACTCCTTAATTTTTCCCCATCTATTCACACCAGAAAAAAGTATCAATCATATATAACCTCCACCGATATTTTGCACCCCAAAAATAAAGAGGGTTCAAAGTTAAGTGACCTGAAGAAAAATCAGAAAGTTTTGAAATAAAATAAATGATACATTATAAAATCAATTCATTGATAAATCAACACTGAAAATTTAATTAAAATCGGATAATTCCCTGATTTTTGGTAATTTTTTTAACGGGTGGCTGTTGAATTTGTTTTGTAAAAATACGGATTTTTCGACAAATTGGTTATACCTAATATATACATTGAACTTCATTTCATATTCCACTAATATCTGTCCGGTAGACTATGGTAACATTTACGCCCCCGAATTCACAGTCTACCAAAGCCGGTTGTTTTTGTTTGTTTGTTTGTTTGTTTTGTTTTTGTTTTGTTTGTTTATTGGGGGGGGGGCACTAAATTCAATAGGTTGTTGGGTTTTTTTTTCTTTTTAATCCTATAGAAAAAGAGGATGGTGAGTTTTACCGAAAGATTTGTTGATAAAAAGAATAAATAAAAATAAAAGTAAACAAAAAATAATTAATTAATTAAAAAAAAAAAGGTTCGAGTACACGTGTCCATTCCAAAGGCCACGTTTCTATTCCAAAGTTCACATTTTCGTTTTTGTTGAAACATGATCTCAGTTTTGTTTTCTTTGTTCTAAAGGTCTCGTTTGAGTAAACCAATAGGAAAACAGGACGCTGATACATCACCATGACAACCTTCCTGAATGGAATATAAAAAGGAAAACTTTATAAGCGTAATCACATTTTCCCACAGAATTGTTTCTGTCTAAGATCCAACTTCTCTCAAGATTTGAACATCACGAAAAAAGCCGAATATATACGAAATCAGACGGAAATCTTTTAACTTCAATTCGCCAGATATACCGTTTCGTTGCCAATCCGAGAGGAACCGATTTTGTTTGCTCTTTTTCTTTCCCTCCGTTCCAGTCATGCATAAACTGTTGTCTTACGATTGCCAGAGGCGAAAGAATCGGCGTTTGTCCGAAGAGAAGAAACATCAGCGGATTTTAAACGTTGGAAAAGAAAAAACCAGTGACCCTTTCCAAAAACTACAACCACCATCGACTCAACAAGAGGAGAAAGCTAAAAACTTGTAAATTTCTCATGGGATAAAAAAAGGTTATGCAATATTTTGGTACGTGCTAGTTTACGACGCGGAAATCACGTGATTGAAGTTATTTTCCAGCACCCCCACCCCCACCATGCCGGTCAGACACAAGGTCTATTAATATGGGGGCCACCCACGAACCGAAGCTCATAGAATGGCAGTACCAAAAAAAAAAAATGCGTGGATCCCATCGGCATTCCCCTATTGAGGCGCCCCAGACACTGGGCAATAAACCTAACCCTGCCCCTTTAAATCAAGGGGGCAGGTGTTGCCTGGTGGGGTGTCCACTTTGGGATCATGCTGTTATTTGATACTTCACACACGGTTCTGCACAGATGAATGGGCGACGTCGTCTAAATCGGGAATTTAGGCTTTACGAGTTCGAACTGGACCATCGACGCCACGAAAGCAACCAAAAATATTTGTTGGACGAAAAGAGAAGGAAAAGTTGATCACAGTACAATAACCAAATGATTGAAGAAATTTCTTCTTGGGTTACAAGAACCTCGACGATCAGACAAAGTTAGGTCGGTCTACATACATGGATTCCAAGGCCCTGTTCCAAGTAATAGATCCGGCAGACCATTCGAGTAGCATTCTGGGAGATGAGACAAGCTCGACATCTCTGCATTTTGGTTCGTCGTTTTCACGATCTTGACAAAAACATCCGCAGATGCCGATATGTGATTTATGCTACTAAAATATTGCAAAACTTTTGACTCACTAACCAATCAATACCAAATCATGGATACATGTATATACATGATGGCAGCAAATCGTATTCAAGTATTGCCATTGCTTGGATATAATAACAATAATAACAAAAAAAAAAAAAAGCTCAATAGTTCAAACAATATAATGGTGAGCTTCAAAAAAATTTGAACATGCATATACATATATATATACACACACACACATGTACTTATATATACATAAACATAAACACGGATATATACATACACACACACATATGTACATATGTGTGCACACTCTTATGCATCAACATGTTTGATATGTACACACATACACACACACACACGTACACATATGTATGTACATCTTCATGTACACTCGTGAGGTGAGCGGATGAAAATGGATCCTCGGTGCTTATATCCGTTTTATTGTTGGCATCCTTCCGTCTACTAAAGACGATGGCGTCGTGTCCAAAAATGAACAAACAGAAACATTATTTAGATTATATAAACTTTCTCATTCATACGGACTTTTTATATAAACTTTCTCACAACTTGTTATTTCTTCTTCTCTAAGTTTTGTCTCTGTAAATAAATATTTTGTTCTTATTAAACCGTCGTGAATTGTTTGTTCTTATATATCCCATGCGGGATATATTTTATTAATGGGTTTAAACAAATGTGTCCCTGTCCTATCGGTTGGGTAGTAGAATACACCGACTGCACCTCTACAGTCGGCGTATTCTACTTTACATATTTAAAAATGTGTTTAAAAAATGAGTTTGGAAACAAATTGAATACCCAACAAGAATTTTTAAAAAAACACCTTTGGCATAAAATAATCCAACAAGGGTTGTGTGGGGATTAAAATAAAATTTAGATTTTTAAAAAATAACAAACTCCCGTGAGCCTTCACTGGAAGAACCTTCCGCGCATGTCCGACCCCAAAGAGAATCTCTCGGCCATCCGAGTTTATGCCTTAACTGTGTCTAGTCACTACTACCGGACAGGGAGATATTTCCTTGCCACGTGGTGGCTATGACTAATGAATAAAGCCTAAATCATAAAAACACCGTCTGCTTTTGTCTCTTCCTTTTTCGTTCCTTAAATTCCTTCCTTTTCAGCGCGATCACCAAATAAGATGGTTTAAAGAACACGCACCAAGAATAATAACCAGCTACCTTTTTACTTAAAACGTGAAACCTCTACTAACCCTATAGTTGACATGCCATAAAATCCAATTCTTCTCTAATTTTTGTTCATATTAAACCGTCGTGAATTGTTGTTCTTTAGGTACCACCAATTTTCCCTGTGAAATTTACACCCCCCTCATATTTAACACAATGAAACTTGCATAAAGGTTAATATTATCTTGAAAACATTTTGTCCATTCGAAAGAAGAAACATTTTTTTAAAAACTCCTGATGAAAAAAAAACATTTTCAGTTTAAGGAAATAATGAAAATTATGAACGAAAAACAATGTTTACATTTTTGCACCGTTAAATCAATTGAAATTTAACGTAGCCAAAAACAAGTTATGACTAGAGGCTTTTTAAAAATTCTATGAAAAATCAATTAATGGTCCGATTTTCACAAAAATTTCTATAATTACTTACCTTTTGATGTAAATATGTCTGGAATTGTTTATTCCTAAAATATATTAGGGGAAAAATTTTTTACGAGGTATACCCCCCCCCCCCCCCAATTTTATTTTATGAAATATGAAAAAATGAACGGACAAAAAACGATTTTTACTTTTTTTCTATAAAGATAAGAATCTGAATAATTATATCAAAAGATTTTTATAATTTTCGATGAGAGAGCTTTTTAGTAAAAGAACCATGAATACAAAATTCTGCTAAAAAAATATCAATAAAGAAATTGACTCTGTTGTAAAAAAAAAACAAAAAAACAAAAAAAAACAGAGTTTTACTTATTTTTCAAGATAATAGTGAGTAATTTTCCCCAATCGGATAATTTGCTCTGGATCAATGCAAGGTCTATTTTTTTTACATAGGAATTTACATGGGGCATCCCACGAGGATTCAACTCACGATTCAGTAATAATGGATCTGTGGGACTAACTTTTTAAAAAATCCCCCTCTACCCAGACGACGCTGGATAGCCGCTGCTAGTTATAAAATAAAAGTTTTTAAATACAAAAAAAAAAAAAGAAAAAGTTTTTGTCTTCATTATCAAAAATCTTTTTCTTTTTTTCTTCTATTTTTCTTGTTTTTATTTCCCATTCATTCAAATCAGAAGGAATATTTTTCATCAAATAATTAATCTATATATTAATACTTGTGTTCCTAAAAAGTATGACCGTTATCATCTTGCAACACCCTCTGGTTAAAAATGAGACTGTCCAAATTATCCAACATTTCTAATGATTAAAATTCAAAGAAAAAAAAACTTCTCTCCCATATTTCAACATTTCTATTGATTAAAATATAAAGAAAAAAGTTTCTCTCCTGTATTTCAACATTTCTTATTCTTCTTTAAAAAAAAAATAAAGGTCACAAAATATATGAGTTTTCTTTGGAAATGGTGAGCACCTGGATCATGGTCGTGTTGGGTCAGTAAAATGGTAATTCCTGTGTATAGAGTGAGTGAGGGAGAGGCTCTCCGTAATTGGATATACCAATCACATGATGAGCCCAGAAGTTTAGGCACAAAATACAAAATCCTGACAGACAGATTCCGTGACCAGTTCCATGAAGCAGTGACATTAAAAGCTCTATACTAACACAATAGTCGCATCAGAGAAGAATACAGAAAAGACTCCGTTCAAAACAGGAGAAAGAGATCAAGAAAGCAGAAATACTGTTTGGGGGATATTTTCAATATTTACAATACCTTGTAATTTACATGGGTCAAGCTAGTTACATATATAATTATTTATCATCGTGGCAATTTACAATGCCCTTCAAGAAAGTAATGAGGCTTACATTTTTTTTTTTTAATTTTCAGCTTGGCAACTATGATTGCAAATCAACTGTTTTCCTTTCTAGTGATACTGATAATCCTCGGAATGTCAGGGTTATCTTTGTTAGAAATCTTTTAGGAATTCTTCCAAGCTGTATTGTTGCCTTGGACTCTTAAAGAAACACTTGAAGAAAAAAACTAAATGAGACCTATACAAGGATGCTGCGACCTGTTTTGAACAAAGTAACAGATCAAAATAAAACAGAACAAGCCTCATCTCAAAAATTCAATGAAATAAGATTTCTTTTGAATAATTTTAATATTTCAGACTGTTATCTTCATCTTTATTGTGGTATGTATAAAAACAATGTTCAGGCTACTGTATCCTAAGGCCTTGTTTATTCATATCACAATAAAGATGAGGATAACAGTCTGAAATATCAAAATTATTCACATCAAGCCTCAAAAACACAGAGAAATAAGATTTTATTTCTTGTAAACATTATTAAAGACTTTTTGGATTATTTGGATTGTCCTCATCTTTATTGTTATCTGTACAACAATTTGGCCGATGTGCCCTCCGGAACTTCTTTTGTTTAATTGGACACATAGCGTAGTAGATATAGGCGTTGAGTTAATACAGTTCTAAGTGACAGTTATGTCTAGGCTGCAGGTTCAATCCTGGCCATGGGCGACAGTAACATAGAATAATAATTAGTACAACTTAACACTAAATATATATGTATAAAGAGTTGGGTTCAAAGTTCCGTGAAGGCTCCAGATTATGACAAGAATGTTCCGGAGTCCGATAAGAAATACCTGAAGAAGGCCAGAGGGCACATCGGCTGAAACATTGTACAGATAACAATAAAGATGAGGACAATAGTCCGATTAATCCAAATAGTACAAATTATCAAGCCTCATCTGAAAAATTCACAGAAATATTAGGACCATACAAGCTTTAGGCACCCCTTTTTTCGATCTCGTTTCATAGGCACATTTTTTTCATTTACACCATCAAAATCCAGTTGTTTGTTAGGGGCTAGGGTTAGTGGTTAGTTTTATAATTTAAAAAAAACTCTAAAAATCATCTGTTAACAAACAACCGGATGTTGATGGTGTAAATGAAAAAAAAAATGTCCTTATGAAACGAGGGTGAAAAGGGGGTGCCTAAAGGTCATATGGTCCAAATATTATTAAAAGACCACAGAGAAAGTTTGTTTTAAGATATTTCTTTAATGATTTGTCTTGTCTTTTCATGAGATGACATATTAACATCAAGAGAAAATGTCATAAATTTTCTTCCTGAGTCCTTTTCACCATCAGTTGTCTTTTTTTCCACAGTAAAATTCACATGGCATTGTCTTTACATTTAAAAAAAAAACAAACAAAAAAAACAAACTTTGATGTATCAAAAAAAAAGAATTTAAGTAGTAAAGTAGGTGGAATGGCCTATTGTCGGTATCAGCCAGAGAGCGGGGGAGTCTATTCCCTTTTCACTAGCACTAGACCAAGGAGATTATTATGAGGTGGAGCGCCACACCTACCATCAACTTCTCACTTTACTGCACAGATGCCTGTGCCACTCTTACGCTGAGTTGGCAAGGGCCGGTATAAAACCCAGAAACTTGTGATTCCTAAGCAAACGCTTAACTGACTGAGCTAAACCGTCCCTATAGATACCCTATACATATCTAATAAAGAAGGTCCACAAAATGGTTTGAATTTAAAAAAATTTTTTTAATCTAATTCGATATGACATTTGATTCTTAAAATTCTTTCTCAGGATGTAACGTAATTGAACGACTTATAGAAAATTTGAATTGAAAATATAATGGTAATCTAATTTCCGGGGAAATAGAAAGAAAAAAGAGAGAAAGAAAAGAATGTTTCAGCAGCCAATGAGCCATGAGTGAGTCAGGTCACAGCACCTGTTCTAGGTCAGCCAGTCATGGGTGAATGACTACTGGTAATTAAAATAACTAGAAAAAAAAATGGAAGTTCCAAATTTTCTGTGCAAGTGTAGGAACACTGGAAAAGGATATGTTCAACACAGGCGGAATGAAGAGGAGTGATTTGTTTTTAGTCAGTAGAGATCTAGCGGTTGAAAAACAAAGAAGTCAGGGCAAGGCAACGTCCCACCTGAGGATTCAAAGAGGTAAAAGCTAATCCCCTAAGGTGCAGGATAGTTAGAATGAAGGAGATTTAAGATAGAAATGATCAACCAGTCTTTCTTTCTCTTACTGGACACCACACACTATGCAAGAGAGTAATAAAAACCCTGAGACCTGAACAGAGATGCTGACAGATACGCAACATGTGCCACTGTCACATAAAAATCTAAAATGACGCAGAAAAATCATATCCATGCGTCCCAAAGTTTTTTTCTTCTCTCACTATTTTAAGCTAACTGTAAACACATTTCAATATTTTCTTGGAAATGAATTACACTGTATGGGGTACAAGGTAGGTGTTAGACGTTTTAGTTGTTCATAGATAAAAACCCTACAATTTATTAAGAAACTTTAGTTGGGACCCATCAAATTTCCCCGGGGACTCATTCAAATCAAATCCATGCATCCCAAGATTTTTTAAATCAAAAATCTATCAGCATCACTGCCCGACTGAAAATTAGTATTATGTTTGTGTGTTGTTTTCTGTATCCTCCAACATATGGCTGAGTGACCACATGATAAAAAAAAAGGTCCAGCTAGCTGACCACGGACCCCGCCACATTGCATGCCTATGACCACACTACAAAGATTGAGAAAGATTTTTAAGAATCTGAAACATGTGTCATATTAAATTGAAACAATTTTGCAGATCTTCTTTATCATAAAATATTTACTTTTCTCTCATTGGATCTACAACAATCTTATATATATATATTATATATATATATATATATATATATATATATATATGATGTTGTTAGGGAGTCCACATATGCTTCTTTATAGATATATGTGATGGATGTTGGGAAACTTTTTGGGTTGTATTAGAAGCATTGAAAAATATAAGCATTCTACAAAATCCTTCGACAAAAGGGTAGAGGTCAACCTGAAATATCAGGATTAATAAATAAGATTAAAATCAGCAAAAAATTCATTGCTTTGAATTTTGGTTATTATTCTTTATATTTTCCCATGCTTACAACACAACCAAAAAAGTTTCCCAACATCCATCATAAATATATATATATATATTCTTCAACTGCCACTCCTACGTTTTCACAGTAGGAGCATTAGTAGTTAATCCAAAAAGTGCTCAGCGTATTTCTATTTAGCATTAAGTGTTGTAGAAAAAGGTTTTATCTACCACGGTTTCGGTGCTTAAGGCACACCTTCTTCAGGAGTTCTCCTGAAGAACGTTCCTCTTAAGCAATGAAACTGTGGTAGAGACAAAAGCTTTTTTTTTTTTACAAGTATATATATGTGGAGAAATGTAGACAAACACGGTATATTATACTGGATAGAAGTTTATTATTGGTTGTAGTGTCAACGTTTGAACGTTTCGATTTATATTATTCAATATGAAACAAAAAAGGAAAAAAAAATCCATCATCTTTTTAACAACAAAAATCTTTTTTCTTTTTCTTTTTTCACATTGCCCTGAAGAAGGTTTTTATATAAACCAAAACATTTGAACGTTGACACTATGACGTATAATAAACGTTTCCAGTGTAACATCCTGTGTTTGTCTTTTTTTCTCCACATACTGTCGGATTGATTTCCTCATTTTACTCTTAACTATATATATATATATATATACACACACAGATGCTGATGGGTATGCATCCTGCGTCCCTGACGCATAAAAATCTAAAAGGATGCAGAAAAATCAGATCAATGTGTCCCAGTGTTTTTTTTCCCCCTTCTCCCATCGTTTTAAGCTAACTATAAATACATTTCAATATTTTCTTGGAAATGAATTACACTGTATCGGGTACAAGGTAGGTGTTAGACGGCTTTAGTTGTTCATAGATAAAAACTCTGCAATTTATTAAGAAACTTTAGTTGGGACCCATCAAATTTCCTGTGAGCTCATTCAAATCAAATCCGTGCATCCCAGGATGCACTAAATTAAAAAGCTATCATCATCACTGTTTATATATATATATAATATATATATATATATTATATATATAGGTATTATATAAAGACAAATTTTTTTTTGTGATGAAAGAAAGAAAATACAGGGCTCAATCACAAATTGTGAGAGCTAATATTTATTTAAGTTTTTAAAAATAAATGCTTATTATAGACAGCTACCCAGGTTGTCTTGCTAGGTCGCAATCATCAGGCTGTCAAATTAGATCCCATGGTGTTTATTGAAGATCTTTTCTTAAGAAAATGGGATCTAATAATAAAATAATTTGACAGCCTGATGATTGCGACCTAGCAAGACAACCTGGGTAGCTGTCTATAATAAGCATTTATTTTTAAAAACTCAACAAATTAAATATATATATATATATATATCACACACACACACAGAGTTTTACGATGCTGTCTGTAAATGGTATAGTGATCATCACTCTCCCAAGAGTCAACTTTCTGTAATCTCCATAGTTTCTGCTTCCTCGACTGTTTGCAGTTCTATCTGTTCTTCCACCTCGTTTGTACACGTGTCTACCATATTGGCGGCTAACATTGCCTGCTGAATGGTATCCGCCGTTGTCACACTGACTGTCTCCTCCCCAGGGGCCATCGCAATGGCATGAATCTCATTGCTCTCGTCCGACAGGGTCTGTCCGACGAGGGTCACAGTTTGCAATCCGTGTTCAACTTCTTCCGTCACCTGAACTTCCATTGGCTCCCCGTCTTCTTCCACGATGCCCTCCTCGAGGTCTTCCTCGGTGTGCACGATTTCCGTGTCAGCCGGCATAATGATACTCTGCATCGTGTGCTCGCTCAGCATGTGCAGATCGTCTTCTTGGGAATTGGCATGAACCACGACATATGAGGCTGTCTCGTTTGAATTTGCCGTCTCAAGCAGTCTTTGTTCAACCATAGAAGCATCGGTAATAATCTCAACCTTCTGGACGATGTCTTCCGAGGTGTGAAGTACCACGTATTCAGCTGTCTGGTAATAGTGAAGAAAAAAGAAAAAGAAAAGATAAGTCATTAATATATTAAAAAAATTAAGAATTCAATTCAGTTCATGGTTCGGTTTGTTCAATGGTGATAAAGAGGTGCTCCACATTCCCCAAACCTCCAAAACTGGAACCTCACCATCAGATAGAGTTTAACATCATTCCCAGGACATGTAGACCCGCAGCCACCGCCTTCTAGCACCCATATGATAAAAAGGGGTTGGGGCTTGCCATAAAGGCAATAGAGTTGGGAAAATCATATAGGTGCTAGCGCTTGACGTGACCAGCTGATTGATCGGAGGGGGCCTCTCGGACTGCCCGTCTAGCCCAAGATAGGGTCATAGTGGAGTATTGCATGTCATGAACTGCTCATCCACCTGGGCTCTATCCTTAAGCATCACGGGTTGTGGCCCCATTGGGGGAGTCTTACCCCTCTGCAGAGGTGCATTCTAACGCCCCAGCCGTCAGGGCGGAGAATTCAATTCAATAAATTCATTTAACTCTTAATGTCCTATACCGCCTCATTCCACCCGCCAGGAAGTCACATTTGTTTTCCTAATCCACCCCAAATGATAGCCTTTGTTTAAATGATATATTAAACATAATTAGAAGTATTTATTTTTCGAGAAATAACACGTAACTTTAAATGAAAAGGAAATTTTTAGCCATTTTCTGATAAACCGTTATAGGAATGTGGCCCTGGACTTAGAAAATTCTCAACAGGATGTTAAGAGTTAAATAATTGTACTCTATCTATACATATATAAAGGGCAGTTGGTGTCTATGCATGTTCGGAGGAAACTACAAAAATAAAACAATTGATGACAAAGTAAATATATATACACATTCACTATCCCCAGATCTTGCTTTTTGTGCAAAAATAATGAAGATTTAATTCATATCTGGGAAGATATTTAAAAATGAGGATTTGAATAGATAAAGAAAAGCCATAGGTGGTGTTTGTGATTAAAACATAAACAAATCAATTATGGAAGACCAAAACAATCAATGGATCTGCAAACTTTTTATTATCCCCCCCCCTCTACTCAGGCAATGCTGGGTTGCTGCTTCTAGTACATATATAAAGGACAGTTTGTGCGTATGTATGTCCGGATGAAACTATGAAAATAAAACAATTAACAACAAAGTAAATATATATACACATTCACTATCACTAGATCTTGCTTTTTAAGCAAGAATAATGAAGATTTGATTAATATTCATGAAGATAATTGAAAAATACAATTTGAATAGTAACAGCATGAGATTTTTTGTTGCATTTAATATTTTAAATAGAATACATTAATTCTTCTTTTCAGAGTGAACTTTTCTTTTTCTGATGTCCCATCAGGCCAGATCAATGAAAGGTCTTTTTTTACATAGGGATTTTAATGGGGCATCCTGCAAGGATCCTACTCATAATTCAGTAATAATGGATCTGTGAGACTAACATTAAATTATGTTGGAGGTGCGTGGTCTAATGGTCGAAGGAAATGGACTCGTCGATCAGAGTTCAATTCCTGGACGAAGCTGTTTGCATTTCACATGGTGCTAATACCCTTGGGAAAGGTATGAATTCAATTCTCCCTCCAGCTATGTGTAAATAGCAGGGCAGACTGGGCTCTTTAACCATGGCTAGATAACCAGTCTAGGAGAAGGAAAACTCTGCATTCAAACCTGCTAAACTCCGCTTAAGAAATTGACCTTGTGTCACATCCTGTTCGTGCATGGGGTTGGTAAATATATATATATATATCAGAATTATTCCAACACTAAGTAAGGGCCAAAGTGGAGTGTTGTATATAATGGATTGCTCAGCCACTAGGAATCCATTATTAAGCATCATGGCCAACAGGTGGACTCATTGTGGAAGTCTTACCCCTCTGCAGAGGTGCGGCGGCATATTCTATAGCCCCAGCTGACAGGTCAGAAAAAATAAAAAAATAAAAGAAATAATATGACCTTACACAGTTACCGCCCCTTAACCATCGCCTAATAAGAGACCTTGTGAGATTGGTTAAAGGCCATCGTCGATGACCAATCAAAACATCACTAGGCTTAGTTTAACCACCAAATTTCAAAGATTGATTCCATCAATCTGCCTTTTTTCGCTGCTATCACCTGTCACTACAAGACGTGTTTTTGAAGCCAGCTACAAGAAGAAGCCGGTGACTACGTAATGTCAAACATAACTCAAGCTAGCAAGAGATGCTCACCTTTTCATACCAGAGACAAGAGAAGTTTCGCAAACACATTATTTTGCAACCCTACACCTACAATTTGTACAATTTATAACACATTTGTATACTTCACACACATTTTGTATATCACACGTTACATATTGTATATTGCACATTGATATTTTGTTTGTTGAATACACCAATTGTCGTGTTTTCCTTACCTGCTGCCTTTATCTATCTTCAATGTATTTTATCACAAAAAGAAACTGGGAAAATTTTGATACTCACTTCTGTTCCCGCCTTCTGATACAATGTATTGTTGCGTGTCTGCCACGACAGATGAGAATTCTGCGAGTACAGTTGGATACGAAGCTGCTGAGGCAGTTTGCCAATGACACTATCAGTGTCTGTTGTGGGGCTGGAGAATCTCCAC
>CM042161.1:17868777-18012021 GCA_023376005.1 Doryteuthis pealeii | reverse complement strand
AAAGAGAGATTATTGAAATTTAGCCCTCCTTTAAACTGAACCAATATTGAATGTATAGTTTTTTCTTTTGATAAGATAATAGCATTAAATAATTAACGAAATAGTAAAAAATAAATCTCCAAAAATTATTTTTTTTAGTTTTTTTAGTTTCATTTTATTTTCCGATTTTCGGTACTTATTTACTACCAGAGCAGACTCCTTAATTTTTCCCCATCTATTCACACCAGAAAAAAGTATCAATCATATATAACCTCCACCGATATTTTGCACCCCAAAAAATAAAGAGGGTTCAAAGTTAAGTGACCTGAAGAAAAATCAGAAAGTTTTGAAATAAAATAAATGATACATTATAAAATCAATTCATTGATAAATCAACACTGAAAATTTAATTAAAATCGGATAATTCCTGATTTTGGTAAATTTTTTAACGGGTGGCTGTTGAATTTGTTTTGTAAAAATACGGATTTTTCGACAAATTGGTTATACCTAAATATATACATTGAACTTCATTTCATATTCCACTAATATCTGTCCGGTAGACTATGGTAACATTTACGCCCCCGAATTCACAGTCTACCAAAGCCGTTGTTTTTGTTGTTTGTTTGTTTGTTTGTTTTTGTTTTGTTTGTTTATTGGGGGGGGGGCACTAAATTCAATAGGTTGTTGGGTTTTTTTCTTTTTTAATCCTATAGAAAAAGAGATGGTGAGTTTACCGAAAGATTTGTTGATAAAAAGAATAAATAAAAATAAAAGTAAACAAAATAATTAAATTAATTAAAAAAAAAAAAAAAGGTTCTAGTACACGTGTCCATTCCAAAGGCCACGTTTCTATTCCAAAGTTCACATTTTCGTTTTTGTTGAAAACATGATCTCAGTTTTTTTTCTTTGTTCTAAAGGTCTCGTTTGAGTAACCAATAGGAAAAACAGGACGCTGAACATCACCATGACAACCTTCCTGAATGGAATATAAAAAAGGAAACTTTATAAGCGTAATCACATTTTCCACAGAATTGTTTCTGTCTAAAGATCCAACTTCTCTCAAGATTTGAACATCACGAAAAACCGAATATATACGAAATCAGACGGAAATCTTTTAACTTCAATTCGCCAGATATTACCGTTTTCGTTGCCAATCCGAGAGGAACCGATTTTGTTGCTCTTTTTCTTTCCTCCGTTCCAGTCATGCATAAACTGTTGTCTTACGATTGTCAGAGGCGAAAGAATCGGCGTTTGTCCGAAGAGAAGAACATCAGCGGATTTTAAACGTTGGAAAAGAAAAAACCAGTGACCCTTTCCAAAAACTACAACCACCATCGACTCAACAAGAGGAGAAAGCTAAAAATGTGTAAATTCTCATGGGATCAAAAAAGTTATGCAATATTTTGGTACGTGCTAGTTTACGGCGCAGAAATCACGTGATTGTAGTTATGTTCCAGCACCCACCACCCACCATGCCGGTCAGACACAAGGTCTATTAATAATGGGGGCCACCCACGAACCGAAGCTCATAGAATGGCATTACCAAAATGCGTGGATCCCGTAGGCATACCCCTATTGAGGCCCCCAGACCGGGCAATAAAAACACCACCCCTTTAAATCAAGGGGGCAGGTGTTGCCCTGGTGGGGGTGTTCCCTTTGGGACATGCTGTTTATTTGATACTTCATACACGGTTCTGCAACAGATGAATGGGCGACGTCGTCCTAAATCGGGAATTTAGTCTTTACGAGTTCGCTGGACCATCGACGCCACACGGAAGCAACCAAAAAGATTTGTTGGACGAAAAGAGAAGGAAAAAATTGATCACAGTACAATAACCAAATGGTTGAAGAAATTTCTTCTTGGGTTACAAGAACCTCGACGATCAGACAAAGTTAGGTCGGTCTACATCCATGGATTCCAAGGCCCTGTTCCAAGTTAATAGATCCCGGCAGATCCGGCGAGTAGCATTCTGGGAGTATGAGACAAGCTCGACATCTCTGCATTTTGGTTCGTCGTTTTCACGATCTTGACAAAAACATCCGCAGATGCCGATATGTGATTTATGCTACCAAAATATTGCAAAACTTTTGACTCACTAACCAATCAATACCAAATCATGGATACATGCATATACATATGTATACACACAAACACATGTACTTATATATACATACACATATATACACATAAACACGGATATATACATATATACACACACACATATACGCATATATACATTTACACGGATATGTACATGTGTGCACACTCTTATGCATCAACATGTTTAATATGCACACACACACACACACACATACACATGTATGTACCTTTGTATGTACATCATGAAAATGGATCCTCGGTACCTATATCCGTTTTGTTGTTTGCATCCTTCCGTCTACTAAAGACGATGGCGTCGTGTCCAAAAATGAACAATCAGAAACATTATTTAGATTATATAAACTTTCTCATTCATACAGACTTTTTATATAAACTTTCTCACTACTTGTTATTTCTTCTCTAAGTTTTGTCTCTGTAAATAAATATTTTGTTCTTATTAAACCGTCGTGAATTGTTTGTTCTTATATATCCCATGCGGGATATATTTTATTAAACGGGTTTTAAACAAATGTGTCCCTGTCCTGTCGGCTGGAGTAGTAGAATACGCCGACTGCACCTCTACAGTCGGCGTATTCTACTTTATATTTTTAAAAATGTGTTTAAAAAATGAGTTTGGAAAAAAATTGAATACCCAACAAGAATTTAAAAAAAAAACGCCTTTGGCATAAAATAACCCAACAAGGGTTGTGTGGGGATTAAAATAAAATTTAAATTTAAAAAAAAAATAACAAACTCCCGTGAGCCTTCACTGAAAGAACCTTCTGCGCATGTCCGACCCCCAAAGAGAATCTCTCGGCCATCCGAGTTTAGGCCTTAACTGTGTCTAGTCGCTACTACCGGACAGGGAGATATTTCCTTGCCACGTGGTGGCTATGACTAAGCCTTCTGTCTTTGTCTATTCCTTTTTTGTTCCTTAAATTCCTTCCTTTTCAGCACGATCACCAAATAAGATGGTTTAAAGAACACGCACCAAGAATAATAACCAGCTACCTTTTTAATTAAAACGTGAAACCTCTGCTAACCCCATAGTTGACATGCCATAAAATCCAACCAACCAACCAACCAACTTGTTATTTCTTCTCTAATTTTTGTCTCAATAAATAGTTTTGTTCATATTAAACCGTCGTGAATTGTTGTTCTTTAGTTACCACCAATTTTCCCTGTGAAATTTACACCCCCCCTATATTTAACACAATGAAACTTGCATAAAGGTTAATATTATCTCGAAAACTTTTTTGTCCATTCGAAAGAAGAAACATTTTTTTTTAAACTCCTGATGAAAAAAACAACATTTTCAGCTTAAGGAAATAATGAAAATTATGAACGAAAAACAATGTTTACATTTTTGCACCGTTAAATCAATTGAAATTTAACGTAGCCCAAAACACGTTATGACTAGAGGCTTTTTTAAAAATTCTATGAAAAATCAATTAATGGTCCGATTTTCACGAAAATTTCTATAATTACTTACCTTTTGATGTAAATATGTCTGGAATTGTTTATTCCTAAAATATATTAGGGGAAAAAAATTTTTACGAGGTATACCCCCCCCCTCCCCATTTTATTTTATGAAATATGAAAAAATGAACGGACAAAAAACGATTTTTACTTTTTTTCTATAAAGATAAGAATCTGAATAATTATTATAAATTAATTTAGGGGGTTAGGGTTAGAGTTTAGAGTTAGGGTTAAGGTTAGGAGTTAGTTTAATGGGAAAATAGATAAATGATTTTTCAGTCAAGAGTAGTTTCCCTTTGTTTATGTTAGACTTATAGGAAATAACCAGATTTATTTAATTTGTCTAAAGAGGGTGGTAAGAGGTATTAGACTCTATGCGAACTCAGATAAAACTCAGTTCATGTGTTTTAAATCAAATGGACGCATTTCTATTCTGGATGGTAAGCGTCTGAAATTAGTAGACCAGTTCACATACCTAGGTAGTAATATCACATCTACAGAAAGCGATGTCAATATACTCATAAAAAAACGCATGGATTGTTATAGACAGGTTATCCATCATAGGAAAATCTAATCTCACTGATAGGATAAAGCGAGATTTTTTCCAAGCCATAGCCGTATCAGTGCTATTGTACGGCTTCACCACTTGAACTAAGCGCTTAGAGAAAAAGCTAGATGGGAGCTGCACAAAGGTGCTGTGCTCAGTCCTGAACAAATCTTGGAAGCAGCATCCCACAAGAAAACAGCTGTTCGGCCACCTGCCTCCTATTACACAAACCATCCGGGTGAGATATCAAGACATGCTGGAAACTGCTGGAGAAACAAGAACGAACTTATAAGAGACGTTCTCTTGTGGATACCAACGAATGGACACACCAGTGAGTGTGGGCCGACCAACAAAAACCAACATCAATCAGCCCTGCACGGATTCTAGATCCCACACAGAAGACCTTCTGGGAGTGATGACCGATAGTGACAGTTGACGGGAAATAATTATGGGAATTGGTCCTGACAGCGCGAAATGATGATGTTGGTCTATTCAACCTATTTGTCACGGGTTGTACATATGGGATATCCAGCGAGGAACAAACTCACTATTCAGTAGTAAATGGATCTGCGTAACGAGTTTGCTAACCATGACAGGACGACACCCCAGAGCAACTTATATAATAAAGTGCGGATATCTCGACGTCTATCCCAGTGGTTCTATGGTCAAAATGGGCCACAGCAAATTTCAGGTGGGCCAAGGAAATATTATAATTCTATATGATTTCTATTGATAATAAATAGTCGTTAAATTGGAACTGAAAAGTACATGTAGTTTAGATACTTGAGATAAAGTGTGTGCGTCAATATGGCTGTATCTTGATTGAATAAATATCTTATGTAAAATGGAAATATTTTTTCAATTATAATAATTTCATGGGCCACAAAAAAAATCTGTTTTCAAAGTGGGCCATGAACTGAAAAAGGTTGGGAACCCCTGGTTTAGACGACTGTTTATACTTCGTTGAGACAAGTCAGAGTCAATTCTTGATCAATTTTTTTATCTCTAGTTTTTTGGTGAAACACAGGATTATTCAAGTGCAATATGCCCGATATTAACACATCACTCAATAAGTCCCGGGCCTGACATATAGATGGTGCCACTAATAAATAAAATTCGGACCATATGACCTTTAGCCCCCCCCCCCCCCGTTTGCGATCTCGTTTCATAAGGACATTTTTTTCATTTACACTGCCAAAATCCAGTTGTTTGTTAGGGGTTAGGATTAGGGGTTAGGGTTAGGGGTTAGTTTTATAATTTGAAAAAAAAATCTAAAAGTCATCTGTTAGCAAACAACCGGATTTTGGCGGTGTAAATGGAAAAAATGTCCTTATGAAACGAGATCGAAAAAAGGGGTGCCTGAAGGTCATATGGTCCAAAAATTCAATAATTTTTATAAAGTATTAACCTTCAAATGGAACGTGTCACAATTTGAGCTCAACCGGATAATTAGTTTACAAATTACAGCTATTTAAGTTGCAAATTTTCAAAACAATGGAAAAATCTGAATTTCGTGTGTTGATTAAGCATTGCTTTCTGATGGGAAAATATACTGCTCAAGCAAAGCAATTGTTATAAGTGTTATTCGGACTCTGCTCCGTCGGAAACAATTGTTAAGAGGTGGTAGGCTGACTTTAAATACGGTCGTACAGACACAAATGATGCTGAACGCTCTGGTCGCCCAAATTCGGTAGTTGTCCTGGAAAACACACACACACACAAAAAAATTAAGATTATAAACCTTTCAAGTCCTATACTGAGATAAACTGAAAATTACTATTCGCTGGTAATTTTGCCGAGTATTTAATATTTCTATTTTAGAGTAACAATAAAAATAAATTTAAAAAAATTAAAATAGTCCACTTTTGCAGTTCTGAGGTAAAAAAAGAAAAAAAAAGTGTATAACTGAATCACTACGCAACAACTTTAAATCTATACAACATCAATTAATGCTGTCCTTTAAAAATCTTTTAAAACTTATAAATGAATTAACGTATTAAGTTGTTTTCCTAAGAGTTTTCATTTTATTAAAAGTATTAATCTCAATTCAGTAATTAAAAATACATACTAGGGTTACCCATTTTTTTCGTCTGCTTTTCACTTTAAAAACGAATTAAAAATAATTAAATCGATTATTTAAGGTCAAATTTTTGTCTAAGTCGAAAAGTAGTAACATAATTAGCATCAGTAAAAAAAAGCAAAATAATTTATTTTTTATACATTTAAAACTATTTTTAGGTCAATTTTGATCAAATGTATCTTACGATGACCACCGTGAGTTGCCGTAAAATTCGTGTTTACAAAATAAATTTAACACTCGTGATTGAAAAAAAAATACCAAAAATCAGGGAATTATCCGATTTTAATTAAATTTTCAACATTAATTTATCAATGAATGAATTTTATAATGCATTAGTTATTTTATTTCAAAACTTTACGATTTAATTAGGTATTTCTGCTATGATAAATTAAAATTCATTTTAAAATATGAGCAGCGTGATGATCAGTTTAAAATGTCACATTATTAGATTCTAAAAACATTCATTTTTAATAACTACTTTACTTTAGTCTCTATCACTAATAATTTTTTTGGCGAAAACTGTATTGGAAATTTAGCGCGTCCCCTTTTAAACGGAACAAATATTGATGTATATCTTTTTCTTTTATAAGATAATAGCCAATTAAATAATTATCGAAATTAGTAAAAAATAAATCTCCCAAAATTATTTTTTTAGTTTTTAGTTTCATTTTATTTTTCGATTTTCGGTACTTATTTACTACCAGAGCAGACTCCTTATTTTTTTTCCTTCTATTCACACCTTTTGTCTTTTTATTAATGCAGAAAAAAGTATCAATCATATATAACCCCCACCGATATTTTGCGCCCCCAAAATAAAGGGGGTTCAAAGTTAAGTGACCTGAAGAAAAGTCAGAAGGTTTTGAAATAAAATAACTGATGAATTATAAAATTCATTCATTGATAAATCAACACTGAAAATTTCATTAAAATCGGACAATTCCCTGATTTTTGGTAATTTTTTTAACGGGTGGCTGTTGAATTTGTTTTGTAAAAATACGGATTTTTCGACAAATTGGTTATACCTAATATACACATTGAACTTCATTTCATATTCCACTAATATCTGTCCGGTAGACTACGGTAACATTTACCCCCGAATTCACAGTTGTCCAAAGCCGGTTGTTGTTTTTTTTGTTTGTTTTTTTTTTGTTTTGTTTGTTTTTTTTTTTGGGGGGGGCACTAAATTCAATAGGTTTGTTGTTTTTGTTTTGTTTTGTTTTCTTTCTTTTTTAATCCTATAGAAAAAGAGGATGGTGAGTTTACCGAAAGATTTGTTGATAAAAAGAATAAATAAAAATAAAAGTAAACAAAATAATTAATTAATTAAAAAAAAAAAAAAAGGTTCTAGTACACGTGTCCATTCCAAAGGCCACGTTTCTATTCCAAAGTTCACATTTTAGTTTTTGTTGAAACATGATCTCAGTTTTGTTTTCTTTGTTCCAAGGGTCTCGTTTGATTTAACCAATAGGAAAACAGGACGCTGATACATCACCATGACAACCTTCCTGAATGGAATATAAAAAGGAAAACTTTGTAAGCGTAATCACATTTTCCCATAGAATTGTTTCTGTCTAAGATCCAACTTCTCTCAAGATTTGAACATCACGAAGAAAGCCGAATATATACGAAATCAGACGGAAATCATTTCACTTCAATTCGCTAGATATACCGTTTCGTTGCCAATCCGAGAGGAACCGATTTTGTTTGCTCTTTTTCTTTCCCTCCGTTCCAGTCATGCATAAACTGTTGTCTTACGATTGTCAGAGGCGAAAGAATCGGCGTTTGTCCGAAGAGAAGAAACATCAGCGGATTTTAAACGTTGGAAAAGAAAAAACCAGTGACCCTTTCCAAAAACTACAACCACCATCGACTCAACAAGAGGAGAAAGCTAAAAATGTGTAAATTTCTCATGGGATCAAAAAAAGTTTTGCAATATTTTGGTACGTGCTAGTTTACGGCGCAGAAATCACGTGATTGAAGTTATTTTCCAGCACCCCCACCCCCACACCATGCCGGTCAGACACAAGGTCTATTAATATGGGGGCCACCCACGAACCGAAGCTCATAGAATGTCAGTACCAAAAATGCGTGGATCCCGTCGGCATACCCCTATTGAGGCGCCCCAGACACTGGGCAATAAACCCAACCCTGCCCCTTTAAGTTAAGGGGGCAGGTGTTGCCTGGTGGAGTGTCCTCTTTGGGATCATGCTGTTATTTGATACTTCATACACGGTTCTGCACAGATGAATGGGCGACGTCGTCTAAATCGGGAATTTAGTCTTTACGAGTTCGAACTGGACCATCGACGCCACGGAAGCAACCAAAAAGATTTGTTGGACGAAAAGAGAAGGAAAAATTGATCACAGTACAATAACCAAATGGTTGAAGAAATTTCTTCTTGGGTTACAAGAACCTCGACGATCAGACAAAGTTAGGTCGGTCTACATCCATGGATTCCAAGGCCCTGTTCCAAGTTATAGATCCGGCAGATCCGGCGAGTAGCATTCTGGGAGAGATGAGACAAGCTCGACATCTCTGCATTTTGGTTCGTCGTTTTCACGATCTTGACAAAAGCATCCGCAGATGCCGATATGTGATTTATGCTACTAAAATATTGCAAAACTTTTGACTCACTAACCAATCAATACCAAATCATGGATACATGTATATACATGATGGCAGCAAACTCGTATTCAAGTATTGCCATTGCTTGGATATAATAACAATAATAACAACAACAAAAAAAAAAAGAAAAAAAAAAAAAAGCTCAATAGTTCAAACAATATAATGGTGAGCTTCAAAAACATTTTGAACATGCATATACATATATATATATATACACACACACATGTACTTATATATACATAAACATAAACACGGATATATACATATACACACACACATGTACATATGTGTGCACACTCTTATGTATCAACATGTTTGATATGTACACACATACACACACGTACACATATGTATGTACATATTCATGTACACTCGTGTGGTGAGCGGATGAAAATGGATCCTCGGTGCTTATATCCGTTTTATTGTTGGCATCCTTCCGTCTACTAAAGACGATGGCGTCGTGTCCAAAAATGGACAAACAGAAACATTATTTAAATTATAGGAACTTTCTCATTCATACGGACTTTTTATATAAACTTTCTTACAACTTGTTATTTCTTCTTCTCTAAGTTTTGTCTCTGTAAATAAATATTTTGTTCTTATTAAACCGTCGTGGATTGTTTGTTCTTATATATCCCATGCGGGATATATTTTATTAACGGGTTTAAACAAATGTGTCCCTGTCCTGTCGTCTGGGTAGTAGAATACGCCGACTGCACCTCTACAGTCGGCGTATTCTACTTTATATTTTTAAAAATGTGTTTAAAAAATGAGTTTGGAAACAAATTGAATACCCAACAAGAATTAAAAAAAAACGCCTTCGGCATAAAATAACCCAACAAGGGTTGTGTGGGGATTAAAATAAAATTTAAATTTTTTAAAAATAACAAACTCCCGTGAGCCTTCACTGGAAGAACCTTCCGCGCATGTCCGACCCCCAAAGAGAATCTCTCGGCCATCCGAGTTTAGTCCTTAACTGTGTCTAGTCGCTACTACCGGACAGGGAGATATTTCCTTGCCACGTGGTGGCTATGACTAATGAATAAAGCCTAAATCATAAAAACACCGTCTGCTTTTGTCTCTTATTTTTTCGTTCCTTAAATTCCTTCCTTTTCAGCGCGATCACCAAATAAGATGATTTAAAGAACACGCACCAAGAATAATAACCAGCTACCTTTTTTACTTAAAACGTGAAACCTCTGCTAACCCCATAGTTGACATGCCATGAAATCTAACCAACTACTCGTTATTTCTCCTAATTTTTGTCTCGATAAATAATCTTTTTTTTCATATTAAACCGTCGTGAATTGTTGTTCTTTAGGTACCACCAATTTTCCCTGTGAAATTTACCCCTCCCCCCTATTTAACACGATGAAACTTGCATAAAGGTTAATATTATCTTGAAATTTTTTTGTTCATTCAAAAGAAGAAACATTTTTTAAAAAGTCCTGATGATTTTATTTTAAAATTCAGCTTAAGGAAATAATGAAAATTATGAACGAAAAACAATGTTTACATTTTTGCACCGTTAAATCAATTGAAATTTAACGTAGCCAAAAACAAGTTATGACTAGAGGCTTTTTTAAAAATTCTATGAAAAATCAATTAATGGTCCGATTTTCACGAAAATTTCTAAAATTACTTACCTTTTGATGTAAATATGTCTGAAATAGTTTATTTCTAAGATACATTAGGGGAAATATTTTTTTACGAGGTCTAAACCCCCCCCCCCATTTTATTTTATGAAATATGAAAAAATGAACCGACAAAAAACGATTTTTACTTTTTTTCTATAAAGATAAGAATCTGAATAATTATATCAAAAGATTTTTATAATTTTCGATGAGAGAGTTTTTTAGTAAAAGAACTATGAATACAGAATTCTGCTAAAAAATATCAATAAAGAAATTTTTTATCTGTTGTAAAAAAAAAACGGAGTTTTACTTATTTTTCAAGATAACGGTGGGTAATTTTCCCCAATTGGATAATTTGCTCTGGATCAATGCAAGGTCTATTTTTTACATAGGAATTTAAATGGGGCATACCACGAGGATTCAACTCATGATTCAGTAATAATGGATCTGTGGGACTAACTTAAAAAAAACTCCCTCTACCCAGGCGACGCTGGGTAGCCGCTGCTAGTACTAAAAACAGTTTTTAAATACAAAAAAAAAAAAAAAGTTTTTGTCTTCATTATCAAAAATCTTTTTTTCTTCTATTTTTCTTGTCTTTATTTCCCATTCATTCAAATCAGAAGGAATATTTTTCATCAAATAATTAATCTATATATTAATACTCGTGTTCCTAAAAAAGTACGACCGTTATCATCTTGCAACACCCTCTGGTTAAAAATGAGACTGTCCAAATTATCCAACATTTCTAATGATTAAAATTCAAAGAAAAAAAAAACTTCTCTCCCATATTTCAACATTTCTATTGATTAAAATATAAAGAAAAAAGTTTCTCTCCTGTATTTCAACATTTCTTATTCTTTAAAAAAAAAAATAAAGGTCACAAAATATATGGGTTTTCTTTGGAAATGGTGAGCACCTGGATCATGGTCGTGTTGGGTCAGTAAAATGGTAATTCCTGTGTATAGAGTGAGTGAGGGAGAGGCTCTCCGTAATTGGATGTACCAATCACGTGATGAGCCTAAAAGTTTAGGCACAAAATACAAAATCCTGACAGATTCCGTGACCAGTTCCACGAGGCAGTGACATTAAAAGCTCTATACTAACACAATAGTCGCATCAGAGAAGAATACAGAAAAGACTCCGTTCAAAACAGGAGAAAGAGATCAAGAAAGCAGAAATACTGTTTGGGAGATATTTTCAATATTTACAATACCTTGTAATTTACATGGGTCAAGCTACTTACATTTATTATTATTTATCAACATGGCAATTTACATGGCCCTTCAAGAAAGTAATGAGGCTTATATATATATTTTTTAAATTTTCAGCTTGGCAACTATGATTGCAAATCAACTGTTGTCCTTTCTAGTGATACTGATAATCCTCGGAATGTCAGGGTTATCTTTGTTAGAAATCTTTTAGGAATTCTTCCAAGCTGTATTGTTGCCTTGTACTCTAAAGAAACACTTGAAGAAAAAAACTAAAAGAGACCTATACAAGGATGCTGCAACCTGTTTTGAACAAAGTAACAAATCAAAATAAAATCTCAAAAATTCAGTGAAATAAAATTTCTTTTGAATAATTTTGATATTTCAGACTGTTGTCCTCCTCTTTATTGTGATATGTATAAACACAATATTCAGGCTACTGTATCCTCAGGCCTTGTTTATTCATATCACAATAAAGATGAGGATAACAGTCTGAAATATCAAAATTATTCACATCAAGCCTCATTTCAAAAACTCAGAGAAATAAGATTTTATTTCTTGTAAACATTATTAAAGATTATTTGGATTATTCAGATTGTCCTCATCTTTATTGTTATCTGTACAACATTTCGGCCGATGTGCCCTCCGGCCTTCTTCTGTTTAATTGGACACATAGCGTAGTAGATATAGGCGTTGAGTTAATACAGTTCTAAGTGACAGTTACCTCAAGGCTGCAGGTTCAATCCTGGCCATGGGCGACAGTAACGTAGAATTATAATTAGTACAGTTTAACACTTGTACCCAGTCATGGTTAGTGGAATGAGAACAGTATACTTCCATGGATTGAATAAAGGGTTGGTTTCAAAGTTCCGAGAAGGCTCCAGATTACGACAAGAAGGTTCCTGAGTTTGAAATACCTGAAGAAGGCCAGAGGGCACATTGGCTGAAACGTTGTACAGATAACAATAAAGATGAGGACAATAGTCGAATTAATCCAAATAGTACAAATTATCAAGCCTCATCTGAAAAATTCACAGAAATATTAGGACCATACAAGCTTTAGGCACCCCTTTTTCGATCTCGTTTCATAAGCACATTTTTTTCATTTACACCATCAAAATCCAGTTGTTTGTTAGGTTTTAGGGTTAGGGGTTAGTTTTATAATTAAAAAAAAACTCTAAAAACCATCTGTTAACAAACAACCGGATGTTGATGGTGTAAATGAAAAAAAAAATGTCCTTATGAAACGAGGGTGAAAAGGGGGTGCCTAAAGGTCATATGGTCCAAATATTATTAAAAGACCACAGAGAAAGTTTGTTTTAAGATATTTCTTTAATGATTTGTCTTGTCTTTTCATGAGATGACATATTAACATCAAGAGAAACTGTCATAAATTTTCTTCCTGAGTCCTTTTCACCATCAGTTGTCTTTTTTTTCCACAGTAAAATTCACATCGCATTGTCTTTACATTTAAAAAAAAAAAACAAACAAAAAAAAAAAAAACTTTGATGTATCAAAAAAAGAATTTAAGTAGTGGAGTGGCCTATTGTCGGTATCAGCCAGAGAGCAGGGGAGTCTATTCCCTTTTCACTAGCACTAGACCAAGGAGATTATTTTAGTATCTGAGGTGGAGCGCCACACCTACCATCAACTTCTCACTTTACTGCACAGATACCTGTGCCACTCTTACGCTGAGTTGGCAAGGGCCGGTATAAAACCCAGAAACTTGTGATTCCTAAGCAGACGCTTAACTGACTGAGCTAAACCGTCCCTATAGATACCCTATACATATCTAATAAAGAAGGTCCACAAAATGGTTTGAATTTTAAATTTTTTTTTTAATCTAATTCGATATGACATTTGATTCTTAAAATTCTTTCTCAGGATGTAACGTAATTGAACGACTTATAGAAAATTTGAATTGAAAATATAATGGTAATCTAATTTCCGGGGAAATAGAAAGAAAAAAAAAGAGAAAGAAAAGAATGTTTCAGCAGCCAGTGAGCCAAGAGTGACCAGTTGAAAATTGACCCCGAAGTGAATCAGGTCACAGCACCTGTTCTAGGTCAGCCAGTCATGGGTCAATGACTACTGGTAATTAAAATAACTAGAAAAAAAAAATGGAAGTTCCAAATTTTCTGTGCAAGTGTAGGAACACCGGAAAAGGATATGTTCAACACAGGCGGAATGAAGGGGAGGGATTTGTTTTTAGTCAGTAGAGATCTAGCGGTTGAAGAGCAAAGAAGTCAGGGTAAGGCAACGTCCCACCCAAGGATTCAAAGAGGTAACAGCTAGTCCCCTAAGGTACAGGATAGTTAGAATGAAGGAGATTTACAATTGAAAAATTAACCAGTCTTTCTCTCTCTTACTGGACACCACACATTGGGTAAGTGAGTAATAAAAACCCTGAGACCTGAACAGAGATGCTGACAGATATGTGTCCTGTGTCACTAACACTAAAAATCTAGAATGACGCAGAAAAATCATATCCAGGCATCCCAGTGTTTTTTTCTCCCCCCACCATTTCCAGCTAACTGTAAACACATTTAAATATTTTCTTGGAAATGAATTACACTGTATGGGGTGCATAGTAGAGGTTAGATGGCTTTAGTTGTTCATAAATAAAAACTCTGCAATTTATTAAGAAATTTTAGTTAGGATCCATCAAATTTCCCAGGGACTCATTCAAATCAAATCCATGCATCCCAAGATTTTTTAAATCAAAAATCTATCAGCATCACTGCCCGACTGAAAATTAGTATTATGTTTGTGTGTTGTTTTCTGTATCCTCCAACATATGCCTGAGTGACCACATGATAAAAAAAAGGTCCAGCTAGCTGACCACGGACCCCGCCACATTGCATGCCTATGACCACACTACAAAGATTGAGAAAGATTTTTAAGAATCTGAAACATGTGTCATATTGAATTGAAACCATTTTGCAGACCTCCTTTATCATAAAATATTTACTTTTCTCTCATTGGATCTACAACAATCTCATATATATATATATATATATATATATATATATATATATATGATGTTGTTAGAGAGTCCACATATGCTTCTTTATAGATATATGTGATGGATGTTGGGAAACCTTTTTGGTTGTATTAGAAGCATAGAAAAATATAAGCATTCTACAAAATCCTTTGACAAAAGGGTAGAGGTCAACCTGAAATATTAGGATTAATAAATAAGATTAAAATCAGCAAAAAATTCATTGCTTTGAATTTTGGTTATTATTCTTTATATTTTTCCATGCTTACAACACAACCCAAAAAGTTTCCCAACATCTATCATAAATATTCTTCAACTGCCACTCCAACGTTTTCACAGTAGGAGCATTAGTAGTTAATCCCAAAAGTGTTCAGTATATTTCTTCTTAGCATTAAGTGTTGTAGAAAAAGGTTTTCTCTCTACTACGGTTTCGGTGCTTAAGGCACACCTTCTTCAGGAGTTCTCCTGAAGAACGTTCCTCTTAAGCAATGAAACTGTGGTAGAGACAAAAGCTTTTTTTTTTTTTACAAGTATATATATGTGGAGAAATGTAGACAAACACGGTATGTTACACTGGATGGAAGTTTATTATTGGTCGTACTGTCGACGTTTGAACATTTCGGTTTAAATTATTCAGGACAATATGAAACAAGTAAAGGAAAAAAAAAAATCCATCATCTTTTTAACAAGAAAAATCTTTTTTCCTATTCTTGTTTCACATTGTCCTGAAGAAGGTTTTTATATAAACCAAAACATTCGAACGTCAACACTATGACGTATAATAAACTTCCATCCATTGTAACATCCTATGTTTGTCTTTTTTTCTCCACATACTGTCGGATTGATTTCCTCATTTTACTCCTAACTATATATATATATATATATATATACATACACACAGATGCTGATGGGTATGCATCCTGCGTCCCTGACGCATAATCTAAAAGGATGCAGAAAAATCATATCAATGTGTCCCAGTGTTTTTTTTCCCCCTTCTCCCATCATTTTAAGCTAACTATAAATACATTTCAATATTTTCTTGGAAATGAATTACACTGTATCGGGTACAAGGTAGGTGTTAGACGGCTTTAGTTGTTCATAGATAAAAACTCTGCAATTTATTAAGAAACTTTAGTTGGGAACCATCAAATTTCCTGTGAGCTCATTCAAATCAAATCCGTGCATCCCAGGACGCACTAAATTAAAAAGCTATCATCATCACTGTTTATATATATATATATATATATATATATATATATAGGTATATATAAAAACAATTTTTTTTTTGTGATGAAAGAAAGAAAATACAGTGCTCAATCACAAATTGTGAGAGCTAATGTTTATTTAATTTGTTGAGTTTTTTAAAATAAATGCTTATTATAGACAGCTACCCAGGTTGTCTTGCTAGGTCGCAATCATCAGGCTGTCAAATTAGATCCCATGGTGTTTATTGAAGATCTTTTCTTAAGAAAATGGGATCTAATAATAATGTCATAATTTGACAGCCTGATGGTTGCGACCTAGCAAGACAACCTGGGTAGCTGTCTATAATAAGCATTTATTTTTAAAAACTCAACAAATTAAATATATATTATATATATATCACACACACACACAGAGTTTTACGATGCTGTCTGTAAATGGTATAGTGATCATCACTCTCCAAGAGTCAACTTTCTGTAATCTCCATAGTTTCTGCTTCCTCGACTGTTTGCAGTTCTATCTGTTCTTCCACCTCGTTTGTACACGTGTCTACCATATTGGCGGCTAACATTGCCTGCTGAATGGTATCCGCCGTTGTCACACTGACTGTCTCCTCCCCAGGGGCCATCGCAATGGCATGAATCTCATTGCTCTCGTCCGACAGGGTCTGTCCGACGAGGGTCACAGTTTGCAATCCGTGTTCAACTTCTTCCGTCACCTGAACTTCCATTGGCTCCCCGTCTTCTTCCACGATGCCCTCCTCGAGGTCTTCCTCGGTGTGCACGATTTCCGTGTCAGCCGGCATAATGATACTCTGCATCGTGTGCTCACTCAGCATGTGCAGATCGTCTTCTTGGGAATTGGAATGAACCACGACATATGAGGCTGTCTCGTTTGAATTTGCCGTCTCAAGCAGTCTTTGTTCAACCATAGAAGCATCGGTAATAATCTCAACCTTCTGGACGATGTCTTCCGAGGTGTGAAGTACCACGTATTCAGCTGTCTGGTAATAGTGAAAAAAAAAGAAAAAGAAAAGATAAGTCATTAATATATTAAAAAAATTAAGAATTCAATTCAGTTCATGGTTCGGTTTGTTCAATGGTGATAAAGGGGTGCTCCACATTCCCCAAACCTCCAAAACTGGAACCTCACCATCAGATAGAGTTTAACGTCATTCCCAGGACATGTAGACCCGCAGCCATTACCTTCTAACACCCATATGATAAAAAGGGGTTGGGGCATGCCATAAAGGCAATAGAGTTGGGAAAATCATATAGGTGCTAGGGCTTGACGTGACCAGCCGATTGATTGGAGGGGGGCCTCTCCGACCGCCCGTTTAGCCCAAGATAGGGTCAAAGTGGAGTATTACATGTCATGAACTGCTCATCCACCTGGGCTCTATCCTTAAGCATCACGGGTCGCCACCCACGGCCAACAGGTGGCCCCATTGGGGGAGTCTTACCCCTCTGCAGAGGTGCAGTCAGTGCATTCTAATGCCCCAGCCGACAGGGCGGAGAATTCAATTCAATAAATTCATTTAACTCTTAATGTCCTATACTGCCTCGTTCCACCCGCTTGGAAGTCATATTCGTTTTCCTAATCCGCCCCAAACAATAGCCTTTGTTTAAATGATATATTAAACATATTTAGAAGTATTTATTTTTGGAGAAATAACACGTAACTTTAAATGAAAAGGAAATTTTTAGCCATTTTCTGATAAACCGTTAGAGGAATGTGGCCCAGGACTTAAAAAATTCTCAACAGGATGTTAAGAGTTAAATAATTGCACTCTATCTATACATATATAAAGGGCAGTTGGTGTCTATGTATGTTCAGAGGAAACTACAAAAATAAAACAATTGGTGACAAAGTAAATATATATACACATTCACTATCCCCAGATCTTGCTTTTTGTACAAAAAATAATGAAGATTTTATTTATATCTGGGAAGATATTTAAAAATCAGGATTTGAATAGGTGGTGTTTGTGATTAAAACATAAACAAATCAATTATGTAAAACCAAAACAATCAATGGATCTCCAAACTTTTTATTATCCCCCCCCCTCTACTCAGGCAACGCTGGGTAGCTGCTTCTAGTACATATATAAAGGGCAGTTTGTGTGTAAGTATGTATGTCCAGATGAAACTATGAAAATAAAACAATTAACAACAAAGTATATATATATACACATTCACTATCACCAGATCTTGCTTTTTAAGCAAGAATAATGAAGATTTGATGAAGTTAATTAAAAAATACAATTTGAATAGTAACAGCATGAAATTTTTTTTGCATTTAATATTTTAAATAGAAAACATTCATTTTTCTTTTCAGAGTTTCTGTGAACTTTTCATTTTCTGATGTCCCATCAGGCCGGATCAATGAAAGGTCTTTTTTTACATAGGGATTTTAATGGGGCATCCTGCAAGGATCCTACTCGTAATTCAGTAATAATGGATCTGTGAGACTAACATTAAATTATGTTGGAGGTGCGTGGTCTAATGGTTAGAGTCGTAGGAAATGGACTCGTCGATCAGAGTTCAATTCCTGGACGAAGCTATTTGCATTTCACATGGCGCTAATACCCTTAGGAAAGGTATGAATCCAATTCTTCCTCCAGCTATGGGTAAAATAGTAGGGTGGACTGTGCTCTCTAACCATGGCTAGATTATTAGTCTAGGAGAAGAAAAACTCTGAATTCCAAGCTGTTAAACTCTGCTTAAGAAATTGACCTTGTGTCACATCCTGTTCATGCATGGGGTTGGTAAATATATATATATATATACCAGAATTATTCCAACACTAAGTAAGGGCCAAAGTGGAGTGTTGTATATAATGGACTGCTCAGCCACCAGGAATCCATTCTTAAGCATCATGGCCAACAGGTGGACTCATTGTGGAAGTCTTACCCCTCTGCAGAGGTGCGGCGGCATATTCTATAGCCCTAGCTCACAGGTCAGAAAAAATAAAAAAATAAAAGAAATAATATGACCTTACACAGGTACCGCCCCTTAACCATCGCCTGATAAGAGAACTTGTGAGATTGGTTAAAGGCCATCGTTGATGACCAATCAAAAACACTTATCACAAGGCTTAGTTTAGCCACCAAATTTCAAAGATTGGTTCTATCAATCTGCCTTTTTTCACTGCTATCACCTGTCACTACAAGATGTGTTTTTGAAGCCAACTACAAGAAGAAGCCGGTGACTACGTAATGTCAAACATAACTCAAGCTGGCAAGAGACGCTCACCTCTTCATACCAGAGACAAGAGAAGTTTCGCAAACACATTATTTTGCAACCCTACACCTACAATTTGTACAATTTATAACACATTTGTATACCAAACACACATTTTGTATATCACACGTTACATATTGTATATTGCACGTTGATATTTTGTTTGTTGAATACACTGTTTGTCTAAAAACCTTTGTCGTGTTTTCCTTACTTGTTGCTTTATCATTATCTTGTCAACGTATTTATCACAAAAAAGAAACTGGGAAAATTTGATACTCACTTCTGTGTCTCCGCCTTCTGATACAATGTATTGTTGCGTGTCTGCCACGACAGATGAGAATTCTGCGAGTACAGTTGGATACGAAGCTGCTGAGGCAGTTGCTGTGGCAATGACACTATCAGTGTCTGTTGTGGGGCTGGAAGTAACCGTCGTCGTAGTGTTGGGTTCTGCACTTGTCTGTTTAGGATAATTCAGATGTCGGACACATGGAACTGTAAAAGGAAAGATAAAGAGGTTTAAAAGATGGTTACTTGTCTAGAAAAGACCAATAAGGAAATATCTAGCAGGTCGATTTTTCACTTTTTCAAAATATCAAATTGTCCATCTATGTGAAAGGTGAGTGTTAGTATGTTGAATACTGATACCAAAATGCATTTAAATTCCTTGTTTTTACAACATTTGGCCTAAGAGATTGGTTAGAAAATTTACCGTTTTCAATATTTAAATCAGAAATGTTATTCGATTTTATGAAAATGAAACAAATTAAATATTATAAATAGAATTCAAATTGAAAATGTGTCCCCCCCCATCCCCACCGAGGGCTTGCCATAATGACAATAGGGTTGGGGCAATCATATAGGTGCTAGGGCTTGACATGACCAGCTGATTGATCGGAAGGGGCCTCTCTGACCACCCATCTAGCCTAAGTAAGGGTCTAAGTGGAGTGCTGCAGGTCATAGACTGCTCATCCACCAAGACTCCGTCCTTAGGCATCATGGGTCGCCACCCACGGCCAATAGGTGGCCCAATTTGGGGGTGTCTTACCCCTGCAAGGTGCATTCTAACGCCCCCAGGTGGTTATGGATGCAGTTGGAATATTCTGAAAATTATTTGTGATGGAAAGAAGTGAAAGAGCGATAGACGAAGAAATAATAAAAAAAGGAAAAGTTTAGCTCAGTCAGCATCACAAGCTTCTGGGTTCAATACCAGTCCCTGCCAACTCAGCACATAAGTCGCATACATTGGCTAATCTAATTTGTGTGGTAAAGTAGGGAGCTGATGGTAGATGTGATGCTCCATCTCAGCAAAAGACAATCTCTCTGGTCTAGCGCTAGTGAAAAGGGGATAGACTTCCTCACTGTCCAACTGATACATTAGGTGTAGGAGGTGGTTCGAGAAAGTGGCAGAGGTGAGATAAAGGGGATAGACTTCCTCGCTGTTCACCCGATACCGACAATGAAATAAGAGAAAGTGTCAGAGGTCGAGATAAAGAGATTGACATTTGACACCACTGACCTTTGGCCTTTAAATGCCGATTGAGAGTTCTATGTTCTGTAAATCTTCGCTTGCAGTATTTACACTGGAAGGGCCGTTCTCCTGTATGCAGTCGAATGTGACGTTGAAGTGAGGCCTTCTCACGGAAATGGCGTTGACAAAACCGACATTCATAGGGCATGATGTCCGAATGGATACGCATATGAACTTTGAGGGCATTCTGAAAGAACAAGAGACAAATAATAACATTTTATAGTCAACAGCTGTCCATGATGATATTGGTGCTTCTATTTAGGAAGGAGTGAAGGATTCTAATTAACATTTCATAGTTAACAGCTGTCGATGATATTAATGCTTCTATTTAGGAAGGAGTGAAGGATTCTAATTAACATTTCATAGTTAACAGCTGTCCATGAGGATATTGATGCTTCTATTTAGGAAGGAGTGAAGGATCCTAATGAACATTTCATAGTTAACAGCTGTCCATGATGATATTAATGAAGGATTCTAATTAAATTTCATAGTTAACAGCTGTCCATGATGATATTGATGCTTCTATTTAGGAAGGAGTGAAGGATTCTAATTAACATTTCATAGTTAACAGCTGTCCATGATGATATTGATGCTTCTATTTAGGAAGGAGTGAAGGGGGAAGGAGTGAAGGATTCTAATTAACATTTCATAGTTAACAGCTGTCCATGATGATATTGATGCTTCTATTTAGGAAGGAGTGAAGGATTCTAATTAACATTTTAGTTAACAGCTGTCCATGATCTTCTATTTAGGAAGGAGTGAAGGATTCTAATTAACATTTCATAGTTAACAGCTGTCCATGATGATATTGATGCTTCTATTTAGGAAGGAGTGAAGGATTCTAATTAACATTTCATAGTTAACAGCTGTCCATGATGATATTGAAGGATTCTAATTAACATTTCATAGTTAACAGCTGTCGATGATATTGATGCTTCTATTTAGGAAGGAGTGATTTCATAGTTAACAGCTGTCCATGATGATATTGATGCTTCTATTTAGGAAGGAGTGAAGGATTCTAATTAACATTTCATAGTTAACAGCTGTCCATGATGATATTGATGCTTCTATTTAGGAAGGAGTGAAGGATTCTAATTAACATTTCATAGTTAACAGCTGTCCATGATGATATTGATGCTTCTATTTAGGAAGGAGTGAAGGATTCTAATTAACATTTCATAGTTAACAGCTGTCCATGATGATATTGATGCTTCTATTTAGGAAGGAGTGAAGGATTCTAATTAACATTTCATAGTTAACAGCTGTCCATGATGATATTGATGCTTCTATTCGTTTGATGGAAGGAGTTTCTAATTAGCATTTCATAGTTAACTGTCCATGATGATATTGATGCTTCTATTTAGGAAGGAGTGAAGGATTCTAATTAGCATTTCATAGTTAACAGCTGTCCATGATGATATTGATGCTTCTATTTAGGAAGGAGTGAAGGATTCTAATTAGCATTTCATAGTTAACAGCTGTCCATGATGATATTGATGCTTCTATTTAGGAAGGAGTGAAGGATTCTAATTAGCATTTCATAGTTAACAGCTGTCCATGATGATATTGATGCTTCTATTTAGGAAGGAGTGAAGGATTCTAATTAGCATTTCATAGTTAACAGCTGTCCATGATGATATTGATGCTTCTATTTAGGAAGGAGTGAAGGATTCTAATTAGTTTCATAGTTAACAGCTGTCCATGATGATATTGATGCTTCTATTTAGGAAGGAGTGAAGGATTCTAATTAGCATTTCATAGTTAACAGCTGTCCATGATGATATGATGCTTCTATTTAGGAAGGAGTGAAGGATTCTAATTAGCATTTCATAGTTAACAGCTGTCCATGATGATATTGATGCTTCTATTTAGGAAGGAGTGAAGGATTCTAATTAGCATTTCATAGTTAACAGCTGTCCATGATGATATTGATGCTTCTATTTAGGAAGGAGTGAAGGATTCTAATTAGCATTTCATAGTTAACAGCTGTCCATGATGATATTGATGCTTCTATTTAGGAAGGAGTGAAGGATTCTAATTAGCATTTCATAGTTAACAGCTGTCCATGATGATATTGATGCTTCTATTTAGGAAGGAGTGAAGGATTCTAATTAGCATTTCATAGTTAACAGCTGTCCATGATGATATTGATGCTTCTATTTAGGAAGGAGTGAAGGATTCTAATTAGCATTTCATAGTTAACAGCTGTCCATGATGATATTGATGCTTCTATTTAGGAAGGAGTGAAGGATTCTAATTAGCATTTCATAGTTAACAGCTGTCCATGATGATATTGATGCTTCTATTTAGGAAGGAGTGAAGGATTCTAATTAGCATTTCATAGTTAACAGCTGTCCATGATGATATTGATGCTTCTATTTAGGAAGGAGTGAAGGATTCTAATTAGCATTTCATAGTTAACATGATGATTGATGCTTCTATTAGGAAGGAGTGAAGGATTCTAATTAGCATTTCATAGTTAACAGCTGTCCATGATGATATTGATGCTTCTATTTAGGAAGGAGTGAAGGATTCTAATTAGCATTTCATAGTTAACAGCTGTCCATGATGATATTGATGCTTCTATTTAGGAAGGAGTGAAGGATTCTAATTAGCATTTCATAGTTAACAGCTGTCCATGATGATATTGATGCTTCTATTTAGGAAGGAGTGAAGGATTCTAATTAGCATTTCATAGTTAACAGCTGTCCATGATGATATTGATGCTTCTATTTAGGAAGGAGTGAAGGATTCTAATTAGCATTTCATAGTTAACAGCTGTCCATGATGATATTGATGCTTCTATTTAGGAAGGAGTGAAGGATTCTAATTAGCATTTCATAGTTAACAGCTGTCCATGATGATATTGATGCTTCTATTTAGGAAGGAGTGAAGGATTCTAATTAGCATTTCATAGTTAACAGCTGTCCATGATGATATTGATGCTTCTATTTAGGAAGGAGTGAAGGATTCTAATTAGCATTTCATAGTTAACAGCTGTCCATGATGATATTGATGCTTCTATTTAGGAAGGAGTGAAGGATTCTAATTAGCATTTCATAGTTAACAGCTGTCCATGATGATATTGATGCTTCTATTTAGGAAGGAGTGAAGGATTCTAATTAGCATTTCATAGTTAACAGCTGTCCATGATGATATTGATGCTTCTATTTAGGAAGTGAAGGATTCTAATTAACATTTCATAGTTAACAGCTGTCCATGATGATATTGATGCTTCTATTTAGGAAGGAGTGAAGGATTCTAATTAGCATTTCATAGTTAACAGCTGTCCATGATGATATTGATGCTTCTATTTAGGAAGGAGTGAAGGATTCTAATTAGCATTTCATAGTTAACAGCTGTCCATGATGATATTGATGCTTCTATTTAGGAAGGAGTGAAGGATTCTAATTAGCATTTCATAGTTAACAGCTGTCCATGATGATATTGATGCTTCTATTTAGGAAGGAGTGAAGGATTCTAATTAGCATTTCATAGTTAACAGCTGTCCATGATGATATTGATGCTTCTATTTAGGAAGGAGTGAAGATTCTAATTAGCATTTCATAGTTAACAGAATTTAGGAAGGAGTGAAGGATTCTAATTAGCATTTCATAGTTAACAGCTGTCCATGATGATATTGATGCTTCTATTTAGGAAGGAGTGAAGGATTCTAATTAGCATTTCATAGTTAACAGCTGTCCATGATGATATTGATGCTTCTATTTAGGAAGGAGTGAAGGATTCTAATTAGCATTTCATAGTTAACAGCTGTCCATGATGATATTGATGCTTCTATTTAGGAAGGAGTGAAGGATTCTAATTAGCATTTCATAGTTAACAGCTGTCCATGATGATATTGATGCTTCTATTTAGGAAGGAGTGAAGGATTCTAATTAGCATTTCATAGTTAACAGCTGTCCATGATGATATTGATGCTTCTATTTAGGAAGGAGTGAAGATTCTAATTAGCATTTCATAGTTAACAGCTGTCCATGATGATATTGATGCTTCTATTTAGGAAGGAGTGAAGGATTCTAATTAGCATTTCATAGTTAACAGCTGTCCATGATGATATTGATGCTTCTATTTAGGAAGGAGTGAAGGATTCTAATTAGCATTTCATAGTTAACAGCTGTCCATGATGATATTGATGCTTCTATTTAGGAAGGAGTGAAGGATTCTAATTAGCATTTCATAGTTAACAGCTGTCCATGATGATATTGATGCTTCTATTTAGGAAGGAGTGAAGGATTCTAATTAGCATTTCATAGTTAACAGCTGTCCATGATGATATTGATGCTTCTATTTAGGAAGGAGTGAAGGATTCTAATTAGCATTTCATAGTTAACAGCTGTCCATGATGATATTGATGCTTCTATTTAGGAAGGATTCTAATTAGCATTTCATAGTTAACAGCTGTCCATGATGATATTGATGCTTCTATTTAGGAAGGAGTGAAGGATTCTAATTAGCATTTCATAGTTAACAGCTGTCCATGATGATATTGATGCTTCTATTTAGGAAGGAGTGAAGGATTCTAATTAGCATTTCATAGTTAACAGCTGTCCATGATGATATTGATGCTTCTATTTAGGAAGGAGTGAAGGATTCTAATTAGCATTTCATAGTTAACAGCTGTCCATGATGATATTGATGCTTCTATTTAGGAAGGAGTGAAGGATTCTAATTAGCATTTCATAGTTAACAGCTGTCCATGATGATATTGATGCTTCTATTTAGGAAGGAGTGAAGGATTCTAATTAGCATTTCATAGTTAACAGCTGTCCATGATGATATTGATGCTTCTATTTAGGAAGGAGTGAAGGATTCTAATTAGCATTTCATAGTTAACAGCTGTCCATGATGATATTGATGCTTCTATTTAGGAGGAGTGAAGGATTCTAATTAGCATTTCATAGTTAACAGCTGTCCATGATGATATTGATGCTTCTATTTAGGAAGGAGTGAATTCTAATTAGCATTTCATAGTTAACAGCTGTCCATGATGATATTGATGCTTCTATTTAGGAAGGTGAAGGATTCTAATTAGCATTTCATAGTTAACAGCTGTCCATGATGATATTGATGCTTCTATTTAGGAGGAGTGAAGGATTCTAATTAGCATTTCATAGTTAACAGCTGTCCATGATGATATGATGCTTCTATTTAGGAAGGAGTGAAGGATTCTAATTAGCATTTCATAGTTAACAGCTGTCCATGATGATATTGATGCTTCTATTTAGGAAGGAGTGAAGGATTCTAATTAGCATTTCATAGTTAACAGCTGTCCATGAGATATTGATGCTTCTATTTAGGAGGAGGATTTAATTAGTTTTTCATAGTTAACAGCAGTCCATGATGATATTTGTGCTTCTATTTTGGGAAGAGTGAAGGTTTCTAATTAGTATTTCATAGTTAACAGTGGTCTATGATGATATCTGTGCTTCTATTTAGAAAGGATTCTAATTTGCCTTTCATAGTTAACAGCTGTCCATGATGATATTGATGCTTCTATTTAGGAAGGAGTGAAGGATTCTAATTAGCAATATAAAGAAGAGATATACTCACTGATGTTTTGAAGGATTTTTCACAAACAATACACTGATATGGTCGCACGCTACTGTGGATCTTGATATGCTCTCGTACATGGGCTATGCGTTTAAATAATTTACCACACTCTCCACACTTGAAGTTGCGTTCTTCAGAATGGGTATCAAGATGTTTGTCGAGACCATTCTTTACAGTGAATGTCTTGTTGCACATGGTACACGGAAATGGTCGATCACCTGAAAAAAAGAGGATATATTCTGTCTATATTTGTGCATAGATTTGACTATTTTGTTTAATGGCATATCAACCCTTAGGGGTTATTTAATACCAAATCTTGTTTTTTTTTTGTATATATGATTTATAAGTTTGGTTTGGTTTGTTGGATTTTAACGGCATGTCAACCCTTGTTAGGTTATTTCATGCAGTAGACATTTTGTTCTATTCATGCTCGATGGGTATTCAAATTTCTTTAACACATTTTTTTATATTCATTTTTTTATCTATATAACCTATGTATGAGACCCTAACACATACTACCACTCCAGATCAAAGTAGACCAGGGAGTAATGGTGATGAAGGGCTACTCCACACTCCCAGACCTGCAAAATTGGAACTTCACCATCAGATGCAGTTTATACACAGGACACTAAGACCCTCAGCCAACAACAAAGATCTCGAGAATTGGTTGGTTGGTTGATTTGATTTTATGGTACATATATGATAAAAAGGGGTTGGTGGTTGCCAATAGGCAATAGGGTTGGGACAATCATATATAGATCTAGTTTTCATACCCCCCACCATAAAAGATTTTCCCCAAGAGGTCAAAAAGAGGAGTTTTCAAATTTAAAAAAAGGATACCCTAATCTTTCAAAAAATACCAAATTTAGCTTAGTAACATTTTCTCCGGTTCACCTTCTTATCTACCAGACTAGATCTGGTTTGCATACTCCCCATTCCCAATAAAAAAACAATCCCCAGGGGTCAGAAAGAGGAGTTTTCAAATTTAAAAAGAGGATACCCTAATCTTTCAAAAAATACCAAATTTAGCTTGGTAACAATTTTTTCCGGTCAACCTTCTTATCTATCAGACTAGATCTAGTTTACATACCCCCCCCCCCCAAAAACAAAAAATTCCCCAGGGGGTCAAAAAGAGTAGTTTTCAAATTTCAAAAGAGGATACCCTCCAATTTAGCTAGGGAACAATTTTTCCTGGTTCACCTTATCAGACAAGATCTGGTTTGCATACTCTCCATTCCCAATAAAAAAAATTCCCCCAGGGGATCAAAAAGAGTTTTCAAATTTCAAAAGAGGATACCCTAAACTTTCAAAAAATACCAAATTTAGCTTGGTAACAATTTTTTCCCCAGTTCACCTTCTTTTCTACCAGACTAATAGGTGCAAGTGCTTGACATGACCAACCAATTGATCAGAGGAGGCCTCTCTCTCACCACCCGTCTAACCTATGTAAGGGCTAAAGTGGAATGTTGCATGTCATGGACTGCTCAGTCACCAAGGTTTCATCCTCAAGCATCAACAGGTGGCCCCATTAGGGAGATTTTACCTCTCTGCAGAGGTGCAGTCAGTGTATTCTTCTGTCCCAGCCAACAGGTCGGGTTATTATTGAGATATTTTGGTATAAGATGTAAACAAAATCGTCACTTCTATATATAGACTCTACTCTGCTGCATTGGTAGCAACAACTTCCGGTAAGAGATAACCAATGGTCTATCAGGACAAAAGACATATAAGATTGTTCACTGTCTTGAATTCACTCACTTGACTACCAATGCCAAGGAAGGACATCTAACTTATCTCTCAACTGGAGGCTTACTACAGACTTGGGTTAACTGTGATTCATCTTTGTCTTCAGCAACAACACCCATAATGGCTTTATGGATTTCCACAATTATTCAATGCCAAAACCATCCTTGTAGAAGAACAGTAGTGGTACTATTTGTCACCTTCTTTTAGTTTGGTTTGGTTAATTTGTTTTAATGGCATATCAACCTTCATGGGTCATTTAATGCCAAAGCCATCCTGGTAGAAGAATAGTAAGTAAAATCAGCAGAATTAACTATTGTCGGTATCTGTCAAACAGCCAAGGAGTCTATCCCCTTTTTGCTAATGCTAGACCAGGGAAGTTGTTTTAGCCAAGGTGGAGCGCTACCCCTACTGTCAGCTTTCAAATACTTTACTGCACAGATCAGATTACACAAACTGTGCTACTCATATGCTGAGTTGGTGAGGACCGGTATCTAAACCAGAACCTTGTGATTCCTAGGTGGATGTTCTACCAACTGAGATAAAATGGACCTATACTCCATAGATGGGGGTGATAAGGGAGTTAAAAAAAGGGGGTCAGATTAAATTGGGTGCCAAAAATAATCAAGTAAAGAAAAAATCAAGTCGTACCTGTATGATTGCGTAAATGAAATTTAAGGTATGCACTTCCCCGAAACGTTCGGGGACAAACATGGCATTTATATACTGGACGGCCACTCTGAACGTCGGACATTCCTCCACTTTCAGAGGTTATTTCTCCCTCGGACAATACTTCATCATTTTTGTCTTTCAACAGCAAAAGTTGGTTCACAGCAATTTCTGCATTTCTATTAAAGAGAGAAAGTTTTAATTCCATTGCAAAACAAAAAAAATGGTTTAATAATTGACTTGTATTTATTTGAGGAATTTGTGACAACAGATTAAGTTAAATAAAAATCTATAATGGAAACGATTCATAGAAAATGATTTGAAGTGGTTTGGTTTGCAGGGATGCTGATAGCTTTTTGATAGCATCCTGGGATGCACGGATTTGATTTGAATGAGTCCCGGGGAAATTTGATGGGTCTCAACTAAAGTTTCTTAATAAATTGCAGAGTTTTTATCGGTAATCTGAACATTAGCTACATAAATGAGAGTAACCTCCCTTTGTATGTTCCAGTTTGAGGAAGCCATTTGTTTTGGTCGACCATTTTCATTTCACCGTAAATCTAGACTGAAAATACGAATTTGTTTGAATCAATACAACTGCATGTTTTAACATGAAAATATTATAAAAATGTGTTCTTCATTGTGCTTGAACTTAATTGTTATTAAGAACACATTTTATGATATTTTCGTGTTAAAACATGCAGTTGTATTGATTCGAACAAATTCAGTCTAGATTTACTGTGAAATGAGGCCAAAACAAACAGCTTCCTCAAAGTGAAACATACAAGTGGAGGTTACTCTCATTTCAGTAGCTAATGTTCAGATTACCTTTTTATCTATGAACAACTAAAGTCGTCTAACCCCTACTTTGTACCCCATACATTGTAATTCATTTCCAAGAAAATATTGTATTTACAGTTAGCTGGAAATGGTGGGGGAAGAAAAAAAAACACTGGGATGCATGGATATGATTTTTCTGTGTCCTTTTAGATTTTTCTGAGTCGGTGACACATGACACGAACCTATCAGCATCTCTAGGTTTGTTTTGTTGGATTTTTACAGGTGGCCCCATAGGAGGGGGGGGAGGGGCTTACTCCTCTGTAGAGATGCAGTCGGTGTATTCTAAAGCCCCAGCAGACAGGGTTGTGATTTGAAGAGTGTAAAGTAACTGATAAACAATGTTATTTGAAAAATTAACGTATGGTCAGAGTCACACTTAATATTATTTTATTGTCCTCTCAAATCTCAAGTAAGACTTTTTTCTGTTTTTGGCACCCCTTTCACATACTGCTTGTTCATAAAGCAATATTTGCATATTTCATATGTTGGGATATGTTTGTATATTCTTGTCAATACTATTTGTATTGTTATATAATCGCTGCACCTATATTTGTGGCCTTGTGCCAGACTTGGAAAAGAACCTTTGGAAAAATGTACTACCGATTATCTTAGATTGCTGGGTGGTCTTTTTTAGAATCACTGAAAAAGTAGTTAGGATAGATAACATCTTTTAATGAGAGAAAGCAGACGATATGTCTAGGATTAAGGAAAAACCAGTCCTCTGGGCACCAATAAGCCTTTGATCTTAGCTTCGTGAACTCTGTGTGACCAGAGAGATTGGAACAAATCGAAACAATCGAAAGGGCTGGAACGTTCTAGAGAAAGAATCGTCTAGAAGAATTTAGAAATACTATTTAAGACACGAATAGAATCAAAAGAGAGGTCAGTTGGATTTGGAGTCAGTTGGAGTTGGATTTGGAGTCAGTGGCAGGCAGTTGGATTTGGAGTCCGCGAGCAGAGCAGTTAGTTAGGGTCTTCGATCCGAGAAGGATAGTCAGGCAGAGAGCTGTTGTCGCTAAGGACGATAAGGAAAGGCTAAGAAAAGCTTGTTCACCGAGAAGTTTACTAAGGACTAAAAACTCGCAGTTGAATCCAGTTAAAATACACCTCTTGCTAAGACAGATTATTCGGGGCTCTCTCTCTCTCAAAAGTTAGAAGAAGTTTGAAACATAATAAACTTTTGAGAAGTTAAAACCTGGTGTTGTTGTCTGCTCTATTTACAACGAAAGAAATCATTTTATGAATGGACTCACGATACAAACAAGATAGTAAAAGTCACTATCGCAAAGAAATCGTACTCATGAATGAAAGTCATTAAAGTGTAAACTTGTCAACACGTCAATTGGCCGTAACGAAGGAGCACGCGGCCGTGAAACGTGATACCTTTCCCTTGACCAAAAGAAGTGGAGAAGATTTTGGGGCTAGCTAAGACTGACTGCTAGACCTAGATCGGTGTATGTAAACAAACGAAACTCCGTACGTACGAATATACGAGTAGTAGTGCCGAAGAAGGAAAGGCACTAAGGTTGAATACGAACTGGTACCCCAACGTAATAGATCCCTAACTGATCCCACTACGTTACGTATCGCTAATTAAATATCGCTAATAGAACCCAATACGTTACAGTATTTATATTATGTATATTAAATGTTTCTGTGTAAATGAGCTTATCTTGTCTTTCCTTTCATTTACTTACAGTGTCAGTAGATCACTGCTGTTGGGAAAGGTAGGAATTCATATATTCTCCCCTACCCCAGATCAGTCAGCTAGTCTAGGAGAAGAAACCTCTGAAATCAAACCAGCTTTACTCTACTTAAGAATCAACCTTGTGTCACATCCTGCCCGTGATGGAGGGTTTGGGTACATACATACCCTAATATTTACTCATAGTGGGGTGTGGGGAGCCACAAGCAGGATGTGACACAAAGTACAGTTGGTTTAAATTCAAAGTCTTCCTTCTCCTAGACTGATTGCCATACCAAGGCTAAAGAGCCCAGTCTATTATCAACTCATAGTTGGAGAAGGGCAAAGAGATTGATTCATGCCTTTCCCAAGAGCATTAGTGTAAAGTGAAATGCCAATAGCCTCATCCAAGATTTGAACTCAGTTCCTTCAGTCCATTTCTTATGAAGATAACTGTTATACTACTCATGTGTCTATGAATATCTTGGACTTTGTTCTTATTAGCCTAAATAATCTTCACAAATGACACCTTTATGACTATCTGATCCAAGTTTGGTTTGTTTTGTTTTACGGCATATCAACCTCAGTGGGTTATTTAATGCCGATAAAGTTTTGAAATAAATCAATTCTTAATGGATACACATTTTTTCTTAATAAATACATTTTTCTATTTAACCCATAGATGGGACCCTAACAAGTACTACCACTCGGGGTCAGAGTGGACCAGGGAGCAATGGTGATGAAGGGGTGCTCCACATTCCCCAAACCTCCAAAACTGGAACCTCACCATCAGATAGAGTTTAACACCATTCCCAGGACATGTAGACCCGCAGCCACCGCCTTCTAGCACCCATATGATAAAAAGGGTTGGGGCTTGCCATAACAGTAATAGGGTTGGGGGCAATCATATAGGTGCTAGGCCTTACATGACCAGCCGATTGATCGGAGGGGGCCTCCGACCGCCCGTCTAGCCTAAGTAAGGGTGTAAGTGGAGTGTTGCAGGTCATGGACTGCTCAGCCACGAAGACTCCGTCCTTAAGCATCACGGGTCACCACCCACGGCCAACAGGTGGCCCCATTTGGGGGTGAGTCTTACCCTTCAGCAGAGGTGCAGTCGGTGCATTTTAACGCCCCAGCCGACAGGGCGGTCTGTCTGATCCAAGTACATTTAGACATATAACAATATACATTAAGATTCAACAATTCTCCAATAAAGGAAAAAAAAATCATGTTAACTTACTGACACTGAATGGTTTTGTTTGAATCTCCACCTTCAACTGAATAGCAATCATTATCAAGGATAGTAGCATGGGGAGCCAACGCTTCTTCTGCACCCTACAACAAAAGAAGAATACAGAATTATCTATCGAGTTTGGAACTTAACACGGGGCTATGTTTGTTCAATTGGAAATTCTGTTACAATTCAGGAGAGTTCTTTATAGCTGTGGAAATACATCATAGTTGTCGAAATATTTCATAGATGTCAAAATTCTTCATAGATGTCCAAATATTTCATAGATTTCATAGATGTCGAAATACTTCATAGATGTGGCTGTGGAAATTCTTCATATATGTGGAAATCCTTCATAGATGTCGAAATTCTTCATAGATGTCGAAATATTTCATAGATGTGGAAATTCTTCATAGATGTGAAAATACTTCATAGATGTCCAAATATTTAATAGATGTCGAAATATTTCATAGATGTGGCTGTGGAAATTCTTCATATATGTGGAAATTCTTCATAGATGTTGAAATACTTCATACCTGTGGAAATAAACACTCCCATAGATTTTTCATTATGTTTGTTTAATTGGAAATTCTGTTACAATTCATGAGAGTTCTTTATAGCTGTGGAAATATTTCATAGATGTAGAAATACTTCATACCTGTCAAAATACTTCATACCTGCGGAAATTCTTCATACCTGTGGAAATAAACACTCCCATAGATTTTTCACTATATTTTATGATGTTGAGATTTTATCAATAAAATTTTTCTTGTTAAGTCTGAAAATAATCAGTATCTCACCTTGAGTTCATTTTTATGCTGAGAAAGGATGTGTCGGCTGAATTCTTTTTTGTCTTCTGTCATAAAGTGACAAAGATCACAGCGGAGACGAGTGTCGGCCAGGTGAGTCCGAAGATGAACCCGTAATGAATCCAAGCAGGAGAATTCTTCTTCACACACCTGAAAGAAAAAAAAAGAAGATAGTACTGAGAGAGAGACAGGTGGGAGGTGGGGGAAAACAAAGACTAAATATAGGAAAAATAAATACAACAATCACTAGTATGCTAGGGTTCATATTGTGAAATATAACTGTGAAAACCCAGAATGTTAGGAATAATAAATAATAATACAAAATAGTTAAATGTGTTTGTTTTGTTGGGCGACTGACACCTGTTAATATCTGTTAAGGTCCCATCTATGTTAAATAGATCAAAATATGAGATTTTTAAAAATGTGTTTAAAAAAGAGTATTAAAAAAGCTGAATACGTATGATCTGGGAATGACATTGCTTTTGAAGCTTGTGTAGGGATTAAAGGGGTAATACTTGAAGATAAAACTCCGACAAGAGTTGATAGACAAAACATTTTATATACACAGCACAAGAATTAAACAGGGTACATAATACATAGAGGTGTACATAAACATACATACAAAAGTAAAGATAATGACACATTCATGAATGGAAAAACATAAAAGCAACAAAGACATGAGACTAGGAATAGTCCATGCTGTAAGAATCACTTATAGTAATGTAAGGGGGGGCCCAAAGCCCCCACAAGAAGGGGGTAGACCAGAGTCTAACCCATAGTGGTGTCTCGTAGTTTGAGCAACAGGAAAAAGAGGAAGAGACGTTCAAATCAGCCGCTTAAATATCAAAGGCCCCTAGCGGGAACCAGCGAAACTAAACGGGCAGACAACTCCCCAGGCGAATACGAAAATAACACCACACTTGTATGAGACTGGCCAACAGTGGATTATTATGAATATATGTACAATATACTTAAAAACTACACTGGTTTTTGCTATTGAATATCTGTAACAACATACATAAACTCTTTTCATTAACTGTGGAGTACACCCAAGTCCACTCTGACCTGGAGTGGTAATACTTTTTAAGGTCCCATCTATGTTAAATAGATCAAAATAGGAGTTTTTCAAATATGTGTTTAAAAAAAAAGAAGTATTGTTTGCATTATTCAGACTATTGTCCTCATCTTCATTGTTATCTGTACAACGTTTCGGCCAATGTGCCCTCCGGCCTTCTTCAGGTATTTCTTGTCAGACTTAGGAACCTTATGGAACATTGAACCCAACCTTTTATTCAATCCCCAGGGGTGTATACTGTTCTCATTCCGGTAACCATGACTGGGTACAAGTGTTAAGTTGTGTTAATTATTATTCTATGTTACTGTCGCCTTTGACCAGGATTGAACCTGCAGCCTAGACATAACTGTCACTTAAAACTGTATAAAACCAACGCCTATATCCGCTACACCATGTGTGCAATTGGACAAAATTCAGACAATTAAAAAAAAAGAAAAAGAAAGAGAGTTGAATACCCAACAAGAATGAATAAAACAAGAAATAAAACAAAAATGTCTTTGGCATTAAATAACCCACCAAGGTTTGACCGACCATAAAATACAACCAACTGAAATTATTATACTTGCTTATATTTGAAAATTATACTCACACGACACTGTGTTTGTTTGAAGGCCTCAAAATTTTCAGACATTCGGAACTTGGTATTGTCTTCATTGGAATGAGAGGAAGATTTTGATATTGTAGGATTAGAATTTTGAATACTGTTAGGTTCATCTATTGCATTGTCTATTGATTCGGAAGGATTGGTTTCTGTGGGCTGGAAAAACAAACAACAAAACACATGAATAAAAGAAAAAAGAGACACCCACCCCCTGTCTTGTAGACAGGGGGGGGCTTAGTACACTCACAACTTTTATAAAACTCACACAAGAACTCAATCTATACACAAATAAAGTACAGTTGGTGTGTATGTATGTATGTATGTATGCGTTGGGCAGGTCATGTTGTGTGTATGACTGATGCTAGAATGCCAAAGCAACTCCTTTACAGTCAGCTGCATGATAGCAAAAGGCTACAGCATAAGCCTTGGAAGAGGTATAAGGATTGCTTAAAAAACAACTTTGTAAAAATAAAAATAAATCCTGACAACTGGGAAAAGCTGGCATTGAAGAGAACTGACTGGAGAATTCATGTGGATGATGGCTGTACCAGTTTTGAGAGTGAAAGAATTGTGCATGAAAACCTCAAGTGTCAACTTCGAAAGGGTTACACTTGTCATATTGGAGAGGACATGGAGGGTTGGAAATGTCAGACATGTGGTCGAATTCTGCTTTCTAAGGCTGGATATGTCAATCATAGGAAATCTCATCAAGGACAATTCATGCAAATTCCAGGAACAAACAATGTGTCTTGGGCAATCTGTAACAAAGTCTGTAAGTCAGCTTCTGGTCTTAAGAGACATATGGTGGTGAATAAGCATCACATTTTATCTTCTGATTCATCTGATACAATGGGAAGGATGTCCTTACTATGTCATATTTGCATCAAACTTTGTGGATCTGCAGCGGGTTTGATGAGTCATTTGAGGGCTCATGAGAGGAAAAGTTCTGGTGGTGGAGTTATAGGATTATGAGGGACGGCAATGATCTGTAAAGATTATGCTATTGCTATATATGTATCTGCACAAAAGTGTGCCAAACAGCTGGTGGTCTCAGACGTTACATGAGAGTTCACAGTGATGCATATACTATGCCTATCATCTCAGTTAACACCAATCGTCATGAGTGCCAGATTTGTTCTAAGTTATGCAAGTCGCTGACAGGACTGAAATGTCATCAACAAGCTCACAAACAGACAATGAATGAAGGAGTGAGTCGCCTGACAAGACGTTGTGATCAACAAACATGTATGTATGTAGGTCCGGAAGTAAGTACAAAAATAAAACAATTAATGGCAAAGTATATATATATACACATTCACTATCACCAGAGCTTGCTTTTTGTGAAAAAATAATTAAGATTTTATCTATATCTGGGAAGATAATTAAAAAAACAGGATTGGGTGTCTGTGCTTATTTCTTGGTTGAAATGATTAAGCAAAACTTTATTTTTTTCTTTATTCTTTATTGAAAACCCCCTAATCCAAAAGGGTTTGCAACCGTGCAGTGAGAAGTTGGCATCTTCGGAGTCAATGATTCTTACGTCTGCTCTTTTTAACTAACAGCCAAAATCTAACTAACTAAACTTAACTTCCGTTCTCACACCTTCCCATTAGCAGAAGCCAGGGGGTTAACTAAAGGCCATTACCATCAATAATATAACCCCAACCAATTTTGAATTTCAACGAATTCTAATTCAAAATCTAACTACAATTACAGACATAATTTGTAGGCTACCCACGAATTATGTAACAGACTTTGGTTTGTTTTGTTTTACAGCATATCAACCTCAGTACAATCCCACTTCTTTTAGGAAATATAAAATCCTGAATGGTCTCATTTTTATGAAAAGTTTTTTTTTTTTCAAATTACTTGCTTGGTAGTATTTTGTTCGCACTAGATCAAAGTCTACACACTCTAGCAGTATGTTTCACTGTAAATCTCTCTTGGCATGTAGTGCATATTGGGGATTCTGTGCCCTCTAGTAAATGATAATGGGTGATGTAGGTCAGTACAACCAGTTTTCTTCTATTTTTGTTGTATTTTAAGTTCCATTCTCCAATTGTAGGTTTAATGTTTTGAAGTTTGTTATTAATGTGTGCATTCCAATGATTTTGCCATTTTTTAATGATATTTTTTTTCATAACTGTTTTATAAGCAGTATATATATTTACCAACCCCTCCGCACGGGCAGTATGTGACACAATGTCTAATTTTTTAAGCAGAGTTCAACAGGTTTGAATTCAGAGTTTTACTTCTCCTAGATCGGTTGCCTAACCAAGGTTAAAGAGCCGAGTCTGCCCTACTATTCATCCATAGCTGGAGGGAGAGTAGAATTCATACCTTTCCCAAGGGGATTAGCGTTAAGTGAAATGCAATTACCACGTCCAGGATTTGAACCCGGAGCGACGAGTCTATTTCCCAGGACTTTAACAATTACATCATGTGCTTTCATAATTAGTATATGGTATTTTTGTTTTTGTTATTGTGTCTTTTATAGCTTTCTTTGCTTCTGAATCTCTCCTGTCATTTCCACATGTTGATAGATACCAGGAGCAGGATAAGTATTAATCAGGATTTATATATTCCATTACATTTTGCTTTTGTAAATGAAATGTATTTCCTGTTACATAGAATTTCTATTTGTGTAGATGTGAGCCTAAAAAAATGTTGGCATAAAGAATGGGCCACAAGGAAGAAAAGGTTGGGAAACACTGTTTTAAAGCATCCCCTAGGAAAATAGTAAAAATAAAAAAAAAGTTGGCGGTATAAACAATAGTTTGTATGAGTCAAGCAGCGAGGGAGTCTATACTCTTTTTACTAGTGCTAGACAAGGGAAATCATTTTGCAGAGGTAGAACGCTACACCTATTATCAGCTTCCCACTTTGCCATAAAGATCAGATTACCTAAGCTGAGTTGACGAGGACTGGTATTGAACCCTGAACCTTGTGATTCTTAGGTGGAAGCTCTACCGACTATGCTAAACTGGACCCGTAACCCATACCTGGGGGTATAGGAGGGCTAACCTGGCCCATGTTCAGAATGTGCAGTTAAACTAGTTAAAAAAAACAAAAAAAAAAAAAAACATGGGACCATATTACCTTAAGGCACCCCTTTTTGATTTTGTTTCATTAGGTCATTTTTTACATTTACACCGTCAATATCCGGTTGTTTGTTAGGGTTAGTTTTAAAATAAAAATCTAAAAATCGTCTGTTAAAACAACTGGATATTGTAAATGAAAAACATGTCCTTTCTTAATCGAGATCAAAAAGGGGTGCCTAAAGGTCACATGGTCCAAAAAATGAGTTACCTGTTGGACATATTGATTGACTGTATCTGTTAGTTGAGAAGTTGTAGCTGCATCTGATTTTACATCGAGTCCATTTGAAACTGTGTCTGTTGTCGTTCCTGTTGTAGATACATTGGATGATGTAAAATCCCATCGCTTACCATAGCACGGCAGATCAGAATCACTCTTCGCAGTACAGGGTGTCCTAAGAGGATTGAGGAAAGAGAACATTAGAAACAAAAGAAAATTAAGAGAAAGTTTTTCACTCGTTTTTTAAATCAGACCAAGTTGAAAATCTGCCATACCAGTATGGATTTTAAGTCATGTCAACCGACCCTAATCGGCCTCCAATCAAGAATTTAGGTCCAGAGACCAAAAAACCTCACCTACAAATTGATACCCACTCACTCTTGATGTACCAGGTACCACAACTGTGTCAGAGTGGACCCAGGAGTAATGGCAATGAAGGGGTACTCCACACTCCCCATGGCTCCAAAACTCGAATTTCACCACTAGATGCAGTTTAATGTTATACCTAGGATACTAAGACCTTCAACCACTGCTTTCTAGCACATATAGGATAAAAAGGTTTGGGGGGTTGCCAGAAGGTCAATGGGGTTGGCACAAGAGTTAGAGATTCAGATTTAGTTCAATGTCCAAAGGAGACAGATGCAAAATGGCGTTTATTTTACAAGCTATTTCACCCCATGAGTGTTGGTTACTTAATATATGTATATATGACTGGTTACCTAACCAGGGTTAAAGAGCCCAGTCTGCCCTTCTATTTACCAATAGCTGGAGAGAGAATGGTTGGATTAATATCTTTTCAAAGGGTATTAGCGCTATGTGAAATGTAAACAGCCTAGTCCAGGATTTTCTGTTCTTTTACAAAAGCAATTTTTGGAAGCAATGGTGATGAAGGGGTGCTCCACATTACCCAGATCTCCAGAACTGAATCTCACCATCAATTAGAGGTTAACATCATACCCAGGACATGAAGACCCTCAGCCAACGCCTTCTAGCACCCATACAATAAAAAAGGGTTGGTTTGGTTTGGTTGGTTGGTTGGGTTTTACGGCATGTCAACCACTTGGGTTATTTTATGCCGAATACTTCTATTGGTAAAAAAAATGTTTAATGCTAACAAAGTTTTGAAATAATTTCATTTTTAATGGATAATACAATTCTGTTTATAAACTCATGTTTTCTATTTAACCCATAGATGGGACCCTAACAAGTACTACCACTCTGGGTCAGAGTGGACCAGGGAGCAATGGTGATGAAGGGGTGCTCCACATTCCCCAAACATCTAAAACTGGAACCTCACCATCAGATAGAGTTTAGTGTCATTCCCAGGAGTTGTAGACCCTCAGCCACCGCCTTCTAGCACCCATATGATAAAAGGGGTTGGGGCTTGCCATAAGGGCAATAGGGTTGGCACAATCATATAGGTATTAGGGCTTGACATAAACAGCCGATTGAACAGGGAGTCTTCTCTGACCATCTATCTAGCCTAAGTAAGGGCCAAAGTGGGGTGTTGCAACCCATGGACTGCTCATCCATCCTTAAACATCATGGGTTGCCACTCACAGTCAGCAGGTGGTCCCATTGGGGGAGTCTTACCCCTCTACAGAGATGCAGTTGATGTATTCTAAAGGCCCATCCAACAGGGCTGGTGTGTATTCTTGCTAGTTAATGTCTTGCTGGAGAATACTTACCTTGCTTTCAAATGCCGAGTTAAGGCGCCAGATTCTGTAAATCTTCTGTTACACATCACACAACAGAAAGGACGTTCTCCTAAAAATGAGAGAGAGAAAAAACAAAGTCAATGAAGAGATTTCCCTTTATACACCTGTGTTACATAATTATTAGATTCCTAACTCTTATGTACCATTAGTGTAGAAACCAAAATGGCTGTTATAATTTGCAGCCGGCGGCCTTGAAGGATTGAGTGACTCGGCTTGACCTCAGTCTAATCCTCCTTCTGGGGGTTACCGTGAGAATCGGTGGAGAAGACCCTCTTCTGGTTTAGATTAGAAAGGGAGTTTAGTCAGTATCGGCCAAACCACGAAGGTGGTAAGTCTTGTTAAGCGCACAGCCGACTCAATCTGCGCAGGTAGTCTGGTGGGGATATCAGAATAAAATATAAAGCAAATTGAAGTCTTGTGTTATTATCTAAAAACTACCAATGACACAGGGCTCCTGATAAAGAGAAATCCCCAACGGAAGACCAGACACGAAGTCCCCAAGACGAAGTCCAGACGCTAGAAGAAGAACGTAAGATACCAAAGATGAGCAGAAGAATAATAGAAGAAAGAATATACAACACCTGCTCAAAAGTTAAACCATTATCATTGAATAATCTCTTAAAAAAAAAATCAAAAATTGATATCATTAGATATGGTGGACTCTCCTATCGAGAACGATAGATGAGGGTCAGCAGTGAGTGATTTGATTCCTCCCATGTTGTGCATGCTGTCAAGAAGTCATTTTATGTTTCCTCGAGTGTGACAGCAGCCCAGCCCTGCTGTGAGCCATGAAGCCACACTGACAAACAAAATGCTCCAAGGCAGGAATCAAATGTTTTTCTTTTAAAGTTAGGCGGAGCCAATCTCTATGCTTCAGTTTATTTTGTTCAAAGCTCTTTAGTTTAGCAAAACATGTCTTACGCCATTCCTTCCGATCCAAGATCTTCCCAAGCAATATCGAGGCGTTTCAAATTGTCCTTCAATTTGTCCTTGTAGCTTAAGAGAGGACGTCCAATAGAACGCTTAGCATTTGATTTTTATTGTTTATTTTACAAATTTATAAAGTATTTATAAGATTCTTTTTTTCAAAGTTGCGTAAATATAAACAATTACTTAGCTAGATTTCTTTACTCATATTTTATGTTTGAATTTAATTCTATCATTAGATATATATGTTAAATAATATGTTAAAGGAATTACCTGTGTGTCTGCGCATGTGTCGAACAAGAGAACCTTTTGTCTTAAAAGCATCTGAACAACCGTCAAATGTGCATATGTAATCCCGTGCATCAGAGTGGGTCAACATATGGTTTTTCAAGTAAGCAATCTGCAAGTGAAAGAAATTATTAGGCTCATATGAAAATTGAAAGTGTTTGTTTTATGGCATATCAACCTCAGTGGTTCATTTAATGCCAACAAAGTTTTGAAATAAAATTTATTCTTAATAGATTAAACAATTTTTTTATAAATACATCTTTCTATTTAACCCATACATCAAACCCTAACAGGTACTACTACTCTGGGTCAGAGTGGACATGGAAGCAATGGTGATGAAGGGGTGCTCCACATTCCCCAAACCTCCAGAACTGGAACTTCACCATCAAATAGAGTTTAACGTCATTCCCAGGACATGAAGACCCTCAGCCACCGCCTTCTAGCACATATATGATAAAAAGGGTTGGGGCTTGCCATAAGGGCAATAAGGTTGGGACAATCATATAGGTGCTAGGGCTTGACATGGCAAGCCGATTGATTGAAGAGGCAGTGTATGAGTAGGTAGGTGTGACGCTCCAACTCAGAAAAAAAAAAATCTCCCTGGTCTAGTGCTAGCAAAAAATGGACTCTGTTGCTGTCCAGCTGATACCATCAATAGGCTACTCCGTCAACTTTTAACAACTTCTAAAAAGAAAGTAAACAACCAAAACAGAATATCATCACCTCTATCCTCCACTTAGCCTTGGTAGAGCATCCAGTTTAGGAGAAGAACAACTTCTATCTCCTTGCCAACCTAACATGGTTCAGTGTGGGCGGGTACACCCCATTATTTCTTGTTGAAGTGAGTTAGTATACTGTTGGTTTGAACAACAACAATAACTAACTAAGCACAACTGAACTGGTGCCCAAAGCAGCTGGTATTTATGGAACTCAAGAATACTCCATTCATGCATCTGGGTGATTCCATTCTTTGAGTCCTGATTGGCTGCTTGGTTTCAGTGGTGTTATGGTGCCAGAGAAATAATCTGGCATTCTGCAGTAGGCTTGCGACAATGTGAGATCTGTATTAAGTCTGCGGGGATTAAAAATATACAAAAATAAAAATAAAATAAAAAAGAATAAACTCCCATGGGGCCTTGACCGGAAGAACCCCCTTTGTGTATGTCTGGCAAAAAGGACTGACTCCCTTCCCCAAAAAGGATACCTCGTTCATTCTAACTTAGGCCGCAACTGAGTGTAGGTCGTTTTCCAAGCATGGGGTTATCCCCTCACCCAGCCATTATGACTCCGCTCAATAAAGCCTGAGTTATGAAACCAGCTTCTGCCTTTGTCTCTTTCCTTTCTTGTTCTTTGAATGCCTTCCATTTCAGCTGACCAGCCCCAGAAGAACAAAGAACCAAGCTTTTATATGGGGCTAAAATACCAACACCCAACAAACCTTTAAATTAGCCCCATAAGTCATAGCCTGTCTGCTGCCCTGTACACCAATTCGACAATAATTGGAATATTGCTTCTATACTTCCCATATTTTATAGAATTTGAAGAAGGCCTGAATCAAATAGTTGGATGAGAGAAAGGCTGATGCAGACACTAAAGTATTCTCGGCTGTTAGACTGGGTAACTTGACAGATAAGCAAGACGTCTAAGAAAACAGTAAACAATAAAGGAAAAAATTGAAGACAATGGAATGAATTAGAACGATAAATATATATAGATGAACACAAACGAACAAGTTTACAAAATAATACAAAAAAAAAGATCAAATTTCTTAACAGACTGTAAATAAGAGTGGGTAAAAAAAGGACCATATGACCTTTAGGCACCCCTTTTGCGATCTCTATTCATAAGGACATTTTTTTCATTTACACTGACAACATCCGGTTAGGGTAAGGGTTTAGTTTTATAATTTAAAAAAAAAACTAAAAATCATCTGTTAACAAACAACCAGATGTTGACGGTGTAAATGAAAAAAATTTACTTATGAATCGAGATCGCAAAAGGGGTGCCTAAAGGTCATATGGTAAAAAAAAAATGTTCAGCTATGGAGAGATCAGAAGTAGCGTCTTTTCTGTGTGCCGGTTGTTGAAGATATTTTCAATTGATCCAAAGATGCGGCGAAAGGACGTAGTGTTCATGTGACTTGTGCGCGTGTACAGCCACGTGTCTGCCCCAATTACACGGGTCGCAGAAACAATTCAGTTACTGAATCAATTTGCAGAAAAAGGGTTTACAATGTGTAAATGTGTAGGTATGTGTGTATGTATATGGCATGAACATGTGTTAATGTATGGATGTGAATGGTAGTGGCAAAACAACAAGAATTAAAAGTTCTCACCTCTTTAAAACTATTCCGACAAATACAGCAAGTGTATGGTCGTTCCGATGATTCAGGTTCTTTCTTGGATATTTCAGGTACCTTCTCCTCTTCTTCCTCGTTATCACTGTTTTCGTGGTCATATTTGATGTGCCGCCGCAGAGCTGCTTCCCTGAAGAATAAAAGAAAAAAAAAATTTTGTTTTTTGTTTTTCTTATGGCATATCAACCATTAATGCTGGCAAAGTTTAGAAAAATTTGTAGCGATAGTTTAGAAGAAAATTTTTTAAACTCAACGTTTTCTTTTTATAAACAAACTTTCTATCTAACCCATGAATGGGACCCTAACAGGTACTACCACTCCAGGTCAGAGTAGACCTGGGAGCAATGGTGATGAATGGTGCACCACATTCCCCAGACCTCCAGAACTGGAACCTCGCCATCAATTAGAGTTAGGGAGAAGGAAAACTCTGAATTCAAACCTTTGCTTAAAAAAATGACCTTGTGCCACATCCTAGCTCATGCATGTTGATAAATATGTATATACTCATGTAATGAATGACTTTTACTATATAAGTACATGTTTTGGGCACACTGACACATACAGGGGTAAAGCTAGAAAAATGAGAGAACAATATGAAGCAGATGTTTCTTACCTGTTAAAAGTTTTGCTGCATTTATCACAGGTGTAGGTGGTTTTTTCAGTGATAAATTTTTGATCGACATCAGGTATTTTCCTTCGACCTCGCCCACCTGTAAGGAGAAAACATTTACCACAAAAAAAATTAAAAGGATTTAAAAATCATATTTCTAGTGTGTATTTTAAGACTCATCTACATAGGTGAGTAAAAAAGTAATGCCATTTTGTTTAGGAGAGGTATAATTACCAACACAGGGATATGTATCATACATCAAAATGAAGCTGGTCCTCTGTGGATCACATCCTTACTTCTCCACATAGTCACCGTTTCTGTCAATAGCAATGTTCCACCTTCGAATGAGAACATGTATCCCTGTCCCGTAAAATTCTGTTGACTGTTCTTTGAGCCACTTCTTCACTATAGATGTCACTTCCTCATCAATGGAATAATCTTTGCCTCTCAAACCTTCTTTCGAGGGGGCCGAAAAGAGGCAAACATTATTTTATCTTTCCCCTACCCTTTTTCTTTCTTACTTTCTTATTATATTTTTCTAAAGTAAACATATCAAACGTAATAATTAAATTATCATACTGTGGTATATCCACAGGTCCTGCTATTTAATAAGAAATGCATAGATCTGAAAAAGTTGTTTTTAACCTGGTTAGCTTACAAGAAATTGATGAATCTTTTGGACCATATGACCTTTAGGCACCCCTTTTTCGATCTCGTTTCATCAGGAATTTTTTTCATTTACACCATCAAAATCCGATTGTTTGTTAACAGACAATTTTTAGAGTTTTTTTTTAAATTATAAAACTAACCCCTAACCTTAACCCCTAACAAACAACCGGATTTTGACGGTGTAAATGAAAAACATGTCCTGATGAAACAAGATCGAAAAAGGGGTGCCTAAAGGTCATATGGTCCAATTTTTTTTCCCCTGAAAATCAAATGAATACACCAGAACATAGTTGAGATTAAAACAAACATTTCTGAAAACTGAATATAGGATAAAGGCAGGGATGAGTTTAGTCTATGAAAGGGTCAGACAAAAATTGCCTTGGTGAACCCTTTAAAAATGAGGGCACCTTGGCAATGAATGAGGGCACCACAGCATTGGTTTTTTAGAATTTGCTAATTTTTTAGTTGTAAGAAGTAATATTAATGTACAATCTTTAAATAAGGCTAATAATCTTGAGAAATATATGCATTGCAGTATTCTCCCTTCAACTATGAATAAATAGTAAGGCAGAGTGGGTTCTTTAACTTTGGTATGGCAACCAATCTTGGAGAAGTAAAACTCTGAATTCAAACCCATTAAATGAATGAGGGTGGGCAGAGATGCTGATAGGTATGCGTTCTGCATCCCTGACACATAAAAATCTAAAAGAATGCAGTAAAATCATATCCATGTGTCCCAGTGTTTTTCTTTTTCAGCATTTCTAGCTAACTGTAAATACATTTCAATAGTTTCTTAGAAACGAATTACACAGGATAGGCGACAAGGTTAGACGGCTTTAGTTGGGACCCATAAATTTCCCCAGGGACTCATTCAAAACAAATATGTGTGTCCCAGAACACAATAAATCAAAAAGCTATCAGTATCATTGGGTGGGGGACCACCTTTGACACCAGTCCCCAAGAATCTCGGCACCTGAATACAGATGCCAAGCTGGCTTAACCCACCTTGGGTGAATGCCATCACACACACACAAAAAGTTTGAGTTTTGTTTAATGGCATATCAACCTATGTGGGTCATTTAATGCCAAAAAGGTTATTTGGGATTTCAGTCTTTAAAGTAGTGGTTTTATGGGGGTTGAGTTTTATTTAACGGCATATCAACCTCTGTGGGTCATTTAATGCCAAGAAAGGTTATTTTGGATTTCAGTCTTTAAAGTAGTGGTTCTATGGAGATATTCGGTTGTGTTTTGTTATATCTTGTTGATATGGTTGTTTTTTTTTTAGAAAATTTAAAATGTTTTCAGGGTTTGTATTCTTAAAGATGTCCCTCAGGTTTCTTGCTTGATAGTAATTAGTGGGGATATGTTTAAGGCTGTTACAATTTAGAAGGATATGTTTGGTTGTAAGTTGTACTTTGCATATTGGGCACACTGGGGCATCCTGCCCTTTTAATAGGTATGAATGGGTAATGTGGGTGTGCCCAATACGCAATCTGGCAAGTATTACTTCTTCTCTTCTAATACTTCTGTGGCCTGTCAGCCACTCTCCAATAACTTCTTGTATTTCGTGGAGTTTGTTTTGGGTCTGATTGTCCCATGATTTCTGCCACTTATCTAATATAAATTTGTCTATGGTTGGTTTCAGATCTGTAGATGGGATTTTAGATTTGCTCATATCTGTTTGAAGTGCTATTTTTGTGGTTTTGTCTGCTTTTTCATTTCCTTGGATACCAAGTCACATTGGTATCCAGGTGAATATAAAGTTATTATTTTTAGAGAGGGCATTTAGTTTGTTTAGGAGTTCATGATCAGAGGAGACTTACCTCTTTTAGGGAGTCCCTGTCGATTTTCTTTTCCATCAACATTCTCAGTTGCATTGCTGCTTGCTTTAGTTTTTCTCTGTACCAATTTCGGTACAATGACCCGTCGATCATGGCCAGAGCGTGAGTAGACCATTTTATAATTGTCATGTTGAATTTTATGTTCCAAATAGAGATCGAGTTGAGTGAATTCTTTGTTGCATTTCTTGCAGAAATGAACGTCATCTCCATCATCTACAAACTCTGCTGTGATATCTTCTGGAACAAAGAAGATGGAGAGAAAATTACAAGAAGAAGAAATAAAAAATTGATATCATTAGATATATATATATACATGTATAGGATATTTCAGAAAAATAATCTAATAACTTGACCAATTCTTTGTATTATTCGGACTATTGTCCTCATCTTCATTGTTATCTGTTCAATGTTTCGGCCGATGTACCCTTCGGCCATCTTCAGATATTTCTTGTCGTAATCAGGAGCCATCACGGAACTTTGAACCTAACCCTTTATTCAGTCCACAGGGGTATCCTGTTCTCATTCCGCTAACCATAGCTGGGGTACAGGTGTTAAGCTGTGTTTATTATTCTATGTTACTGATTCCCCAAGTTCGAAAAGAAGGTCCCCAAGTCCGAAAAGGTTCCTGAGTCCAAGAAGGTTCCTGAGTCCGACAAGAAATACCTGAAGAAGGCTGGAGGGCACATGGACCGAAATGTTGTACAGATAATAATGAAGGTTCCCAAGTCCAAGAAGGTTCCTGAGTCCGACAAGAAATACCTAAAGAAGGCTGGAGGGCACATCGACCAAAACGTTGTACAGATAATAATGAAGGTTCCCAAGTCCGAGAAGGTTCCTGAGTCTGATGAAAAATACCTGAAGAAGGCTGGAGGGCACATTGACCGAAACGTTGTACAGATAACAATGAAGATGAGGACAATAGTCTGAATAATACAACTAATACTAATTCTCAAGCCTCATCTAAAAGAAATTCAGAGAAATTGACCAATTCTTTATTTCAAACTTTTGTAGAAAAAAAATCAGAATTCTATGTTTAATGTTTAAATGCCTTTTCTTTTCTAGTGAATGGTATTTCTAAACTTTAGAAAACATTAAACAGAATTTTGAATTGTTTCTATACATGCTATTAAAAAATTTGAGATCATTTGAATGAGAATTAGTCAAGTTATTAGATTACAAAATCATATCAAGTTTTCTGAAACAGCCTGTACATCTCAAATGATATCAAATTTTAACAGCATGTGTAGAAAAAACTTAAAACTGTTTAATGTTTTTTTCTCTTTTCAATAAAACATAGAAATGCTATTCACTAGAAAGGAAAAGGTGTTTAAACGGTAATCTTCAACTTGTTCCTCGTAAATTCCTACTATAAAATAAACTGAATCCTCATTTTATGTCCGTGTTTTTGCAATAAATGTTTTAAATATGTTTGCAATAAATGTTTTAAATATGTTTGCAATAAATGTTTTTAGATAAAGAAAATATATTCAGTATTGTAAAATAATGAGTGCAAGAAAAATAAAACATTTATTGCAAAAACATGGACATAAAATGAAGGTTCAGTTTATTTTATGGTTGGAATTTACGAGGAACAAGTTAAGGATTACCGTTTGAACTCTGCTGTGATATCTTTTGGAACAAATCAGGGAGAAAAAATTAGAAGAAGAAATACAAGTAAAAGTAAAGTTGGCCTATTGTTGGTATCAGCCAGACAGTGAGGGAGTCTATCCCCTTTTCACTAACTCTAGACCAGAGAGATTGTTTTTGCTGAGGTAGAGCGCCAAACCTACCACCAGTCCCTCATTTTACCGCACAGATCAGATTATCCAATCTGTTCTACTTATACACTGAGTTGGTGGGAACTGATATTGAACTCAGAACCATGGGATTACAAGACAGAGCTTTAATAGATTACCAAGGGAAAACTCACACACTCAAATAGGCGTGTCAAGCTATCTTAAAGCTGATTGGTTGTTACATGTAGGATGTGACACAAGGTCATAAGTATGGAGCATCCAGTGAGGATAGAACTCACTATTCACTAGTGGTAATGGATCAGTGAGACTGGCTTGCTAACCATTATACCATGATAGGACACCCTTTTCTTACCCATCCGTTTGTCACAGGTAGGATGTAACAGAAGGTCACAAGTATGGGGCATCCAGCAAGGACTGAACTCGTTATTCAGTAGTAATAGATTTGTGACTAGGTTTCTAACCATTACATCACAACTGGACGTCGTTGGTTGTCACAAGAATTTATGTTACATGGTATGTGGAGAAAGGTAGACAAACACGGAATGTTGTAGAAAATGGATGTATATTGTAGGTAGTGATGTCAATGTTGTAACGTTTCAGTCTGTTAGACCTTCTTCAGGACTTTGGATTGAGTTCTTGCTTCAATTGTGAACATTTTCATACTGGTGAATTAGGAGGTCATGAATAAGGGGAGGGGTGGTCAGCTGTTGGTGTTAGCAGAGGTTGGTAGTAGGAGATTTTCCTTTTTCTCTCAGATAGGGTGAATAGCAATAGGGTTCTGATAATGATGCCACAGATGTTAGGTGTTTGGGAGTGGGTGGGTCTTATATACTGGGTTTGAAGATGTAGTGATTCATGTGTATATGGTGAATGGCATAAGGATTGGTTATGAGCGTGTGTGTGTATTTTTTTTTTTTTTTGCTAAGTTCATCTAGCTGTCTTTATTGTCTATTTTGTTTGTGAAGGCGATTTTTTGGGTATGGAGAAATTATTGAGGAAGCTGGATTTACAATTAACATTTGGCGTGTTGCTTATGTTTCAGGCTTGGAATATTTGTTTAAATTTTTGGTTGTGGACATGGTATGTAAATCTAACATTTACTGGGTGTCTTCTGAAATCAATCAGAAAATGAGGATTGATTTTAATGGAATGTCGACTAATCTATAATTATTTTATGCTTAGAGGTTAGGGAATTGCAATCATTGTTTGTTTTTTTGTTTTTTTTTGGGGGGGTATAGAGCATCCCTTCATTGCCATTACTCTGACCCAGAGTGGTAGTACCTGTTAGAGTCCCATCTATGGGTTAAATAGACTAAAAAAATGTGTTTAAAAATAAATTTGAATACCCAACAATAATGAATAAAACAAAAACGTCTTTGGCATAAAATAACCCAACAAGGGTTGACATGCTGTAAAATCCAATCAACCAACCAAACTGTTATTTCCAAATACTTCTACTTTGAATCAGAATGCAGCTCCTTCACTTCATATCCAAGATCTAAGAATTCTTCCATTGAGAATATTGTACTTGGTACAATAGGTTTGGTTTGTTTTATGGCATATCAACCTCAGTGGGTCATTTAATGCCAAAAAGTTTTGAAATGAATTCAATGGATACTCAATTTTTTTATAAACCCAAAGATGGGACCCTAACAGGTACTACCATTCCGGGTCAGAGTGGACCTGGGAGCAATGGTGATGAAGGGGTGCTCCACATTCACCAGACCTCCAGAACTGGAACCTTACCATCAGTTAGAGTTTGACGTCATTTCCAGGACATGAAGACCCACAGCCACCGCCTTCTAGCACCCATATGATAAAAAGGGTTGGGGCTTGCGATAAGGGCAATAGGGTTGGGAAAATCATATAGGTGCTTGACATGACCAGGTGATTGATTGGAGGGCACCTCTGATCTCCCATCTAACCTAAGTGGAATATTGCATGTCATGGACTGCTCAGCCACCAGGATTCCATCCTTAAGCATCACAGGTCTCCACCCATGGCCAACAGGTGGCCCAATTTGGGGGGGATTCTTACCCCTCTGCAGAGGTGCAGTCGGTGTATTCTAAAGCCCCAGCCAACAAGGTTGACTCAACTAAGAAAGAACATTTTAGGTGAAAGTAATTTCGTACAACTGAGATTTTTAACCGTTTGATAATAATCGGATTAGCTCAGTCGGTAGAACGCCCAACTACGAACCACAAGGTTCCTGGTTTGATACTGGTCCCTGTCAACTTGGCGTACGAGTAGCACAGGGATCTGTGTGGTAAAGTGAGGAGCTGATGGTGGGTGTGGCGCTCCATCTCAGATACCAAAACAATCACCTTGGTCTGGCGCTATTGAAAAGGGGATAGACTCCCTCGTTGTCTGGCTGATACTGTCTTTAGGCCACCCCGATGACTTATTTAATCCAATGGGTCATTTACAGAAATTGCTATACAAGGTTATATTCAAAAATTATTGAGACTGAAGATACCTTTGTAGTAATTGTCTTCCTTGTTGGGATGGAGCTGAGTGGAAAAATGTTATCTTCCCTTGCTACCAGGCTTACCACTAGATGGTATTACTACCTGACTATTTAAACTTAGCCCAGAAAGCTCTCTACCTCTTTCATCTGGCATCCACAAAGATGTGATAGACAAGTTATGTTTCTGTCCATTAAAGCTTGGGGTGCCTCACCACCCCTCAACTATACAGTAAGTGACTGTTGTGTTTCTGTCAATTAAGGCTTGGGGGGCCTTACCACCCCCCAACTATACAGTAAGTGACTCTTCTCTTCTCCATTTTAGTAGCCTCAAGATTAACTCGACAAAAACTTTCTTCCTTCCTCAGGACGTTCATCATGTTTTGTACAGGGTAACCCCCCAAAAAAACAGAACCCATATATACTATATACTAATTGAGGGAAAAGGGGGCAACCAAAATGGCCCACTATTTTATTTTGTTTAACTCTCAGTTTCTTGGGGTTTTTGTTTTGATTTTACCCAACCCCTCCATCGCCAAAAATTCATTCGAAACACGTGTACTGTGTGCAAATCATCAAAACCATTTGAAATTGGGATATCTTAAGTAGAATAAAGCCAGAGAGAGAATGTGGTATTTTGGTGAAAGTAGGCTGCACAGGAAAGAATGCAAGCGTTTATTTTTTATGAATCGGTCGGTGAGTGTACCTAGCTAGTTAGAACCATGAAACAGTATGACCAGCTTTATCACCTGTCACCTAATACAATTTCCAGCTATTTGCCGTGATGTGTCGTGCACTTATGTAACTATTTTCAGATAAATAAAAATTATTTGAGGTGAGTGCAGAAGTGTACTCACATCAAATAGTCAGTTAACTTGGTACTTAAAATATTGTCAAAATAATGACTGTACAAAGACAATCAAGTTTCTTGAAATTTTATAGACATTGATAAGATTAAATAAAATTTATTTGAGTTCTGTTTTTTTTTTGTTTTTTTTATTGGTCATCTGTATCTGTATTTTGTGTTAAATTTGCTCAGACAACCTGACTAGGAGAAGGAAAACTCTTAATTCAAACCTGTTAAACTCCGCTTAAGAAATTGACCTTGTGTCACAACCTGCTTGTGTGGAGGAGTTTGATAAATATATAAACTGAACTCAACACCTAGCTTATTTACCAGACATTCGTAATGGTTATTGTCATTTTTGTTCAGTCAATGGAGGAAAGATTCATTCTTTTATAAACCATAGCCCACCCCCAATGAAATGGGGGAGGGGTTTCACTTAAGCCCCTAAATATATGTCTATTTCCATTGGCATCTAAAACAACTTTAAAAAATATTCTAGCTCTTAATTCACATATAACTGCCAACCACAAGGTCTCATTTGACTTTCAGTTTCACATTGATTCTCATGGCCAGGAAATAGAACTTTGATCTGCCATCTGTCAATCACTCCTAGGTGCAATTCAGATTTTGTCAGCCTGGCCTCCTGCCCTAAAAAATGCTAAGTGGCACCTGCTGAAAATGTGAACCATGCTAGTTATGAACCGCTTAGCAGTTTGAAATGTTTTTATCCTATCGACCAGTTAATGTGATATGAAAGCCATATTTTCCCCCCCCCCAGTCTTTTACTCACAAGTAATTGTAAATATTTTAATCTGACCCTCTTTAAAATTTATTTAATGTATTGTTTTTATTTTCGAAACTCGGTCATATTTTTTAAAAAAGACATGACAGTTGTTTTGATTTAAAATAAAAGGAAAATACCAAAAAAAAAAAAGAAGATATTTTAAGGGGGGGGGTTAAAATATTTACATTTACTTGTCGATAAAAAATGGGGAGGGGATATCGCATTAACTTGTCGGTAAAAACTCATTTAAACCGCTAAGCGGTTCATAACTAGTATGGGTTACATTTTCAGCAGGTGCCACTTAGTGCTTTTTAGGGCAGGAGACAAGGATGACAAAATCCGAATTGCACTCACTCTTATATGACTGTTCACTTGTTAGGTTGGTGAGGATGTGGTGTGGAGAAGCATTTACATAAACTTTGATTTCTGGTTCAGAAATTTTCAGGTAGATATCATTCATCATTATCAAGTTGTGATGATAGCATAGATGACTCAGTCTTGACTTTCTTTCTATCAGCCATCATTCTTGATCAGTCCCTAGACGGCATCCAGTGTCCACACAGAACTGATGAATGTATGTTTTTGCTGGTTGGCCAACACTGGTATGTCCATCTGTAGGAGTCCATAGGAGAATCTTGCTTATGAATTCTTCCTAGCTGCTCTAGCAGTGCCCAGCATTCCTTGCTTGTATTTCTTGAATGCTAGGTAAGATGAGAGGTAAGTGGCCATACAGCTGCTGTTTTGTAGGCTGCTGCTTTCAGGATTTATTCAAAGCAGCACGCAGTATCCTTGTGTAGTTCCAACCTAGTGTTTTATTATGGTTCAAGTGGTGCGACCATACAGTATTACTGACATAGCTATAGCTTCAAAGAATTCCCAATTTGTTTTATCAGAGATACTAGATTTCTATATGGTTGATAACCTGTGAATGTTAACATCATGTTCAGTAGATAAGATATTGCTACCAAAGTATATGAACTGGTATACCAGTTTCAGAGGCTTCTTGATGAAAGTCCATATGGTGCAGCAATACAGTAGCACTGACACATCTACAGCTTGGAAAAATTTGATTTATTTTATCATTTTCATATAGTCAGTAACCTGTCGATACTTTACATACATGTATGGTTTGGTTTAGTTTCTTTGTTTAATGGCATATCAACCTTTGTGGGTTATTTAATGCGTGCGCATTATTTGAAATGAACTTAATTGTTATTAAGAACACATTTTATGATATTTTTGTGTTAAAACGTAGTTGTATTGATTCAAAGAAATTCATATTTTCAGTGTAGATTTACGGTGAAATGAAAATGGCCAACCAAAATATGGCTTACTTAAAGTGAAATAAACAAGGGGAGGTTACTTTCATTTATGTAGCTAATGTTCAGATTACCAACATTGAATATTAAATTTAGTATAAATTTATCTGCTACAAATTCCAAAAAGTTCCATGAGGGCTACCGATTATGACAAGAAGGTCCCCGAGTGCGAGGAGGGGGTTCAGAGTTCGAGAAGGTTCCCAAGTCTGAAAAGAAATACCTGAAAAAGGCCAGGGGGGACATCAGCCGAAACGTTTGCAGATTACAATAAAGACAAGGACAATAGTCCTAATAACCCAAAATTCCAAAAAGTCAGTATGTATTATACACAAGATGTTTTTTTCCAGAATTTCTTAGCAAAAAGTTAGGAGTGCATATATTACGTGACTAATTATGGTATTTTTTTTTTATTATTATAGAAAAGTATTTTTAGCATGTAAATAAATTATGTAGATATTACCTTAAATAGAGGAAGTTGAAGATTTATAAGTTTCCACAAAATACACTAAAAATTTTATTGAAATCCAAAAATTTTTGCTATCTTAATTTAATATTTTACTTAGAGAATACATCTCTTATTATAATGGAGATTCAGTGTCTGTAACCAAAACTATGTCACTGCTTACATCACAATAGCCCCAGGATTTGCATAAGTTTATCAATGTGTATTTAATTTATAGTCAAACTCATTAATACATAGAATAAATCTTATTTATTAACAATATCTATGAAGATCTGAGTTAGATTTGCCTCAAAACAGCCCATGATATTAGTGCCTTTAAAATCCTGCAATGTGTCTTATATATCACTAAGAAATAAACATTTAGATAATATATGATGTGGTTAATTTGCATACTGGTTTTAACAAAACCGGATTTAATAAATAATTACATGGTATTATCAATCTTTAATTGATTTATTCTCTAATGTATTAAAATCAATTCTATGTATTATTTTATATAGAAACCAATTAAAATAAGCAATCTTTTCATATGCGTTTTTTGATTTCATTAGTCTTACTAATATATTTCATTACATTAAAACTTAAATACTTATGCCCGGTGGGCGCATATTCTTGCCAGTGAACAACAATTACAAGAAGAAATGGGATTTTAAAATGTTATATGCTTTGTTTTTGTTATCATCATAATCATCATCAGATCACGTTGACAGCACAGATATCCATGACTCTCTCTCTCCAACCGTCCCTATTGGTCATCACCTCTGGGAGATCCTTCACACTGTATCCAGAATCCACACAGAGCTGATTGATGAAGATATTTGATTGTCATGCTATACTGATGTGTCTTGGTGTAGGAGTTCATCCTGGCTTCTCCAGCATTGTTTAAGGTTTGTTTTGTTTTACAGTATATCAACCTCAATGGGTCATTTAATGCCGATTAAGTTTTGAAATAAATTAATTCTTAATGGATACCAAATTCTTTTTATAAATACATTTTTCTATTTAACGCATAGATGGGACCCTAAAAGGTACTACCACTCCGGGCCAGAGTGGACCAGGGAGCAATGGTGAAGATGGGGTGCTCCATATTCCCCAAACCTCCAAAACTGGAACCTCACCATTTTTTTCGCAAAAAAGGTTCATTCCTACACTGTAGTTAAACTGTGATGGATCACCACCAAATAAGTTTCCATTTTAATATTGACAACGATTTGCAAGTTTAACCATTTTTTAATAGGATTCTTTCTGGGGATTTTTTTTCTTTCGGTCCAATAAACTACAAATAATTTTTGAAACAAAGATGGGACCCAAGTCAGAGTGGACCTGGGAGTAATGACAATGAAGGTACTCCACAATTCTCAGGACTGGAACCTCACCATCAGATGCAATTAAGTGTCATTCACAGAACCTGCCTATTTTGTAGGGGGGGAGGGTCTTACTCTTCAGCAGGGAATGTAGTCAGTATATTTAAAACCTCGCCAAGAGGTAGGGGTAATGTATAAGGCGTTAGATAATACACACTCAAGCTTCTTCAAGAGTGAGTACCAGTCAAGATCTGAACTAGTTTTTATTACTGTAAATTATATATATTATATAGTTAATTTATAATTGTTTACTCAGGATTATTATTATTACTAGTTATTTGAAACGGTACAAATGCAGAATAGTGCGCAAGAGATAATATCATTAGAATCGCATTTTACATATAAATAGTATTAGATTACGGAAACTCCCAAACTAGCCTAACCCTAGCGTCAGAAACGTTTCGGGTATTTCCGTTAAATTTTTCTACATAATCTAATGATATTATCTCTTGCGCGCTATTCTGCATTGGTACTGGATTTTAAATTGACCAGGTAAATGTATTTAAAACAAAAGAAAATATTGCAAAAATTCCATCACACAGTCTTACAACTTAATCACTAAAAATTTTTCGTCATGTAATATCACAATTATTTAAAAACTTTAATTGTAAGAAAGAAAATATGAACCAGCATGTTAGTAATTTCATTTTTTTTTTTTTGAATTATATTTTTTTATTTTTTTAGAATCTTTTAAATGTTTTATATAAAAAAGATAACTTTGATTTATATCTAAAAATATAGTATTTGTCTGGATTAAATTTACGAACAAAAATTGGCCAACTTGCAAATTGGTCGGAAAATTAAGGTGACCCAGAAAAAACAGAACCCACAAATTTTGTAATAAAACTGTTAATTTAACTAGGGGGTTTAGTGTTAGGGTTGATGTTTAATTTAATGGGAAAATAAATAAATAATTTAGGTTCTGTTTTTTCTGGGTCACCCTGTAATATGTTTTAATTTTCCGACCGATTTGCAAGTTTTGCCCAAAAATTTATGGATTATTGACTTAAAAATTAATTGTCCCTCGTAAAATCTATTACAAGATTATTTTAACATCTCATTTTAACCCAGAATTACTTAGGACATTTTTTAAAATAATTAAATAAACATAAACGTTGTAAGATGACTGTTTTCTTTTCCCTTTTTTATGAGAAAAACCAAAACAAAGAGAAGATTAATAAATATAATAATAAATAAAAATCAAGTCACCACATGTATTTCGGAAACAAAACATAAAAATACGAATATTTCAATCTAAATCTTTAAAAAAATACTAAATTGATAAATGTAAAAAAATATTGAGTATAAATGACCAAAAAAACTGAAAATATTAACAAAAACATCTGATATTTTATTTATTTACCTTAAAAATTGAGGGAAATGTCATTTTTACTGAATTACAAATTATGCCCAAATATTTCCTTTTTAAGGGGAGTGTTTTTATTTATCTACCTTTCTTTAAAACGAGTCGCAAATCGTATATAAAGATCGAAATCTTAAATATACAAATTAATTTTTCTCATCAATAAAGAAACAACATTTTTTTTAATTTGTTTTTAGCAACGATGATTATTTTTAAAGGAAGCCAAAATTTCAAAACGTGAGCAATTTTAACAAATAATTAAACGAAAATGGCGAAAATAAAACCAACAGGAAAAACCATTTTAAAAGTGGAGACAGAATTAACCTACAACACAAAAAAATCAACATCGCCAAAAAACAAAAAAATCGCGCAAATGTTTAAAAATAAAATAAAAATCCTGAATATTTTTCCCTAAACAATCTGACGCCATATTAAAAAAAAAAACAACAATTCAAATGAAATCCTTTTCTTCCTCTTTCGTTCCTTTTATACGATTTACAAACCGACATATTTACTCCCATAAAAAATTAAATACAAGACAAAGATAGAGATTGACAGTTCCCTAATTTCAGTTCTTCTTTCGTTTTTTGGCGATATTGTTATGGTGCGGTTGGTTAACATGCCGGTTTCATGTAAAAAAAATACCTTGGGAATGGGAAGGTGCCGTAACGGAGGCCAAAGTTTGGTTGTCGCAAGCTTCAGTCATGGCGTTCTTTTGCGACAATCGACAAAGGAGATGATCGGTACTTTCCGGTAGTAGTCGGAAATTTCCGGAATATGTTGCGCCTCCACCCTGCAAAAAAAAAATCAGTATCATCATCATCATAATAGTAAACATTACTAAGTTTTTCTTTTTAAGTTTTTTTCTTTGTATTTGATTCTATTTTATTTTAATTATTATTAAGTAAAGTCTCAACCATTACAAGTATTATTTATCAGCTCCTTCTTTCTTTTATGTTTTTTTCTTCAATTTAAAAATAAAAATTAATTTCAATTATTGAGTATTTTTTTAGAGAGTTAGATTAATTTTAATGGCATGTCAACCTGTCTAGGGTTATTCTATGCCACGAGGTCAGGTAATTGCATACATTGTAGTTTCATATTTACATTTTCGTGTAGTTGTTTTTGTCAGTTTTTTTTGTTGTTTTTTTTTTTGAGGGGGTCACATGGTCTTATGATATCAAGTATTATCTAATACAAATAATAATAATAATGAATTTATTGTGTACAGTGCTCAGGTGCCCCACAACTCATCAAAGTCTCATGTCAAGTACACAGAATAATGTATTAGTGTCAGGAACATGAACAGTTTACAGTAGTAATATGCTTGTATGTGTGCGCGTGTGTGCATATGTATGTGGAGAGTGGCATCAGGTATAGTGTCGGCGGACTACAGGAAGCATGGAGGCTTTGAAAGACTCAGTGCTTCAGCAGCCTACAACAGACGCGGGCATAATCTTTAAATAGATCTATTTGATGCATAGATGGGTCCCTAACAGGTACTACCACTCCTGATCAGAGTGGACATGGGAGTAATGTCAATTTTTCATGTGGACACAGGATACCAAGTAAAAGTAGTGGCTTTAAAATATTTTAGAGCTGAGACCCCTTTATATTTCGGTGTGTATCTCATGGACCCCTGTATAAATAAAAATGAAATCTCATGGCCCCCATATAAATAAAAATAAAATTTATCAAAAATATTTACTGAAAATATTTACACTGAGTAATTAAATTTTGTGAGGGGGAAGGTGCTTACCTTACTTGGCACAAATTGTAAATTCTTGGAGATATTTTTGATAAAGATACACATAATTCACTTAGCACAACAAGTCGAGATCTTTTAGATTATTTGGATAATTTGGACTATTGTCCTCATCTTTATTGTTATCTGTACAACATTTCGGATGATGTGCCCTCCTGCCTTCTTCAGGTATTTCTTGTCGGGCAAGAAAGTTCCTGAGTTCGAAAAGAAGCTTCCCGAGTTCAAGAAGGCTCCCGAGTATGACAAGAAATACATGAAAAAGGTCAGAGGTCACATCGGCCAAAATATTGTACAGATAACAATAAAGATGACAATAGTCTGAATAATCCAAATAACCCAAATTATCAAGCCTCATCTAAAAAATTCAGAGAAATAGTGTAGATAACAATAAAGATGAGGACAATAGCCTGAATAATCCAAATAACCCAAATTATCAAGCCTCATCTAAAAAATTCAGAGAAATAGTGTAGATAACAATAAAGATGAGGACAATAGCCTGAATAATCCAAATAACCCAAATTATCAAGCCTCATCTAAAAAATCCAGAGAAATAGTGTAGATAACAATAAAGATGAGGACAATAGCCTGAATAATCCAAATAACCCAAATTATCAAGCCTCATCTCAAAAATCCAGAGAAATAGTGTAGATAACAATAAAGATGAGGACAATAGTCTGAATAATCCAAATAACCCACATTATCAAGCCTCATCTCAAAATTTCCCAGAAATAGTGCAGATAACAATAAAGATGAGGACAATAGTCTGAATAATCCAGATAACCCAAATTATCAAGCCTCATCTCAAAATTTCCCAGAAATAGTGCAGATAACAATAAAGATGAGGACAATAGCCTGAATAATCCAAATAACCCAAATTATCAAGCCTCATCTCAAAAATTCAGAGAAAATTCTAAATCTGTGATTAAGAGGGGGGGAGTCCTAGGTATGACAGTAAACTGCATCTGATGACGAGGCTCCAGTTCTGAAGAGCTGGGGAGGGTAGAGTATCTCTCCATTGCCATTACTCCCAAGTCCACTTTGACCCAGAGCGATAGCACCTGTTAGGGCCCCATCTATTGTTTAAATACACCAAAAAATGAATTTAAAATAATGTGTTTAAAAGAAAATTGAGTTTAAAAAATATATATATACTACATGACGTTTTTACTCTGTCGGTTAGACTTAGAATACATTAGCTGTATCTCCTGGAAAGGGGTAAGAACCTCCCCCACCAAAAAAAAAAAAAAATTGTGGTGATTAATAAAAATAAAATTAAACCAAATAAAAATAAATAAAACAAAATTGAATTAAATTAAAAAAATGAATAATAAGACTGTAATAAGTAATTGAGAGTTACTTCCCCTGTTTTATTATTACCTCCCCTTTGTGGAACTCTTTGACGTTTCTGAGAGTATAAAATCTCTCAGTAAACTATAGCATTATTCTAAGTAGAATAAAGCTTTCTTAAGCCTAAAAGTGTGTGTTTGTTTATTAGTACAATTTATTCTACTTAGAATCAGTATGGAACAATTAATGCACCCACAGCGATTCAAAGTGGAACCAGAAACTCTAGATTCTGAAAAACGCTGGACTCATTGGCTAGTGACAATTGAATCAGGACATGAGCAGAAAAAACCCAAATTCTGTTGGGAATTTATTAACTTAATCCCACAGAAAAAGAGACATACCTTTTTCTCTCTGGCAAGTGCAATTACTCATTGAAACATATTCCAATTGAGATACCTTCCAATGGATTAACGAGGCAACACATTACGACTGCTTTTCATAACACGAGGTGTTTAATTTATTTTAAAACAATAACTGAAAACAATGGTCAAAGAGCAAGTAACTCACCCGTACAATAAATGGATTCGGACAGATAACTTCTGACCCCACTATCATTAGAGTCTGTTAGTATTGCACAAGCACTGACTAAAGTGAATTTCAACAAATTCTTGGCGCCAAAAAGGACTCTCATCCTTTTCTTACCCCAGGACTTTGAAGAAGACACACCTATTGACTTGCTCGGGAAAATATTTGCCCTCCAAGAAATAGTGTGAATCAACAAATAAAAGTCTTACCCTAAAGTTATCCTTATCTTTGTTCCTTTCACTTCTTTTCTTAAATTCTCTTTCAGCTTTGCAAATTAAGAGGAATACAGAGTCGTAGGGAGCTCTTCTTCTCACAGTGGTAGGTAATTATTTGGACGAAAGAAGACAAACAACACAATGGAAATTAAACACATATATTGACAAAGGGTACAAAAAATATTGCTGCAAATTTTGATGGCATTTGCTACAAGACTAATCTGAGAGGTGAAATTACAGTTTGTAGGTAAATTAGCACTAGAAAGGGATTCTACTCGCTGTGGTTGTAGAGTGCTGTAGAGACGCATCCGTCTTGATCAGTTCTCGTATGATAAGTAAAGGTGTAGCGAGTGCCTTTTGAAGTGGGCAACTCGCCTAGGTAAAACTGCCCCTTGAAGTAGGTGGTAGATTGAGCCCTTGTTAAGGTGACTTGTCCGGTTGACAATTTTCAGATAAGTGCCAGGGCTTGATTCTCCCGCCAACCTTGTGTTGGCGATTCACCCCCTCGCGGTAGGGAGAGATAATTCTCTATCGGATTTCCAATAGTTTAGACATGACTATAAGCGAGCATAAACCACATAGAACTAAATACTAACAAAACGCTACCAAATAAATAAAAAGAGGTGCACTGAATATGACACTAAGCTGCATCTGATTTTGAGGTTTCTATTCTGAAGCTCTGGGGAGTGTGGAGTACTCCTTCATTACCATTACTCCCATGTTCACTCTGACCCAGAGTGGTAGTACTTGTTAGGGCCTATGGGTCAGATAGATCTGTTTAAAAATTATTCACATTCGAGAGGACCATGTGCAAAAAAAGAAAATCCTAAGAAACAACTACACAAAAATATGAACATGCAATGAATGTGATTCCCTAACCTCTAGGCATAAAATAAACCTAGACAGGTTGACATGGCATTAAAATCAATCAATTAATCAATCACTATTAATAGTAAAGAAAGCTTTTGCTATAATTGTTACTAGCAGTCCAAGATTTGACACTTTATCCAGTGTAGATGGGTACCTCAGCTAGTAATTAATAATTTAAGATCATCATCATCATCATCCTCATCCTCATCATAATCATCATCATCCCCATCATCCTCATCCTCCTCATTATCCTCATAATCGTCGTCCTCCTCCTCCTCATCATCATCATCCTTATCATCATCATCATAATCATCCTCATCATCATCTTCCTCTTAATCATCCTCCTTCTCCTCCTACTCCTCCTCATAATTGTTCTCATCCTCATCATCATCCTCATCATCATCTTCATCCTCATCATAATCCTCATCATCATCTTCATCATCATCATCTTCATCCTCATCATAATCCTCATCATCATCTTCATCATCATCCTCCTCATCATCATAATCATCATCATCCTCATCATCCTCATCCTCTACCTCATCATCATCATCATCATATCATGATAATAGCTGTGATTCTCTTGACTCTCTCTTACCATCCATCCCTACTGGCCATCACTCTTACCAGCAATTCAAGATTTGAAACCCAGGACAATAAGACCCTCAGCCACCGCCTTCTAGCACATATATGAAGAAAAGGGTTGGAGCTTGTCATAAGGGCAATAGGGTTGGGACAATCTAGGACTTGACTTGACCAGCCGATTGATCAGAGGGGGGCCTCAGACCACCCGTCTAGCCTATATAAGGGCCAAAGTGTAGTGTTGCATGTCATGGATTGCTCAGCCATCAGGGTTCCATCCTTAAACATCATGGATCACTACCCACAGCCAAAAGGTGGCCTCATGGGGGTGGGGGTCTTACCCCTCTGCAGAGGTGCAGTCGGTGTTTTCTAAAGCCCCACCTAACAGGGCTGGTAATCACAGCTATTATCAGGACACGATGAGGATGAAGATGATGATGATGATGATGATTATCTTAAATTATTAATTACTAGCTGAGGTATTTTGATCTTTTTGGTTGTTGTCCTCATCTTTATCGTGATATATAAAGACACAACATTTCGGTCATTGTACCCTTCGGCCTTCTTCAGATGTACCTTGAGTTGCATAGGGACCAAGTGGGGTTGTAGTAGTAGTTGTTAGTTCATAGTAATAACATATGAAAGTCGTATCGTCAAAAAGGAGTTGTTTATTTCTTTCTAGGCTCACGGGTTCTTTTTTAGAGAGAAGGAGAGTGAGAGAGTAAGGTCAAGCTATTCTATCATAAATCACGTTCATGTGTGCTGGTCGTTGCTACTCTAGACATGACGGAACCCCAACAAATACGTCTGACCCTCCTTGGCGAAAAGAGAGAGCAAATTTTCTTTACTTCCATTTGTTGTCCCGGGGATGGGGATGGGGATGGGATCACATCCACTTCTGCTCCTCTGCAGAAACTGGGACGTTTTTATTTTTAAATCTAGTTCCAGGATCATTGGTTGGTCAATGACTGGCACCTGTTGAGTGTTCTTAACTTCAACCTCTTTTTGTTCTTATTTCTTTTTCTTCTCTTTCTCCAGAAATCTGATTATCGTTTTCTTTTCAATCCTCAAATTCTCCGTAGAACATATTAATTACACTACACTTGTCTATTTAAGTATAGCAATGATTCAACTTTGGAAATCATCTTGAATAGTTTGATTGTTGATCAAACAAGGTGTTATAAGATAAGAATGTTCTTATGATATATCATTAGAAGGTTCAAAGTAACCTTCCAACGTGGGTACATATGTGTACATGGATCTGACAAAGAAGTTATATATAATAACAAACATAGACTTTATTCTGTGAGCACATGGAGAAATACATACATGACAGGTATACATATACTCATTACAAGGTACAGTAAGATATGGAGAACAGATACATAAACATACATAAAGAATGTAAGACTAAGTCCTAAAGAAGTGATACAGAGTTACATGTAGAAATAAGTCATTTACTGATAGTTTACTTGGGGTGGGGGCAAAGCTCCCCACTTAAGGGGCAGAGGCACAAAGTTCCTAACCCATGTGCAATGGTTGCCGGACCCAGAGAAAGAGAGAGATTTTCTCCCAAGTGTCAGAAATTCCATGTGAATTATCTTCCCCTGCCACTAGGGGGACAAATCGCTAATGGGATATTGGCACGAGAATCAAAACCCCAGCACTAGTCTGTGGGCCCTCGTCCGGGACGGACGTACTTATCAAGGATCTGTTACTGGTGAGAGACGTCGAAGTCACGCTCTCTCACTTAGCCCAAAATCAGGGTCTACTTATCAGGGAACCGTTACTGGAGAGAGACGTCAAAAGAAACGCTCTCATCACTTACCCCCAAAACAGGGCTACTTATCGAAGAACCGTTATTGGAGGAGAGACGTAAAACTAACATTCTCTCACAGACCAAGCTCTCATTACCAAGCCCCAAAACAGGGTACATTTATCACAGAACTTTACAACCAGATCCCGTCTAAGGCCTCGTACCAGCATACTACAGAAAGGCTGGTATGAACGCACACTGACCAAAGGAAAAACAACTACCGAGACGAAGCGTCTTAACTACATTTCCCACCGACGAGAAGAAAACTGTGTTATCTCCAGTACTACAAGAAATCCCTCCACAGATGAGTCTTGTAGCAAATACCATTAAATTTGCAACATTTTATGTAATTTTATGTCAATACAGTGCCTGCATTTACTTTTGTGTTGTTCCTTCTTTGTCTGACAATTTGCCATCAACTATGGAGAAATAAGGGCTCCTTCGAATCCGTAAATACTCTTACAAGCTGCTGTTTAAGTACAGTCGCCACCTATGGGTGAAAACCTGCAGCAAGGGAAGATAACCCTAATGGACTCATGTCCATCCCAACAGTGTCGAAGAAGTTTTGAAGATCTCATTCAAATAATAACTTCATTGTTTTTACACACCCATCATTATTTGCCTTATGGCAATCCCCCAACCGTTTTTATCAAATATGTGCTAGAAGGTGGTGGCTGAGGGTCTTAGTGTCCTGGGTATGTTATTAAACTGCATCTAATGCTTAAGTTCCAATTTTGGAGCTCTGGGGAGTGTGGAGTACCCTTTCATCGCCATTACTCCCAGGTCCACTCTGACATGGAGTGATAGTACTTTTTAAGGTTCCATCTATGTGTTAAATAGAAAAAAAAAAGAGTTTAAAAAAATGTTTTTAAAAAATTGAGTGCCAATAAGAATGAATAGAACAAAACATCTTCAGCATGAAATAACCCAACAAGGCTTGACATGCCGTAAAATCCAACCAGTCAACCAACCTTACTGAAATATTCAGTGTTAAGTCATCCATAGATACCCTAATGGGGTAATTTCTTTCAAGTTTTCTAACAATTCTTTTAATGTTATCATCTTGAAAATTATTAATAACTTGTCCGCCAGAGTTATTATTGGGAGATCAAGTACTTTCGGTTCTTTTCCAAACCATTATCAAGGTATAGGTTTGTTTCGATGTCATTTATCATAAAATATATACACAGATGTGCAACCACACAGACAAAACACCTCAAAAATGCTCAATGTCATTTTTCAATACACACACACACATTCACACCACAAAAGAAGAATATTTGACGTCATATTTCAAATCATCTACATTTTCAGCGTTCCTTCTTCAAACTTCAAACTTTGAACAGATTGATAAACAAGGACTATTGCAGTTTTTCTCGTTATTCTGTGATAAAAATTTATTTACTTTTCCTTATATCAACAAATGCCCTGAAGAAGATCTACTTAACAGATTGAAACACTGCAGTGTCGGCTAATAAACTTACCACTCATTTTATTTAAACCTGTGTTTTTTCAAATTTCTTACTATACTACATACTGTCGGATTCACTTCCATCTCTTCACATATATATATATATATATGTATAGGGCTGGTTTAGCTTAGTTGGTAGAGCGTTCGACTAGGAACCACAAAGTTCCGGCTTTGATACCAGCCCTCGCCAACTCAGTGTATGAGTAGCCCAGGGATCTGCGCAGTTAAGTGAGAGGCTGATGGTGCTCCACCTCAGATGCCAAAAAACAATCTGCTTTGTCTAGCGCTAGTGAAAACTGGATAGACTCCCTTGCTGTCTGGCTGATACTGACTTTAGGCCACCCCGATGACTTTACTTATATCATGTTTAAATTCAAAGAAAAAAAAAAAAAAATATATATATATATATTGTGTTAGTATAACATTCAATTCTAAGACTAACAACAACAAGAAAGGAATTAATATATCCTTTAATTCAAACAATTTATTTGCTAGGCATAAAACACAAACAACAATATAAAGTCCTTCCTGTATATAAAGTTGAGTTTAAGGGACTTACCGGCGCGTTGGAGAAGAGTTATTAGGGTGGTTTCCTGGAGCCCCTGAATTCGTTGCCTCGTGGCACCGCAGGTGTATTCTGTCTGACTACTTTTTGGATATTGCGCTAAAACTCTGGGCTATCACGTGATTGTTAAATCCAATCACAGAGCCTCTCCCTCATTCACTCTATATACAGGAATAACCATTTTACTGACCCAACATATATATAAATATTGATAAGTCATCCACAGACACACGTTTCGGCATTTCACGCCTCTTCAGTGTGGCTAGACACAACTATCCTTGGCTAGGGTCGAACTCAGACTGACCGCATGGTAGTATAATATATATTTTTTTTTCTTTCAAGTTTTCTAAAAATTATTTTGATGTTGATAATTATTAATAAGTTAGCCGAAAGAGTTATCATTGGTAGGTAGACCAAGTACTTTCGGTTCTTTTCCGAAACATTATCAAGGTATTATTTAATTTCAAATGTTGATTTTTGTAGGTTGTTGCAAAACAATTAAGTTAAGCCAATTTCATAACAGTCAATACATTCCTGTACTTGTAAAATCAGCAATATCATAGATAACACTCACTCCACTATCTGATGTTTAAATTTAAAAAAAAGATTTATCATTGGAACTTAACATAATGGTTATCAAAAATAACAAACAAGAACATTGATTTTATTTATTTTTTAGCAATAAAACTGGTTATTTCCTAGTTGAGTAACATAATATTACAGGGTGACCCAGAAAAAACAGAACCCAAATTATTTATTTTCACATTAAACTAACCCTAAACCCCAAACCTAATCGGGTTATAATAATATTACAGGGTGACCCAGAAAAACAGAACCCACCAATTTAGTAATAAAAATGTTAATTTTTTTTTTTAAAGTTTAAGTCCAACAAGGGTGAGGGCTAGGGTTTAGGGATAGAGTTGGGGTTGGGGTTTAGTTTAATGGGAAAATAAATAATTTGGGTTCTGTTTTTTTCTGGGTCACTCATGTTACTCAACAAGGAAATAACCATAAAACTATTTTCACTTGAATTTATTTTTCACAAAACTGTTATAGTTCTAACACCAGTATTCATCTTGATTGTTTTTTTTTTTTAAGGAAGTGTGATGTATTTCAGAAAAAAAAAGAAAAAGAAAATGTACAAGGTGATCCAAAAGTCTTGTCCCATCTACATATTATTTTAATGTTATCATTTTTTAAAAATTATATTATATAAGTTTATGTAAGTATTTTAACCCTAAAAACATATTTAAGAATTAAATTATTTTGTAAAATTTCGGGTTGTATTATGTAATCATTTTATATCTGTAAAAAAATATGTAAGGGGTGACAAGACTTTCCGACCACCCTGTACTTTAAGTTTAGTTTTTATCGTTTACGATTTAGAAAATAAACAAACTATTCCCTCTCTAAATAAATAAATAAAAAAGACAAACAAAAACAAACAAACGAAACTAAACAAAACAGATAAAAAAAAATAAACAAACAAAAACGAAAAACAATCAAATACAAAATATCAGTGCTCTTTAAACAAAGGAAACGAAATTGGTTAGCATGCCAAAAATACAACCATCATTTTATATATTTAATATCTTTGTGTGTATTTCTGATTTGAAATTCGTAAATTTACTACGAATTCAAAATAGGGAGTCTACAGTGTAGATAAAAAGAAAAGAAAAAAAAAGGGGGATAAAAAATCTAATGGCGAGATTTTCCTTTTGCCATTAAAATATGCGAAATGCTTCACGTATCAGAAACATATGCGTTACTCTTCATGTTTTCTAGTAGCATCTAAAGTTCACATGGTAACATGCGTAAAATCTCACTTATTAATCTTTAAATAAAAAACGTTCGGTCATTTATAATAAAATCGTGCCAACTATTACTAAGAATCATAATAGCAAGTATAATGATTTTTTATTAGAAATAAAAAAGGTTTTCTTTTTTTTTTATCAGTGTTAATAAGTGAAGAAAAAAAAATGAAAACGCGTGCGGACAGAGCTGGATGCAAAACTACGAAACAAATAATATAACAATAAGCAAAGATTTGAATATTCTACTGGTTTATTTATAAATTCTAAGTTTTACTGTTGAAAAGGAGTTTTTATTTTTCTGTTAAAGTAACTTAAATTAGTCCATGTTTAAAAATAAGATCGATTCTCAATACGAAACAACGGCTTTTATGATAGTGGCCATAATCAATCTAGAATCCGGAGTACAATCTATAATATGGGTCGCTCAAAGTTTAATAATTGGAAGATAGATTTTATATTTTTAAAATAGTATTAACTTTATTTTATATCTAAAATTATTATGCAGTTATTATTTTAGCATTTTTATCTTTTAGACCAGTTATTTTTCTATAAGAGAATGTTTTGAAGGATATTATTTGGTATATTCTGGCTCATTTGTTACACCGTAGCCTTTGTATAGTTCACGTTGAACTCTTTCACTGTGGCTAGCTTTCCGTTCGGAATAAGCAAGATGGCTAACGAGGTGGTTCACGCTCCCAACAAAACTTGGGAATTAACTCTCTATGAGCTCCATCGGACACCCCAGGAGCTCATTACGGATAGTACGGAGATGGCCGTATCTCCAAGGAGTCTCCACAACGAGCTAATGTGTCCCATCTGCCTAGATATGCTCAAAACCACAATGACAACGAAAGAGTGTTTACATAGGTTTTGTCAAGAGTGTATTATTACGGCGTTACGTAGCGGCAACAAGGAATGTCCGACATGTCGTAAAAAGCTCGTTTCCAAGAGGTCCCTTCGCCCGGACCCAAACTTCGATGCCTTGATCTCGAAAATCTACCCAAGTAGGGACGAGTATGAAGCCCACCAACAACGTGTACTTGATAAGTTAAACAAGCACCATAATCCGACAGCTCTCACCCACAGCATTGAAGAAGGTCTGAGACGTCAGGCCGAAAACCGGGTCCAGAGGGCCCGAAAATTGCCCCTTGAAGGAGGAGGAGGGGGCGGCGGTGGCGGTGGTGTGACCCCGGGTTATGAATACGGCTCCCAAAATCAGACCCCTCCGTTGACGCCGTCCACGACACATAACAGCAACAATACTACTAACAATAACACTAGCCAAAATAACAACAGCCACCATCACCATCATCATCACGGATCACAACAGCAACAACAGACGTCGACCACGTCCAATTGCGACGTGGGGGCCTCGGCCAACAGCAGTGGCACCCCAAGGAAACGACCCAAAACCTACTCGGACGATTCCAGTGCCGAGAATTCGGTCGGAGAAGGGAGTTCGGAACAGCATCAACTCCAAGAGGCCACCGTCAGTGATATAGAATTGGTTTTCAAACCCCACCCGCAAGATGGGGATGTTGTGGTTGATCACTCCAATACAAGATATATCAAGACCACAGCCAATGCCACAGGTATATTTATTTATTTATTTTTCTTTTCATTAAAAGTACCTTTTTTTTTTTTTTTTTTCATTTTTTGCTTCCGACAATTTTTTTTCTTTCGTGTGGGTTTCATATTGTGAAAACTCCTGTTTGGAAAATATGGTAAATGAAATTCCAAATTTCAAATAGGTGAGTAATCCAATAGGAATGTTGTGTGTGTATATTTATACAAATATATATATATATATATATATATATAAATATATGATTTATATGTATATATTATATATATGTTCTATGGGTTGATTTAATGAGAAAATTAAAATTAATTAGTTAAAAAACGTAAAATCTGAAAATTGGTTCGGCATCGCCGAATTTATTTATTTATTTTTTTGATTTGAGTGCCAAGTCGTCTATCTTTCATTTTTTTTCTAGATTGACATTTTAACTTATGTTTAGACAAAAAGAAGAAAAAAATTCACAAAGGATCTGAAAGAGATTTTATTTTAATTTTTCATAATTTATTTTATTAACTTTTTTTTATTAAAAAAAAGAAGGTAATTGTGTCAAATTGGGTATTTAAAAAACAGACCCAAACCGTTAACACATTTAAAAAGCCCAGTTTTTCCATTTTTAAGAGTTAAAAATCGAGGAATAGATTTTTGTTTTAGGAAAAGAAAAAATTGTTGCTTGATCGATTTAATCCCTTAACTAATAAAAAATATCATTGAGAGGCTATATATATATATATATATATATATATATATATATATATATATCGATGGCAATGTTATGATAGTAATACATTGTATTAAATACATAGAATATTTTGTTTTACTTTTATATTTTTATAAAACCGTCGGATTTATCATGCAAACTTTATTATATGTATAATATATATAATTATATATATATATATATTTGAAGAAAAAGAAAATTTGATGCTAAAAAAATCTGACTCTTTTTGAAAATTATTTATGTGAATCTCTTGGACTTAAAAAAAAAATAAACGCTTAAAATCTTTCAAGAAACATTTTTTTTTTCAATTGTCAAATATTATTTTTATAACTTAAAAGTAAGATTATCATCAGTATTTTAAAATGTGTGTGTTGTGTATATAAGGTTTTTCATTTGTGAAAAAAAAAGTTATTTTTTTTTTTACTCATGAGTAGGTAAATTACTTAAAATGAGTTGCTTGCCTTATTGAAATAATTACTAATATTTAATAAAACAAACCTCTTTAGATTTATAGGTAATTCTTCAACTTATAAACGATAAACGTAAATAAATATTCAATTACCTACCTAGATATTATAGATTTATCTAAAACTAGGAGAAAAAAGGACTAACAATCAGGACCCCCAAAAAGTTTATTGGTAAATAAATCTCTTTAAATGTCAGTTTAAAAAAATTATTGTTAAAACTGAAAATTTTCAAAGGAAAATATTCATAATCTAAAAAATACAATTAGTTAATTTCGCTTTTTTTTCTTTTTAACCTTTTTTTATGTTACTGTTTTGGTGTACATTTTTAAATGAAAACAAAAATAAAAATTGATTTTTATTTAAATAAAAAAAATAAAAAATACTATCCAATTCTTAACAAAATTGTAAAGTTTGAAAGATTATTAATATTATTATTTTTTTTAAGGTTGAGTTATAAACGCCTTTAAAACGGGATTTATTACCAATAATAACCAATATTATTTTGATTTTTCGGACTGTTGTCCTCATCTTTATACAACAGTCCGTAAAATCAAAATAATACTTATCCTCTAAAAATTCAAACAAATAATAACCAAAATGTTTGTTAAAAAAGTGTTATTTTTCAGATATTTATTTTAAATATTGGTTTAAATGGAAATGAAGTTTAAAAAAGAAACTAATTATTCTTGAAAATAAATTTTAGATTTAAGCCTTTACTTCATAAAATTCCAGTAAAAAAATGAATACTAATACAGAGATGCTGATAGGTACGCGTCCTGCGTCCCTGATGCACAAAAATCTAAAAGGACGCAGTAAAATTCTGTCCATGCGTCCCAGTGTTTTTATTTTTTTCCCTCTCCATTTCAAGCTAACTATAAATATATTTCAATAGTTTATTAGAAATGAATTACACAGAATTACAAGGTAGGAGTTAAATGGCTTTAGTTGTTTCTCCAGATCATAAATAAAAACCCTACAATCTATTAAGAAACTTTAGTTGGGACCCATCAAATTTTCCCGGGGACTCCTTCAAAACAAATATGTGCATCCCAGGACGCACTAAATCAAAAAGCTATCAGCATCATTGCTAGAACTATTTCTTTGCCTTAAAATGTAAAAACGTGATCATTTAGTTTGAGAAAAAAATATCAGTTTTAAAAGATCTTTTTAAAAATACATGGTGCTCTGAAAGTCTTGTCACACCTTCATATTGTTTTAATTTTCATTATTTTTCTGTTTCAATGATATATTATATAATACCATTAATATTAATATAAGTTTCTTTTTCATTACCAGAGGTTTATTTCATGTAATTATAATTGATTAATTAGGAATTTAGTTTGGATGACAAGACTTTCGGACCACCCTGTAGTTTCTTAATTGTGTTAAATAATTTTTGTGTTTACAATGTTAGACTGTAAATCTAGTATTTCTGTGTATGAGTTTGCGTTTGTATGTTGTTATGTTGAGAATTAAAAAGTTATTTCTTGGGAAGGTAAAAATTTAAATATTATGTTAGAATCATTGTTTTTTCTCTTTGAAACATTACAAATAAGTTTAGAATTAATAGATTAATTAAGAATATCTTATGTACACAATTTGTAAAGACTTTGGAGGCTATTCACACAAATGCATCCTGGTCTCCTGCCCTAAAATCTGCCAAGCAGTGCCTGCTGAAAAAACAACCCACGCTACGATTAAAGTCCCTATCTGTTTGAAGGCGTTTTTATTTTTAATATTTTATTTTGTGGTTTTTAGGGGTTAGGGTTTTTAATTTTCGAAACTCGGTCATATTTATTTAAAAAATATGCGACAGTTGTTTGGTTTAATAATGTTTTTATTTTCGGAACTCGGTCGTATTTATTTAAAAATTTGCGACTGTTGTTTTGAATAAAAATAAAATTAAGATACTGAAAAAAAAAAATTTTTTTAAAGAGGTGGGAGTAAATGTTTACATTTACTTGTTGATAAAAAAAACCTGAATGGTGGCTTACATTCAACGCCTTCAAACCACTAAAAAAAGTAATTTGTCGATAAAAACGCCTTGAAACTTCCAAAGAAAATATTTTAAAGAGATATTTACATTTACTTGTCGAGAAAAAATTGGGGGAAAAACGCCTTAAGCGCGGGTTGTTTTTTGAGCAAGCATCACTTAGTGTTTTTTAGGGCAGGAAGCCAGGACGCATTTATGTGAAGAGCCCTGGACTTTGTAATAATGTATTTAAAAAATTTTTTTTTTACATGAATTAAAAAACCAAAAACAATGTCTATATGCCAAATCTAGATTACTTGTGTTAACTCATAAAATTATACCAAAAATTATAAACGTAAACAATCAGTACTGTACAAATTATTATCATTTTTGAAAGAAATAAAATTATACCATAGAATATAGACATGAACATAATCAATACCATACAACATTAATCCCAATGATGCTTAACATCAATTACAACAAAAGTGTGAATATAAATACACAACATATATTACTTCCTAACTGCTAGGCATGACATAACCCCTGATGGGTTGATATACCGTTAAAATCAACCAACCAACCAAGTAATTATTAAAAAACAAAAACTATCACAGATCTTTGATTTATCATTAAAACAAATTATTGAAAAATAAATAAATTCTTAAACAACTACACAAAAATGTAAATATGAATGTACAAGGTATGCAATTCCCTAACCTCTGGGCATAAAATAACCCTTGACTGGTTGAAATGCCATTAAAATCAACTCTTTAATAAAAGTTTATTTTTTACTTGATTTTTAAAGAGCCATTTTAGTAGTTCAGTTGGTGCAGTGGCCTATTTTTGATATCAGCTTTGACAATGAGGGAGTCTATCTCCTTTTGGCTAGTTCTATATCAGGTAGATTGTTTTTGCTTAAATGGAGAACCACAGATACCGTCAGCTCCCCACTTTACCAGGGTGGTTGAGCGTCTTCATGTCCTGGGTATAACTCTATCTGATGGTGAGGTTCCAGTTCTAGAGGTTTGGGGAATGTGGAGCACCCCTTCATCACCATTGCTCCCAGGTCCACTCTGACCCGGATTGGTAGTACCTGTTAGGGTCCCATCTATGGGTTAAATAGAAAAATGTGTTTATAAAAAACTGATTATCCATTAAGAATGAATTTATTTCAAAACTTTATTGACATTAAATGACCCACTGAGGTTGATATGCCATAAAACATAACAAACCGAGCCAACCCACTTTACTGCTGAGACCAGATTACCCATTCTATGCTATTCATGTGCTAAGTTGGTGAGAACTGGTATTGAACCTGTTTCCTAGGCAGATTTTCTACCGATTGACCTAAACTGTCGCTGAATTAGTACCTATGTTAAAATCCCAACATGAATTAGTATTATTCATATTATTCAGACTATTGTCCTCATCTTCATCATTATCTGTACAATATTTTGACTGATGTGCCCTCTGGCCTTCTTCAGGTATTTCAGACCTGGGAACCTTCTTGTTGTAATTGGGAACCTTCATGTCTGAGAAGGTTCCCGAGTCCGAAAAGAAATACCTGAAGAAGGCCGGAGGGCACAACGTCCAAAACGTACAGATAACAATGAAGATGAGGACAATAGTTTGAATAATACAAATAATACTAATTATCAAACTAATTATGAAACTTAAAAAAAAAATATTATAAACTCATTGCACACTCGGTTTTCCGGTTAACGCCGGGGGTTCAGCAAGCTTCGGCCGCTGGACTCGTCGAGAGTTTAATAATAGCGTCGATTCCTGAGGCGTCCCCCTTGTGGAGGAATGCCTAAGGGATTGACGCAGTTTTTGTTCTTTCCCACCCATGAGCTTCGGCTTGTGGGTGGGCCCACATTAAAATGAGGCCTTGTGCCCAGCCCATACAAGTGGGGTATGAGGCAAATACCCAAATAATACTAATTATCAAACGTCATCTGAAAAATTGAGAGAAATAGTACCCAACCTGAATGTTATGCAGAAGAAGTCTGATAATAATGGCTAAAGGAAAGATATGGGTAGAAGTTCAGTTTGATATGGTTGGAAATAAATCTCTTACTAATTGTGATTTCTACACGGGTGTTCTACCAACTGAACTAAACCATAATTAATTTAAAAAGAAATTGTTTTGAGTTAATACTAGTCTCATAATAGTTGCTACATTTGCATATAGATAGATAGCTATGTTGAAAAGATAATTGGAAGAAAAAAATATATACTTTGGTATGGATAAAATTTATTATTTGTCAACTCATGTTTTGACCAAAATTCGCTTACACACACAGTATTCTATTTAAAATTATTTTGAATATAAAAATAAAATAAAATAATAATAGAAAACAAAATTAAACATACAAACATAGGTCATCATCAGAGCAGAGTGTTTTGATTTAAAAAAAAAAAAAGAATGAGTAAAAACATTTAAAATTAATTACGTCATAAAACGGAATCTTTTTTAAAAACTCTAAAGTGTTTACTGGTTTGAAAAAATATGGAAATATTTTTAACACTTTCTGTTTTGAAAAGAAGATTTTTATTGCTTGAAACAGGAGAGTTTAGAAATTTTTGAAAAATATAATAAGCCTAGCTGTTATGTATTTTGGTGAAAAAGAATTTTGGTTTGATAATCTGTTGGATTGATTTCCATTTTTTTCACTTGGTAATGAAATGTATTAAATTAGAAAAAATAATGAAATTAAATAAGAACACATATAAAAAGATTACACTTATTTTAATTATATTTTAATTGGTTTCTATAAAATCATTTATAGGATTGATTTTAATACGTTGGACAAAAAAACAATAATATTAGAGATCAATAACACCAAGTAATTATTTATTAAACCCGTTTTTGTTAAGACCAGTATGCCGATTAACTACACCATATATTATGTAAACTTTTTTTTTTGGTGATATATAAGATGCATTGCAGGATTTTAAATACACTAAAAAATGGGCTGTTTTGAGGCAAATCTACCTCAGATTTTCATAGAGACATTGTTAATAAATAAGATTTATTCTATGTATTAATGATTTTGACTATAAATTAAATACTCTTTGATAAACTTACGCAATTCTTGAGGGTATTGTGATGTAAACAGTGACATAGTTTTGGTTACAGACACTGAATGTACATTATAATAATATTTTTTTGACTGTTGTCCTCATCTTTATTTTTATAAATACAATGTTTTGGCCAATGTATTCTCCAGCCTTCTTCTAGTGTTTCTTTGTTGAACTAAGGAACTTTCTTGTCATAATCAGAATCTTTCACTGAACTTTAAACTGAACCCTTTATTTAATCCATTCAGGTAGATTGTTCTCATTCCATTAACCCTGGCCGGGTGGGTTATAAGTGCTAAGCTATGTTAAGTATTCCATGTTATTATTGCCTATAATCAGGATTGAACCTGCAACTTCCCAATGATTGTCACTGTATTAACTCCCATCATTATATTCATTGTGCCATGCATACAAATGGACAAATAGCAGCTATATTATAGCCACTTCTATTTGCAAACCATCCAAGTAAGATGATGCCATAAAATCCAACCAACCAACTGATTGTTTCTTATTTAATAAATATTTCTTATTGGTGAATCTGATTATTGCTAATTTTGGCATTAAATAACCCACAAGGGTTGATATGCCATTAAACAAAATAACCAACTAACATAATTATTTCTAACAATACAAATGAACTTCCAACCCTATTGCCCTTATGGCAAGCCCCAACCCCTTTTTATCATATGGGTGCTAGAAGGCGGTGGCTGCAGGTCTACATGTCCTGGGAATGATGTTAAACTCTATCTGATGGTGAGGTTCCAGTTTTGGAGGTTTGGGGAATGTGGAGCACTCTTCATCACCATTGCTCCCTGGTCCACTCTGACCGGAGTGGTAGTACCTGTTAGGGTCCATCTATGGGTTAAATAGAAAAATGTATTTATAAAAAAATTGTATTATCCATTAAGAATTGATTTATTTCCAAACTTTATCGGCATTAAATGACCAACTGAGGTTGATATGCCATAAAACAAAACAAAAAAACCAAACCAAACCAAACAAATGAACTTAATGAAAGATCTAACATAAAAATTATTTCTACCAATTTATTGATACACTAATTGATTAAACTAATCATATATATATATATATATATATATAAATACAAGATTTGGCATTAAATAACCCCACAAGGGTTGATATGCCATTACGAACCAACCAACCAACCTCTCCCTTAAGGAAGTGATATAGACCCAGTTGAGAAACACTTGCTGTATCATCATCTCTTTGTGAATAGATCAGCCTCAATTGTTTGAAAGGTGTGATGGTTGTTACAGTTTTCTTAAATCTTGTATCAATCTGTTCAGAAGTTGTAAGAGCAGTTCATTACAATTACTAACAAAAGAAATATTTAAGTTTTAATATAATTAAATTTTATATTGAATTAGAAAGACTAATGAAATTAAATAAGAACACAAAAAAAGATTACACTCGTTTTTACTTTATTCTAATTGATTTCAATATAAAAAATTATATATAGAATTGCTTTTAATACGTTTGATAATAAAACAATAATATTAGAAATCAATAACACCAAGTAATTATTTATTAAACTCGGTTTTGTTAAAACCGGTATGTAAAATTATTCACACCATATACTATGTAAACCTATATTTCTTAATGATATATAACATACATTGCAGAATTTTAAACAAATTATTATCATAGGTGGTTTTGAGTCAAATCTATCTCAGCTAGACCTTAATAGAGACATTATTAATAAATAAGATGCTAATTAAGATTAAATAATGATTATTTAATAACCATTGAGAATATAACGTGAATAACTAAGGGAATTGTGATGTTGGTGGTGACATAGTTTTGGTTATAGACAGACACATATCCATTATGATAAGATAAAAAGCATAAAAGTTTTTTTGAATTTGATCCAGGATCCATAATCTGCTCCATGTTGCACTGCACAAGTTTGCACGTGCGCTGTAGTGGGCCAAACTCTCTACCTTTATCACACAAACTCCCCTCCATGCATTCACATTGCAGCACTGGTTAACACCAAATAAAGAAGGGTGTGAAAGTGAAGTGTTCAGTGCTATAACCGTTACAATGCTTACAAATCCAGAACTTCATCTGCCCATGATCTGATGGCTTCTGGTGGCGGTGGCCTCTACATCTCTGAGTTTTGTGGCAAACCACTTGCTAGGTACTGGTACAGTGATGCTGATAGCTTTTTAATTTAGTGCATCCTGGGATGAACGGATTTGATTTGAATGAGTCACTGGGAAATTTGATGGGGCCCAACTAAAGTTTCTTAATAAATTGCAGAGTTTTTATCTATGAAAAACTAAAGCCATCTAACCCCTAACTTGTACCACATACAGTGTAATTCTTTTCCAAGAAAATATTGAAATGTATTTACAGTTAGCGGGAAATGGTGGGGGAAGAAAAGAAAACACTGGGATGCATGGATATGATTTTTCTGCATCTTTTTAGATTTTTATGTGTCAGTGACGCAGGATACATACCTATCAGCATCTCTGCTGATGTATGAAAAATCCTTATGGGATGTGATGAACTGTTGCTGACAATGTGGCTCATGAATGTCGTTGAAGACCACCTTGTACACCAATCCCTGACCGCCCTGTCAGCTGGGGCGTTAGAATGCACCTCTGCAGAGGGGTAAGACTCCCCCAAATGGAACAACCTGTTGGCCATGGGTGGCAACCTGTGATGCTTAAGGATGGAGTCTTGGTGGATGAACAGTCCATGACCTGCAACACTCCACTTAGACCCTTACTTAGGCTAGACGGGCGGTCGGAGAGGCCCCCTCTGATCAATTGGTTGGTCACATCAAGCCCTAATACCTATATAATTGCCCCAACCCTATTGCCCTTATGGCAAGCCCCAACCCTTTTTATCATATGGTTGCTTGAAGGTGGTGGCTGAGGGTCTGAATGTCTTGTGAATGATGTTAAACTCTATCTGATGGTGAGGTTCCAGTTCATAGGTTAAATAGAAAATTGACAAATGTATTTATAAAAAAAAATTGTGTATCCTTTAAGAATTAATTTTTTTTCAAAACTTTATCAGCATTAAATGACCCACTGAGGTTGATATGCCATAAAACAAACTAACCAATCCCTGAGAAACTTCATACATGAATACAATTCAATCTGTTGAGACGGCTTAACCCACATTGGATGTATGCTGTCACGCACACACACGCACACGCACCGCCTCATAATGCACACTGTAGCAATGTGCACACAATGTTTATCGCAATCAAATTTGACTGCATAATGTGTTCTTTTCTTATCTATACTTCCCAATTGATGATTAACAAATTTACCCACTGCTCCTACTTAAGGATGGAATCCTGGTGGTTGAGCAGTCCATGACATGCAACATTCCACTTAGGCCCTTACTTGGGCTTGACAGATGCTCGGAGGGGTCCCCTCTAAGCACTCAGCTGATCACGTCAAACCCTAGCATTTAAATGATTGTATTGATCGTTTTGCTCTTATGGCAACCTCCAAACCCTTTTTGTCATATGTGTGCTAGAAGGCAGTGGCTGAGGGTCTTAGTATCCTGGGTATGATGTTAAACTTCTACTGGTGAAGTTCCAATTTTGAAGCTCTAAGGAGTATAGATACCTCCAGGTCCACTCTGAATCAGAGTAGTACTACCTGTTAGGGTTGCATCTATGGGTTAAATAGATTAAAAAAATGAGTATTAAAAATGTTTTTTAAAAAAAGATTGAGTTTCTAACAAGAATGAAGAAAACAAAATGTCTTTGGCATAAAATAACCCAACAAGGGTTGACATGCTGTAAAATCCAACCAACCAACCAACCAAAAAAAACTGAAAACTTTGTGCTGTTATTAATGAAGAGAAGGGAAGTATATAATGAAAGAGAGAGAGGGGAAAAAGAATAAAAGAGAAGGTAAAAATGAATGTGGAAGAGTGTGAGAGAGAAGAAAAAAGTGGAAAAAAATGAAAGAAAGAACAAGAAGAAATAATGAAAGTGTTAAGTGTTTAAGGGCCATTCCTTGGCCTTATAGCAGAAGCGCTTATCTGGTAGAATCCTTGATAAAGAGTCCGTCGACAATGTGAGTCCTTTGTTTATTAAAGTGTCCTCAGTTACTGGCAATTGTATAAGTCCTTCGTGAGTATTGGTAAATCCTATGTGCATCCTCAAATGGTGCAATTCAAATTATAACCAACATGGGGGGTTTAAGTATCTTATCAGGCCAGTAGTGATTGGTTAGAAGAGTCAATCACGTAACCTTGACCAGTCTATAAGTATAAGCGGGGAACTAGCACACACCTTATATACACAAAGATAAAAAAAAGAGAGAAGAGAAAAAATGAAAGTGAAAGAATGAGAGAGGAAAAGAGAAAGAAAGAGGGAGGGACAAAATGAAAGTGAAAGAGATTATATAGTGTAAATTACATATAAAACTCCTATTTGATTTTATAAAATGGCTTCTGTGTTTTTAATCTCAATCTTCAAAATTTTTGTATAATTCCCATCTTTTTCTTCAAGCATTTTATTAAATTCCATAAAGTGCAGCCAAAATGATTCAACTTCAAACCAGAAAAGAAATTGATATTATTGATTCTATTATTAATTTCTATTTATTATTCATCATTTTCAGTTTTCTTTAATTATACTAGTACAAAATAAAAAATGCCCCCCAGGCAATGTAAAATTAGATTTTTGAAACATATTGCCTGAGTGGTGGGAGTTAAAAATTCAATATCAGCGAGTTTGTACCCTAAGTAAGTAAAATCATCAAATTCATTAAAGGATTAAAAAATAAAACAATTTGAAATGTAAACTTTAAATATGTATTAAAATAAAACAAACTATAAATAGATATATAATACCAGTCATGTATTTATTAAAATTTGTTTTAAAAAAACAATGAGGACTGTCAAATGTTGAATGTTCAAATTTTGAGTGTATTTATTCTATGTTATGACGATTTTGAGTAATGTGACATAAGCAGTGATGTAGTTTTTGTTACAGAAAAAAACTGGAAACGAATCTCCATTATTAATAGATTTGTAATTTTTTCTATCAGTAATTATTTTTTAACGAGTTTCACCATTTCTCAGAATTTTTGAGATGAGGCTTGATAATTAGCATTATTTGGATTATTCGGACTATTGTCCTCATCTTCATTGTTATCTGTACAACGTTTCAGCCGATGTGCCCTCCGGTCTTCTTCAGGTATTTCTTCTCGGACTCAGGAACCTTCTTGTCGTAATTTTGAGTGTTAAGTTTTTAAGGGTCATTGCTTGGCCTTATAGCAGAAGTGCTTATCTGGTAGAATCCTTGATAAAGAGTCCGTTCACAATGTGAATCCTTTGGTTACTAAAGTGTCCTGAGTTACAGGAAATCGTACAAGTCCTTCGTGAGTATTGGTACAGATCCGGCAATCCTATGTGTGTCCGTCGTCAAAGAGGGCAGTTTTAATTATGACAAATGTGGGGGGGTTTAAGTATTCTAACAGGCCAGTAGTGTTGCTAGTGATTGGTTACAACAGTCAATCATGTGACCTTGGCTAGTCTATAAATAGAGGTGGGTATTTCAAGCACATCTTATATCCCAAATAATCTCAACAGGGAGCCATCACGGAACTTTGAACTTAACCCTTTATTCAGTCCACGGGGGTATCCTGTTCTCATTCCACTAACCATAGCTGGGGTACAAGTGTTAAGCTGTGTTAATTATTCTTCTATGTTACTACCACTTTGAAAACTCCTCCTCCTCCTCCTAACTTCCTCCTCCTATTTGTGTTGAACGTACACTTTTTTTCCTCACATTTTTAAGCCTAAAACACAAGAATTAAACATTAACTTTGAATCTGGCTATGTGCATCACCACATTTAGGCCTTTGTAATTGTAAGTTATGTCTATGATTCAAACTAATTGATGTGTAACAAACATTTCTGTTTTATACTGCTACAGAGAATGTGTGTTTGTTTATAATTTTATTTCTCCTAGTGTGAACTTATTTTTGCCACAACCTTGTTGCATTTTTGTGTGAACATGTTCATTTGTTTGCTCCAAAAACTGCAGAAATGTTTTATTTCAAAACATAAATAAACTGTATAATTTTTATTTTTAGTCTCAACAAAATAAAAGTTGAGCAAATGTTAAATTTAGCTGCTACAAATTCTAAAAAAAGTAAAGTCGTTGGGGTGGCCTAAGGTCGGTATCAGCCAAACAGCGAGGGAGTCTATCCCCTTTTCATTAGCGCTAGACCAAGGAGATTGTTCAAGCATTTTAGGTGGAGCACCACACCTACCATCAGCTACTCACTTTACCACACAAATCCCTGTGCTACTCATACGCTGACTTGGTGAGGGCCAGTATTGAACCTGGAACCTACTGGTTCTTAGTCGGATGCTTTACTGACTGAGCTTTATATACAAGATGTCTTTTTTTTGTTTGTTTTTCTCCAGAATTTTGTTTCTTAAATTTATGGATAAATGTGTGTTATACATAAATAATTACAGTGCTTTTATGGTTTTCAGATATTACTCTTATTTTTTTATTTTTTGTCTAATGAGAATATCAATAGAGGAACTGAATCCTTTATTCATTAAGGCTGGAATTGGAATTGTTCTGGATTTGTCAGTTTTCATATATACTGAGAATATGAAATAAAATTCTTTTTAATCTTCATTTGAAGACAATTCAAATTCTTGTGGCTGTAGAATACGCCAACTGCACCGATGCAGAGGGCAAGACCCCCCACCCCACAATATGTAGCATTACCTGCATTTAAGGTGAAAATGGTTGACATTGACTAACTTGCACCTTAATTGGTTCAACTCACAATTTGAGTATTTCTGATCCAATCTTAAAAAATATTTATATGGTTGGAAAGAAAAAATAATCTTTCTAAATATGTAATTTATCCATTGTATTTTTTTTTTTTTTTACAGCCAGTTAAAATGGTATTTTGCTTTGAACAGCTGAAAATGTGAAATATGATTTTTTTTTTTTTTTTTTTTTTTTTTTTTTCAAGACTAAATTTCAGATGTTATTTTGTTTTTCTAAATCAAAGGGCCAATGTTTGTCAATATTCTTGAAATTGTACACTTAATTAGAAGACATCTTAAACTACATCAAGGGGATTGTTTTTTTTCTTCTCCAACCTTTAGAAACAAAACCACTACCAACAAAAGTTGACAGCATGTTCCTTTAACAAAAAAGAGCACTATATCCTTAATAGAAGATAGTCTCAGAATTATTTTGATATATAATGTGTGAAATTTGGATAATGCTTTAACTCTTAACATCCTATACCGCCGTATTCCACCCAGCCAGAAGTCATATTCATTTTCCTAATCCACCCCAAACGTTAGCCTTTGTTTAAATGTAATATTAAACATATTTAGAAGTCTTTATTTTTAGGGAAATAACAGGTAACTTTAAATGAAAAGGCCATTTTTAGCCATTTTTTTGAGAAATCCTTAGAGGAAAAGGGCTCTGAACTTAGAAAATTCTCAATAGGATGTTAAGAGTTAATGTCAGGCTTTTTTGTGAAACTTTCAATTTTGGAAAAAAATGAACTTATGAGCTAGTATTAAAATATAAACAAAACACTTCACCAAATGTAGGCAGGATAGGAACCGCTTGTGAATATCCTATTTCCTTGTTACTCCTTCCATGGATTCACCACAGGTGAATTTGTTGGATGGAGCCAACCCAACCAACCCATAGTGAATGCCATCAGACATAAAAAAAACAGAAAGAGAAGAAACATATATACAAAAACAAAATAAGATTTGTCATTAAATAACCGATAAGTGTTGATATGATATTAAACAAAAAAATAACTAATCAGCCATTTTCTTGGGTGACAAAGAGAAGAAGAAGAAGCACAAGTCTTGGAGGTTGTGAAGGTATTTTAAAGAATACTTAAAAAAAAAAAAGCTGCTTTTCTAGATTTTCTAGAAGGCCAGATAAATGTTTCAGTACCTGTATTGATGACTAAAAAAATGATTTCAAATGTACCATATTCAAAATCTTTGAAAGCCTTTGCTACGATTCGTGTAGCCATTTTAGGGCTTTTAGGTGAAAGCAGTTTTACAGTGGAGATCCCTTGTGGCATAAAGTTTGATCCATTCTTGAAGTAGAAAGATGCAGTATCAGTTTTAATCCTTGTCAGCTGATCCATGTTAAAGAAGTGTATAATCCTCATCAGTTGGTCTATGTTTAGAGAGTTTGTATAATCCTCGTCAATTTGTCTGTATATCTGGTGAGCAATTGTGTGGCAATTTATCAATGCCTTTAAATAGTAAATCAAATGTTTGAACATTTTGATTGGCCAATTTAGCCTATGCTGTTTTGGAAGTGTTTATAAATGATCTTCAGCACACCTTATATATAGAAAATAATCCATCAGCTTTAATTTATCTCTTGTAAATACAGGGTAACCCCCCCAAAAAAAACAACTCAAATTTTATTTAATCTTGTCAACGTCTATAAAATTTCAAGAAACTTGTTGGACTTAAACTTCAATCTTTGTCCAATCATTCCTCAAAGTTTCAGTTGTCTTGGTTACTTTGCTTTAAAGACATTCTCTGTCTAAAATATGCTCCAAATGTGCATCGTGGTGTTGGAGGCAAACTTGCACACATCACAAAAACCATTCACACATGTTTATGTATTTTTTATGTCCGCATCCGTAAGTTTTTGCTTTATTTGGATCTTGTAAGGTGCAAATGAAAACTGATGTAAGAACCTGCCGCAAAGATTCTCGAGAGATTCCCAACTCTTGACTTCCGTTGTCAAAGTGATTTCTGTGGGCTCCTTGCTACTGAGTCCTGTACAGCATCAATGTTTCTTTCTGTCCTAGCACTCACCCTCCAACTAGAATAAGTGTCTCTTAGACTTTTAGAATTAAGATTTTGCACAGTTCCAAACTCTCTGAATTTCTGGACCTGGTCAATAATCCTGCTTTTTGATAGAGCACGGTGACATTGAAACTTTCTCCGAAAATTGGCTTGCACTACAGTATATGATTTTTTTGATGAAATAGGCCTCCACGCAAAATGTTTTTCCTTGGTTGACCATGACAAATTGCAGAAAATTATTTTTACAATATTTTAAGCACCAAGTTGACTGTATATTCTGAAAGAAAAAAAATTAAAATTAAGTTTTATTACAAAATTTGTGGGTTCTGTTTTTTTTTTTTTTTTTGGCCACCCTATATTTGTTTCTTTCTTGATTTTCTAAATTTTTATATTAAATATATATTTTTTTTCTTTTTCAGTTGATCACCTGTCCAAGTATTTAGCAATCAGGCTTTCTGTGGAAAATGGTAGGTATATTTGAGATTCTTTACTTTTTTGTTTTCTTTCACCCCAGGGCAGAAGAATTACTGTTGTAAAAATGTGTTAAAAACATTTTATATATATTTTTTTCTCTCTTTTTTTTTTTTTTTTTTTCTTTTTAACACATTCGTAAAAAATTCATTTTTTATCTATTTAACCCATAGATGGGACCCTAACACTTCGGATTAGAGTGGACCTGAGAGTAATGGCAATGAAGGGGTACTCTACACTCTCCAGAGCTGCAGATATGTTTACAGTTAGCTTGAAATGGTGGGGTAACAAAAAAGAAAAACACCAAAAAGCCCCGCAAAAAACAGGAGTATTTATAGCTGGATCAAGCAATACCCAAGTTAGGTACAAGGCCAGAAATTCTCTTGTGAGGTTGGCAGTGGAATTTCCTGTTAAAAAAACGGACCATATGACCTTTAGGCACCCTTTTTGGACCCAATTCAGAAGGACATGTTTTTCATTTACACCGTCAATATCCGTTTGTTTGTTAACTGACGAATTTTAGAGTTTTTAAAAAAAAATTATAAAACTAACCCCTAACAAACAACCGGATATTGACAGTGTAAATGAAAAACATGTCCTTCTGAATTGAGATCAAAAAGGGGTGCCTGAAGGTCATATGGTCCCAAAAACCCCTACTATCTGCTAATTAGTGGAGAATTCACATCCCTGAACTGTTATGGGTTGGTTGTGTAATCTATCCGGGTTTTTTATGGAAAAATTGTGTCCCAAGGTGCATCCCTGGAATGTATGGATACAATTTTACTGCATCCTTTTAGATTTTTATGTATCAGGGACACAGAATGCATACCTATCAGCATCTGTGTGTGTGTATATATATATATATATATATATATATATATATATATATATATATATATATATATACACTTTAGTGAGGTACTAATTCCTTTGGTATAAGGATGATTCTAAACTGGTCCTTTCCTCCAACTGTTGGGTGTTGCAAGGTTCAGGTCCGATTTGAGAGCTCAATGTTTATTTTTTATAAACAGAGCAAAATAATTTGTAAAGAAATTTACAAATAAATACACATTGCTTCACATTGCTATTGAGAGAAACAGTGACTATGTGAAGAAGTAGAGATGTGATCCCCAGAGGACCAGCTTCATTTTGATGTATGATACATGTTCCTGTATTAGTAATTATACCTGTCCTAAACAAAATGGCATTACTTTTTAACTCGCCCTTGTATTATATATACCATCTAATTATTTTCTTTTTTTTCATTTGATACAAGTCCAAGAATAACTTTAAAAAATCTGAATTAATGTCTTTGTTTTCCTTTTTTTCAAAAACCAGGTTCGCTGACCACACCATCGGAAAACAACAGATACATGATATCGATTGCCACTTCCCCTGGCAATTTTGCACCCCTAAATGGTTCGATGACACTGGACCAGGTCAACGAGAAGTACTGGAAGGTTAATAAGCCGTTGGAAATGTACTACTCGCTACAAAAGAAGACCGGCATAGACGGGGCCTCTGGTGGCCAGGCCCAGTCGTCATCACAGAAAAAGAATGGGGAGAAGTGAACTGTTTCCTCCGTGGGTTAATTAGTGTCATTTCCAGTCTTCCTCCCCCCCCACCTCTTCTGATTCCCAACTTTTATCACCCTTTCCCCTGTGTGTGTGTCTCTCTCCCCAAAAAAACTTTAAAAAAAGACCCTCTCTTTAGTTGCATTTTTAAAAATATCTTTCCTCTACTTGCTTTACCCTTCCTCCTCCTCCATTTACCCCTCTCTTTATTTCTTTACTCTGACCTTTTTTCCTCCCCTTCACACCTCTATCAATTTTTTTGACTCAGTTCACCCCTCTCTCTATTGCCTTACACTGCCCTCTCTTCTTCCTCTCCACTCCTCACTCTCTATTTCTTTGCTCTCTTTCTCTTCCCCCTCACTCTATTTCTTTACTCTACTCTTTTTCGCTTGCACCTCTATTTCTTACCTCCCCAACATTTTTCAGTACAAATGCAGAATAGTGCGCAAGAGATAATATCATTAGAATTGCATTTTACGTATAAATAGTATTAGATTACGGAAACTCCCTAAGTAGCCTAACCTAAACCCTAACCCTAGTGTCTCAAAGGTTTCGGATATTTCCGTGAAATGTAATGAAATGTAATGCTTTTTATACGTAATCTAATGATCTTATCTCTTACGCACTATTCGGCATTAGTACCCATTTTTCACCCTTTGCCCCCCCTCCTCCCCCGATCATTCTTTTTAGCCAGTTATGTGAACAGTTCTTTATATGATCCAACTAAGAAAAGCATGTGAGAGAGATTTCTTTTTTTTAAAATGCCAAAACCAAATTAAAAGAAATATAAAATATCAATCAGTTCATTTTCTCTCTCTCTCTCTCCACAATTTGAACCCCTCATTTTCCACACATACAAAAAACAAAATCTCATTCATTAACATCATTGAAAAGCAAAAAAGAAGAAGAAGAAGAAAAAATCCTTAGTATGGATTTAACATAAGACATTTTTTCATTCCTTGCCATCTTAATATATTCTATTAACTTTTGGAAGAAAAAATGGATAGAAAATTTCTAAAACAAGAAAAAAGGGTAATTAAAAAAAAAAAAAAAAAGAAAAGAAGGAAGTAAGAACTGAATAAAAAAAAAACTTTCCAAAAAAAAAAAAAAAGAACAAACAAAAAAAAAACAAACCAGGGAATAAACATAAAATAACCCCCTAAAATAATCGAGTCTGGTAAACCAACACCCTCCCATATTGTAAAAACAACAACAACAACAACAACAGAGATCAAAGGAAATATTGATATTTAACCAATGGTTTAAAGTGGGTAAATAAGTAATAAGTAAAAAAAGAACCAAAAAACAACAAAATCAGGAGATAAAAAAAAGAATTAAAAAATGGAAAAAAAAAATTTTTCAAAAGAATTTAAAAAAAAAAAAAAAAATTCTTTTTCAAAACTCTTCTATATTTTCTGAAGAAAAAGAGTAAAAAGAAAAAATATACCCACTTCTCTTAACAAAAAACAAAATCAAACAAAGAAAAAAAAATCTTATTTCTCTTAGACTCTTTAAGAGTATACACTTCTATTTTTATTTTTATTTCTTTCTTTATTTTTCTTTTTTTTTTTTTTTTTTTTTTCAAAAAATTTTCCTTCGTTTGAAAATAATTTTTATTTTTCATTTTTTTATTTTATTTTTTTTTTTCCGATTAAATTTCATTCATTCATTCATCTGATCATTTCTTTGTGTTATTTTTATTTTTTTCTTCTTCACTCTCTTTCATTCTATCCCATCTCCTAAATTTTTCTTCGTAAGAATATTATTACATTCATCATAATTTTGTTATAAATATTAACAATTCAATATCTTCACACCATCTAATGTCAAGTACAAATTACTCGGAAGCCTTTTAAAGAACTTACCTCTTGCAAAATTTGAATTCACACCTAACGTAGATGTATAGATATCTAACATTAAGCCTTTACTTTAGTGATTTTGTTTTCCATATATATATATATATATATATACAGAGATGCTGATAGTTACATGTCCTGCGTCCCTGATGCATAAAAATCTAAAAAGACGCAGAAAAATCGTATCTATGTGTTTTTTCTCTTCTCCCACCATTTCCAGCTAACTGTAAATACATTTCAATATTTTCTTGGAAACAAATTACACTGCATGTGGTACAAGATAGGGGTTAGATGGCTTTAGTTGTTCATCGATAAAAAAACTCTGCAACTTATTGAGAAACTTTAGTTGGGACCCATCAAATTTCCCGAGGACTCATTGAAATCAAATCTGTGCATCCGAGGACGCGCTAAATTAAAGTTATCAGCATCACTGTGTGTGTGTGTGTGTGTGTGTGTGTGTGTGTGTATATATATATATATATATATAATATATATACATACGTGTATGTGTGTGTGTGTGTAGCAAAGATGGTTTTGAGAATCTCTGACCTGTGTGCACTTTGAATATTTTAGATAGCAGATCATCACTTTGCCTAAAAACCGCTGTAGTTACATCGCCTCCTGTGACTGTGAAGTCCAATGTTCGAAAAACATTCTCGACCACAGATGTCACATGTGAAGGCTGTCCCTGAAGATGTTGATGTGCCGGTGCTTTATTGGCGCTGCTTTCTTCTGAACCATTTGGCTTCATGGTGTTGCACCAGGGTAGCTTCAGACATGAACAGTCCACTATGTATGTTCATATATATATATATATATATATATATATATATATATATATATATATATATAATGTTGTTGTTATGGGGTTCACATATGCATCTTTGTTGGTATATCCAATGAGTCTAGATCTCTTTTATTTGTATATATGTTTTATATATATATGTGGTTGAAAATAGAGGAAAAAGTGGATATAACAACACTGCAACTAAATTCAATTAATTCATTTGTCTTCACAATAAATTCTGAGGAAGCTTCACTAAATACCGAGCTGAAATATAATTAAATTTAGTTGCTGTGTTGTTATATCCACTTTTTCCTCTATTTTCAACCACATTTAGTCGGATTTACTCAATCCTTCACTCCTCATACATACATACATATATATATATATATATATATATATATATATATATATATATATATATATGTGTGTGAGTTTGTGTGTCTATAATATATATTTTGGGGGGATTTGTGTGAAGCATAGGTGTGAAATAAATGAGAAACTCTGTTGGATGTTATGTGTTGTTTCATTTTATTTCATTCAATATTTCAAGGGTATGACCCTTTCTCAAGAAAGTCTAGACTCTCTCTCTCTCTCTCTCATATATATATATATATATATATATATATTTTATATGGTTCTATCATTAGCCAGAGAGCATACATGTTGTATGCCTATTAGCATACTTTCCCCATGCACAGCAGATTTGTTCGTAGTGTATCAATGAATTGCTGTTTATGTCTCTCAGGTTTAATCAAGACCAGTATTGTTTAGATTTTTGTTTTGAAATCATCACTGCCTTCTGAACTTAATCTTACATTTACTCTATGTGTTTCCATCTACCTTATTTTATTACATTTCAACATTGTTAATGAAGAAGAGTTTGGTGCGATTACCAATGAAAAAGTTGTTTAGTTTTGAATGCAACTTCATCCATGAATATCTTAGCTTGCAAATGAGATGTGTGTAAATTTTATTATTTTACCAAGGTCGTACATTCTTGCTATTATCTGTTTATCTATCTATACATATATAAAGGACAATTGTGTGAATCTGTATGCCCGGAGAAAACTTCAAAATTAAACAATTAACGACAAAGTAAATATGTATACACATTGAATATCACCAGGGCTTGGTTTTTGAGCAAAAATAATAGAGATTTGATTTATATTCGTGAAGATAATTAAAAAATAAAATTTAAATGATAACAGCATGGATTTTTTTTTTTCATTTAATATTTTAGATAGTAGACATTAATATTTCTTTTCAGAGTAGCTGGATCAATGCAAGGTCTATTTTTTTTTTTACATAGGGATTTAAATGGGGCATTCCGCGAGGATTCAAATCACGATTCGGTAATAATGGATCTGCGGGACTCACTGAAAAAATCCTCCTCTACCCAGGCGACGTTGGGTAGCCGCTGCTAGTATAGAAATAAGGGTTGTGTTTCTTAAAAAAAAAAAAAAAAAAATCTCCCTGGTCTAGTGCTAGTGAAAAGGTGATAGACTCCCTTACTGATACTGATAATAAAACACATGATGCAGCAAAGGCCACCGACAAAGCCTTCATCAGATAACTCGGCAGTCAGGTCTTCTCGAGCTATCATGTAGCGTACAAGCAGGATATTTCCCAACGTGCCACAAACTGGTACCATATTTGTGCTATATTATTATTTGATTTATGATAAAGATCCTAAGTATTTTTGGAGTGGTAGTTGTAACTTGATTATGAACGTCCAGAGTTTTGGGTGGACTGCTATAGAAACAGAGGAAGAAGAAATAAGAGAAAGTAAAAGTTAAAAAAAGGTAGTAATGGGCACAAAACGGTTTGTCGGCAATTTGACCAGGGCATGACCCCCCGAATGGAGAATTGAAAGCCAAACAGAGGTATCGGGTGTTGACTGGAATCAGAAGTCACGTGGTGACAAGGAACGATGAACAACAAGATTGTCCTCTTTTTGCTTAGAGCGTAGAGCACGGACGGGCCTCTGCTCTCTAGTGTGGGATCACGGTAATTTAACAGTGTCCTCTTTCTCTTTCTCTCTGCCTTTCCTCCTCTCCGAAACAACCCACGACACGAGCCCAAAAATAAAAGCTACGCCCTTGTGAGGATATATCTCGCGTGTTGTATCCTTTTTATTGATAAGATGACTGCCGCGTACCGAATACCTTTTTAGTGCCGTGAATTTGGAAACCTGTTGACAAGACCTGCTACGTAACAGTAGTACCTGTTAGTGTCCTATCTATGGGTTAAATAGAAAAATGTGTTTATAAAAAATTGAGTATCTACTTAAGAATGAATTCATTTCAAAACTTTGCCAGCATTAAATGACCCACTGAGGTTGGTAATAAAGGACTATTTGCTCGTAAATTCCTACCATAAAATAAACTGAACCCCCGTTTTATGTCCGTGTTTTTGCAATAAATGTTTTATTTTTCTTGCACCCGTTATGTTACAATACAAAATATATTTTCTTTATTTATTTTAATATTCATTTCAATGTGCATATTCTAAAAGTTTTTATTTTGTGAGAATGTTTAGTTTTAAAGTGGGGGCTCGTTTTACAATTTAGGCATAAATTTGATCCTCCTTTAATGACCGTAATTTTGTTTTTTCTTCGACGATGATTAAAATCTGACGTTTTTATTTTAGAGTACCAAAGCCAAAAAGAAAAGAAATAACAACAACAAAAAGTATTATTCAACTTTTTAATCGTAAATTCCTGCCATAAAATTAGGCTTGGGCATTTTATGGTAGGAATTTATGAATAAAAAGTTGAAGTGTAAAAACGAACCCCCACTTTAAAACTAAGAATTCTCACAAAATAAAAGCTTTTAGAATATACACATTGAAGTGAATATTAAAACAAATAAAGGAAATATGTTTAGTATTGTAACATAACTGGTGCAAGAAAAATAAAAGGTTTTTTGCAAAAACACGGACATAAAATGGGGGTTCAGTTTATTTTATGGTAGGAATTTACGAGCAAATAGTCCTTTATTACCCTGAGGTTGATATGCCACAAAACCAACCAACCAACCAAGTATTCTTATCTGTTCTATTGTATCACAACATGTAAAAATAACAATATTAAATAATACAGAAAGATTATATGCAATTTAATTTTTACATCTCCATATGTAGATTATGATATTGTGAAACTGGATAAGACGCCACATACTGGCAGTTGATGACTTGTATACCCACACTGGTATGTGTACGACCGCTCTGAGTAGTGCAGTTCTATAGTATTCTCAGCAACAGGACCAAACTTTGTTAATTTTCAGTTGCCTTATTGAAATACCAGATGAAAAAAACAACCTTATGTTTTAGTTTTTCTGGTATTCAAGATTTTTTAGTCAATGTTGATGAATCCAGAAATGTTTATTCAGTTGATGTAAAATTTGAATTGACTTGACCAAATGTCTGTGAACAGTGATTGTACATTTTGTATATATACCAAACCCCTCCGCACGAGCAGGATGTGACACAAGGTCAATTTCTTAAGTGGAGTTTAACAGGTTTAAATTCAGAGTTTTCCTTCTAGACTGGTTACCTAACCAAGGTTAAAGAGCCCAATCTTCCCTACTATTTACCCATAGCTGGAGGGAGAGTAGAATTCATACCTTTCCCAAGGGTATTAGCGCTAAGTGAAATGCAATTACCATGTCCAGGATTTGAACTCGGGGTGACGAGTCCATTTCCTATGACTTTAACCATTACACCACGCGCTTTACATTTTGTATTATTCAATCTCAAATGAGGATTTTTTGAAACTGGTTGATCATGTGTATAGCACACTCTGTGATAATAATTACTGTATGGTTTTATCATAGGAATGTACTGGGGAAAGGGTTTTGTGATAGGAATGCACGGTTTTTACTATATTAATGTATTGGGAAAGGGTTTTACTATGGGAATGCATTGGGAAAAGAGTTTTAATATAGGAGTGTGTACCAGCATTAGGAAGAACAAAAGTAGTTTTGAATTTTACAGGTCCTTATTTGTCTTCTGTACCCTTGAGTCTTTGATACAGTCGACATCAATTTACGGTAAACTAAAAATATAACAAAAACAAAGGATATAACAAATGCATAAATAAACCAGTTAACAAAAAGAGAAATTTCAATCACAATGCAACTTACCAACTTTTACTTCCTCCTGGGCTGGTAGTGTAATGATTTTATTTTCCCAGTACCCCACTCGTACCGGGTCAGGCACGAAGGCACTATTTATGTGGGACCACCCACAAGCCGAGACTCATGGGTGGCGGGTAGAAAAATTGCGTCGATCCCGTTGGCATTCCCCCTCAAGGGAGGCGCCTCAGGCGCTGGGCAATAAACCCAGCCCTGCCCCTTTAAGTCAAGGGGGCAGGTATTGCCTGGAGGGATGGCCCTCTGGGATCGACGCTATTAATTTAACACCTCACCGATCCAGTGGCCGAAGCGCACTGGACCCCTGTCCCGAAGGACGGGCTGGTAGGGGGTGATATCAAGGTCTTCTTTCATGTACTATACGTACTAATATACAAACATCGCATGCAAATGACCCAGTATACAAAAAACTGTGCTGCAATTCTGATTTACAAACAGAAGGTCGCGAGTTCAATCCTCGCCAAAACCCCCAACCACGCCGCAACACTCCCACCTTCACACCTGCAGTTACAGAGTGTATTGGGAAAAGGGTTTTAATATAGGAATACACAGTTTTTACAATAGGAATGCATTGAGAAAGGGTTTTGCTAGAGGAATTCAGTTTTTACTATAAGAATGCATTGGGAATGGGCTTTACAATAGGAATGCGTTGGGATAAGGTTTTATTAGAGGAATGCACTGAAAAAGGTTTTACCACCAGCATATTTTCTTTACACTGGTCCCTTTTGATCAATATACAATCTCTGTCTCAAATTTTTGCTATTTTTGACACAGGTGACCAATTTTAATGAAATGGTTTTATTTGATTTTTTTAAAATTTTTATTTAAAAAAAAATTAGATGTTATATTTCCTCCAACTTTCTCAACATTGTTGAGTCAAGTCATATTTTATTTGTGTGGGTGTGATATATATCTACTTTCCTGAACTAGTGAAATATCTCTTAGGTGTGGATCACTATATGATAAATTATTATGTCTGTTTATTTTCACAAGCTTGGCAATCAAAGTGTTCAGTATATTCTTGGAAGCACTGCCTTTTATCATTTTTTATTTTGAAAATCTAACATGATTCATGTATTATGAAAATATTTCAATAAGACCTTTATAGCAAAAAAAAGGGAGGTGTTATTGGATATCATATCATATATATATGTGTGTGTGTGTGTGATTGAAAATAGAGGAAAAACGGATAAAACACAAAACAACTTCAATTGATATTTTGCCTGAATGAAGTTGTTTTGTGTTTTATCCGTTTTTTCAATCACATTTTGTTGGGTTTATCCAATCTGTTACTCTTTGTGTGTGTGAAAAATGGAAATGAATCTGACAGATATGTTGTAAAGATAAATGGAAGAAAAATTTATATTTTGGTATGAATGAAATCTATTATATGTTGACACATGTTTCAACCAGAATTTGCTTACAAATACAATATTCTATTTAAAATTATTTTAAATATATATATATATATATATATATATATATATATATATATATATATATATAGTTTACAATACATTTAAGAGTCTGTTTTACCAATGGTTTTGGAGCCTCACCTTTAGGTGATTGGTCGTCATCAGAAACGTTCTGATGAAATTACCTAAAGGTGAGGCTCCGAAACCATTGGTAAAACAGACTCTTAAATGTATTATAACTATATATAAATAAATACAGCTCTTACAGAAGTAATTGAGCACTTTATTATCATTTCTCCAATACTAACAAGGAATTAACTAATATATATATATATATATGTAAACAAGGTTTGTTTAGAATGGCTTTTTGCCGATAAGTTTTTGGAGAATAAGTGCTTAATTGGAGTCGTACCTAATTTTGAAAATTAATTAATTAATAATGAATTAGGCGGGAATATTTAAATGTATGGCTAAACAAATCGAGAAAAATCAATCTCTGTATGTACATTTCGGCCTATTAGGCCTCATGCAGAGCTATAGATTGTGCGTGATTTGAAACCGACTGCCAAGCTGACAGGCCGATCCCATTTCTTAGATTTTATGATTTGTTAGAGTAGGTTAACCTTTTATGACACGACGATATGATAAGTGTAAACAAGGTTTTTAGATGGCTTTTTGCATAAGTTTTTGGAGAATAAGTGCTTAATTGGAGTCGTACCTAATTTTGAAATTAATTAATTAATAATGAATTAGGCGGGAATACGACTCAATTAAGCACTGTTAGTTTGTTCATGATCTCCTCCTAGGGTTTTGGTGATAGACCCCCCCATAACATTATATATTCTGTACCTACATTACCCAGGGTACTTGGATAAGTATATTTCATTTTGATCAAAGGGGTCCAGGTGGGTGGGGGAATATTGATGAACACACATAATATGGAGTTTTATTTAAGATTCTTTATGAGCACCTCCTGATTCTCGGGAATCGCATCAACTGATTTTCCTCTTGTGGAATGGCAGAAATAATTTCTCGTATTCATCTTCAAGTTTTTCCAAAGTTGTTGGTTTCATAGAGTAAATTTGCTCCTTCAACCAAAAAGTTGCAAGGTGTTAAATCAGGGCTTCTGGTTGGCCACTCATGCGGACCATATCTACCCATCCATCTTCCAGAAAAATGGTGATTCAGCCATTCACAAACAATAGCAAAATGTGGAGGAGCACCATCTTGCATAAAAATTAAGTCTTCAATATTCTCCCAAGTATTGACAAAAAAAATTATAAATAGTTTAAAATAGTGGAATTACTTTTCAATCATCTGTGTGTGTGTGCGTGTGTATATATATATATATATATATGTATATATATATATATATATATATATATTTTTATAAATATGTTTTTTTTTTCTTTGGTTAACATAAGGGTTTCATGTATGATACACATATTTGTAATAGAAAAATGAATGTAAAAGTACTGCTTTTTTTTTTTCTTTTTTTTTTTTAAATTTTAAATTTTTTTTATTTTGAAGGATGAAAAGATGCTGGATGTATATGTCTAACTCCAACATCCACCATTGTTTCATGCTTAAATAATAAAAGAGGCAAACTACTTTTACATTATTTTGTATAACACACACACACACACACATGTATGTATATATATGAATGTGTGTGTGCTGCAAGCTCCTCGTTCATTCTATAACTGAGTTGGCACCAACATTAACCAGAAGCATTTATTCTGGGTGTGGTTAATTCAACCCCACATCCACCCCGAATCTAAAGATGATAAATTCTCATAAATGTCTTCAATAATAAAATCATTGGTCAGAATGGTCCTGTCTTCTATTATGAATCAATATTTTGGCAGTTATTCAAAAGATAACACTAAACAGACAGACAGAACATATGCCAGATTGGGCTGAGAAGTTGTGCATGTGTTAGTATGTATGTATGTGTGTGTGTGTGTGTGTATATATATATATATATATATATATATATATAAAATGTCTTTTAGTTTTAAGCACTTTTAATATTTATTCCCTGTTATACTGGCATTTTTCAAATAAAAAAAACAAACATTTTCCCTACTAATTATATTAAAATTGTATTAAAACACACACATACATTTATATATATATATATATATATATATATATATATATATAGTTCACCAAATTTGTTGTTATGATAATTTAGAATATATATATATATACACACACACACACACATATATATATATATATATATATATATATATATGCCAGAGTAGATGGTTCTGGTTGGTAGTACACTTTGTTACAATATCACCATACACTTTTTTTTTTATAGGAATGCATTAGGAAAGGGTTTTTTACTAAAGGAATGGAAAAAATTATAATAATAAATAAAAAATAAGTCTCATGTCAAGTACACAGAATAATGTATTAGTCAGGAACATGAACAGTTTACAGTAGTAATATGCATGTATGTGTGTGCGTGTGTGTGTGTGCATATGTGTGTGGAGAGGGGCATCAAGTATAGTGTCGGCGGATTACAGGAAGCATGGAGGCTTTGAAAGATTCAGTGTTTCGGCAGCCCACAACAGACGCGGGCAGCTTATTCCATGCCTCTGGAATTATTTGAAAAATTAAGATGAAATAAACTCCTCATCAAAATTTATGAGAGTTAATTCAGTTCAGGGGGTGGGGGGTTACTTAGATCAGTACATCATTGGGTGCGGGTGGGTGGTTGTTCAACCGCTCTTTTTGTTCTGCTAATATAACTGTAAAGTACAAGAGAATTCCTACAGTTTAACTACATCAGTGTATCATTTTTCACTCCAATGTATGTTATATATAAAACCTAAAAAATGTTAGCATTTTCATTTTACGTATTTACCTAACCCCTCTTCCTCTTACTTAGGCGAGATGGGCAGTCGGAGAGACCCTCTCTGATCAATTGGCTGATCATATCAAACCCTAGCACCTCTTATCATATATCTGCTAGAAGGTGGTGGCTGAGGGTCTTAATGTCCTGGATATGATGGTGAAATTCCAATTCTGGAACTCTGGGAAATGTGGAATACCCTTTCATTACCATTACTCCCAGGTTCACTCTGACCCGGAGTGGTAGTACCTGTTAGGGTCCCATCTATGGGTTGGATAAAAAAATGTTTTTAAAAAGAATTGAGTACTCCTCAAGAATGAATAAACAAAACATTTTTGGCATAAAATAACCCAATAAAGGTTGACATGCCGTAAAATCCAACCAACTAACCTAACCCCTCTGCCACAAGCAGGATCCGCCAAGGAACGACAAGATTCCGGGTTCGATACTGGTCCTTGCCAACTCACCGCATGAGTCGCACATCTTGGATCTGTGTGGTAATGTGGGGAGCTGATGGTAGGTGTGGTACTCCACCACAGGAAAACAATCTCTCTGGTCTAGCACTAGTGAAAAGGGGATAGACTCCCTCACTCTCTGGTACCAACAATAGGCCATTGTGACCTCCAAACAGTACCTCTCCATTGTATCAAAGGGGAGCATTGAAATAGTCTGACTACATCGTACTCATCTACCAAATACTACTTCTCAGGATAGGTAGTGAAATATTGACTTGTAGTGTCATTCTCATGCTGACCAGATTGAGAAATTCAAACCAGAGGTGTTTGGTGTGGAGGCAGACCCCACATATAAAAAATTTAAGAGACCATTTAAAAATGGACTAGTAATCAAATCCTGGTGAGTTTTTTTTTTTTTTTTTATCTTCAGAAATTCTAAGCCAAATTTAATCAAACATTTGATTAATTATATGAACGGGGCAGGTTTAGCTCATTCGGTAGGGCATCGGCCTCAGGACCACAAGGTTCCGGGTTCAATACCGGCCCTCGCCAATTCAACGCATGAGTAGCACGGCTTGGATCTTGTGGTAAAGTAGGCAGCTGATAGGTGGGGCACTCCCCTCAGATGCAAAAACAATCTCCCTGGTCTAGCGCTAGTGGAAAGGGTATAGACTCCCTCGCTGTCCGGTTGATACCGACAATAGGCCACTCAGCCTACTTTACTTATGAGAGTGCTTAAATCCATTCAACAATGCAAATAAAATCATCCTTTTTAAAAAAATCCGACTAATTATAAAGGCCAGTTTAGCTCAGTTTGTAGAGCATCTGCTTAGAAACCACAAGGTACGGGATTTGAGTGGGGAGCTGATGGTAGGTGTGGTGTTCTACCTCAGCAAAAGTAATCCCCTTGGTCTAGTGCTAGCAAAAAGGGGATAGACTCCCTCGCGCTCCAGCTGATACTGACAACAGCCCACTCTGCTGATTTTGCTACTTATATGGATTCAAGTAATAATCCTTTGTAAACAATTATAGCTTCAAACAACTATTCTTTAATAGCAGGACCTGTGGATATACCACAGTATGATAATTTAACTCTTAACATCCTGTTGAGAATTTTCTAAGTCCAGAGTCCCATCCTGTAAGAATTTACAAAAAAAAAAAAAAAAAAAAACGGCTAAAAATGTCCTTTTCATTTAAATGTTTATAATTCTTTTACTTTTGGACAAATTGTTATGAAAATTGACAGTATTACCAAAAGACTTTGTTCTTTAATATTTTGTTGTCATTTGGGCTAGAAATAATGTTCTGCATTCATGGTTGTTGATTGATTATATCTATTAATAATGGAGATTCGCTTCCGGTTTTTGTCTGTAACAAAAACTATGTCACTGCTTACGTCACTATACCCGAAATCGTCATAACATAGAATAAATACACTCAAAATTTGAGCATGCAACATTAGACAGTCCCATTGTTTTTTAAAACAAGTTTTAATAGATACATCCCCAGTATCATATATTTATATATAGTTTGTTTTATTTTAATAGATATTCAAAGTTAATAGAACTTAGTTTCGATTTCAAATTGTTTTATTTTTTTTTTTCCTTTAATAAATTTGATGATTTCATGATTTATGGTTCAAACTCTCCGACATTTAATTTTTAACTTCCACCTCCTCAAGCAATATCTTTCAAAAATTTATTTTTACATCGCCTGGAGGGTGTTTTTTTATTTATTTTGCTAGTAATAAAAAAAAAAAACAGGTATGCTCATTAAAAACTATGGAAAAAAAAATGTAGATGGTGAGTTTGATAGTTATACAATTGTCGCACTTATATAGATTTGATCATACGAACATCACTGACCTTGATACAGTTAAACTTCTGTACAGGCAGTGTGAGGCGATATAGGACGTTTTAGAGTTAATTATTACAATGTTTGATATGTTTACTTAAGAGCTTTTAGCCGGTCCTAACTTATTATCGCTTCTCAGAAGCGCTATAGAGTTTTTTAAGAGCTATTGCAAATTCATTTGAAAGAGGATAGACTCCCTCGCTGTCTGGCTGATACGCCTACTTTACTTATATGAACATATTTTTTGTTTTTCTTACACACATCAACGCTTACGGTCAAGTCATGTTAAAGCAGTGTGAGGCGATATAGGATGTTTAGAGTTAATTATTACAATGTTTGATATGTTTACTTAAGAGCTTTTGAAAAGAGGATAGACTCCCTCGCTGTCTGGCTGATACTGCCTACTTTACTTATATGAACATATTTTTTGTTTTTCTTACACACATCAACGCTTACAGTCAAGTCATGTTAAAGCAGCGGTTCCTGCTAGTTCACCAAAATTAAGCAGTGATGATCTTGTTCCATACTTGGATGGGTGACCATTTAAGAAATATCAGGTACTGTAATTAACCACATATCAACATGACTTGATTCAGCATTAAATAACCCAAAAAGAGTTGATATGCCGTAAAACAACCAACCAACAACAACAACTAACTTGTTGATTTTGTATCTCTTTAAAAATTCTCCATTGCTACGATAACAACTTAGCTATTAAATTGACAGTTGAATTTGCTAAATAAATAAGCTTCTAAAATCCCTGAATGTACTGGAGTTGATATCTTGGCCCTCTCATTAGGTGTGGGTTCAAATCCCCCTCCCCTCCCCTCTCCCCATGTCTGTCTTTTTGTCACCTCTTTTTCCTGGCTTCCAAATAATTTATATCGGATGTTTCAAATTCCTTAGAATTAAATTTGATATGCACTCGGACATGAATAGAGAGTTAATTTTGTAGAGCAGCAATTTTTTTTTCTTTTTGGAAAGAAAAATTAAAAAAAAAAATATATATATAGATATATATTTAAATTTTTTTTTGATGAAACCAAGAAATCACAGTGCTCAACCACAAATTTGTAGGAGCTTTATTTATTTATTTGTTGAATTTTTAAAAAAATATAATTGTTTTCCATAAGCAACTACCCAGGTTTCAGGTTTCACCATCATCAGGTTGCTAATAATTCTTCTGGTGTTTATGCGAAGAATAACAGCAAGAAATGTCTTCGCATAAACACCAGAAGAATTATTAGCGACCTGATGATGGTGAAATAACCTGAAACCTGGGTAGTTGCTTATGGAAAAGAATTATATTTAAAAAAATTCAACAAATAATAATAAATATATATATATATATATATATATATATATATATATATATATTACAAAAGAAAAAAAAAAGAGCAATTGAAGACCAAAAAAAAAAAAAAAAATATAATGAGAGGAATATAACGATTGCCAAAAATAAAACCCCACCCCCCAGAAACACATTCAGAAATAGCAATGTTCTTTCTCTCGTAAATAAAAATGAAAGAAAATGAAACCTGTATTTTTTTTTAATGTTGTCACTTAGTTATGAAACAGATAAGACACAATGTGTAATCATTATGAATTCATTGTGCAATTTTTTTAAATTTTTAATACCTTACTTTGATCTTGGTTGGATTTAGGCTGTAAGTGGCCCCTGAATTAATACAGGGTGGCCCATCAAAAACTGACACACAAAAATATTTGGACCAAGTCACCAACAGGCACCCCTGCCCAGATCAGTTTTGAAAGGAACTGAATTTTGCTTTTCACTGGTTGTCAGTAAACAAAATCAACAGCCGATAAAAACGAAAAAGATTTCGCTATCAAATTTTAATTCAAAAATATTCTAAAATTCTGAAAAAGGGTTAGGGTTAGCAGTTATTATAACCTTATAATATACTTTTTATAAATCTTTTTTATTAACTATCCGTAGAGGCACATGGAAAATAAATAAACATATCTTTCGTTTTAAGTTTTATTTTTATAAAATAACAATATTAGTTTATCTTTAGTGCAAAATTAATTTTTTCACATATGCTAACGACAACAACATGAAATAACTAATTTTTTAAAATTAAAATCAAAAACTATTTTAGTATAAAAACGTACATTTCGTTTTTTATCAGCTGCTTATTTTGTTTACTGACAATCAGTGAAAAGCAAAATTCAGTTCCTATCAAAACTGATCTGGGCTGGGGTGCCTGTTGGTGACTTGGTCCAAATATTTAATCATTTAGTTTTTTGAGTCGTAAAATATTGTCTAAGGAAATACCGTATATGTTTATGGATAGGTCGCACCCCTAATTTCTGATTGTCAAAGTGGGTATTTACGGTCGTCCTGCAGATTGGTCGCATTATAGCTGTCAGTAGAGCGTCCGACTAGGAACAACAAGGTTCCTGGTTTGATATCGGCCCTCGCCAACTTGGCATATGAGTAGCACAGGATCTGTGTAGTAAAGTGAGGAGCTGATGGTAGGTATGGTGCTCCGCTCAGACGCCAAAAAACAATCTCCTTGGTCTAGCGATAGTAAAAAGGGGATAGACTCCCTCGCTGTCTGGCTGATACTGACTTTAGGTTTCCCAGGTGACTTTTTATAATCTGGCTAGTTACACAACCTATTCTAACATAAAACTTTGTTTCAAGACTTTGCTTACAAATATTAAATCTAGAACACTTTGCCATAGACTGTGATGTAAACATCTATCTATCCAATATATAAAGGGCAGTTGTTTGTATCTGTATGTCTGGAGGAAACTTTGAAAATAAAACAATTAATGACAAAGTAAATATATATATATATATATATATATATATATAATATATATATATACATACATAAATATCACCAAGGCTTGGTTTTTGAGCAAAAATAATAGAGATTTGATTTATATTCGTGAAGATAATTAAAAAATAAAATTTAAATGATAACAGCATGGAATTGTTTTCATTTAATATTTTAGATAGTTGACATTAAGATTTCTTTTCAGAGTAACTGGATCAATGCAAGGTCTATTTTTTTTTTTACATAGGGATTTAAATGGGGCATCCCACAAGGATTCAACTCACGATTCAGTAATAATGGATCTGCGGGTCTAACTTAAAAAAATCCTCCTCTACCCAGGCTACGTTGGGTAGCCGCTGCTAGCATAGAAATAAGGGTTGTGTTTCTTAGTACTTTAATCGTAAATGAGCTTAGGTAAAAAAAAGCATAACAGTCAGTTTAAAGCAATTAGTAAGGATATTTGACTCTCATCCCACTTATGAGGGCTTGACACAAGGACATTTTTATGTGGGCCCACCTACAAGCCAAAGCTCATGGGTGGTAGACATAAAAATTGCGTCAATCCCATTGCCATTCCGCCTACTGGGATCGACGCTATTAATTTTACTTTACCAGTCCAGTGACCGAAGCACACTGGACCCCCAGCCGAGGCCAGGTGGATAGGCAAGGGTACCTACAGCACCTGGAACAGATACTACACTCTGATCCCCTCCAATCCAGGGAATTAGTAAGGAATCTTAATAAATAAAAATTAAAGTAGTGCTGTTTTACATTTATGTCAAGTGGATAGGTTGCACCATTGATTTTGGGCTAGACGAGCGGTCGGAGAGGCCCCCACTGATCAATTGGCTAGTCATGTCAAGCCCTAACACCTATATGATTGCCCTACCCTATTACCCTTATGGCAAGCCCCAACACTTTTTATCATATGGGTGCTAGAAGGTGGTGGCTGAGTGTCTACATGTCCTGGGAATGATGTTAAACTCTATCTGATGGTGAGATTCCAGGTTTGGGGAATGTGGAGCACCCCTTCATCACCATTGCTCCCTGGTCCACTCTGACCCGGAGTGGTTATACCTGTTAGGGTCCCATCTATGGATTAAATAGAAAAATGTGTTTATAAAAAAAAAATTGAGTATCCATTAAGAATGAATTTATTTCAAAACTTTATCAGCATTAAATGACCCACTGAGGTTGATATGCCACAAAACAAAGCAAACTAAACCACTGATTTTGGCGGTAGTTTTGGTTAAAAGTTTGACCTATCCGTGAGTATATACGATATATCTTTAGCTATTATTTATCTAGATTTTTTAGATGAGGTTTGATAATTTGTTGTATTGAAGCTTTTTGGACTGTTGTTCACATCTTTTTTGTTATATACCAGTTGAACACCTGGCCCAACAGATATAAGGGTTGAATTTAATACAATTCTAAGTGACAAACAACAGATTGCAGGTTCAATCCTGGCCAAGGCTGATAATAACATAGAATACTTAATATAGCTCAACACTTGAACTCATGTCATGGTTAACGGAATGCGAACAATCTACCCCGGTGGATTAAAAAAGGATTCAGTTCGAAGTTCCGTGAAGGCTCCCTATTACGACATGAAGGTTCTCAATTTCAACAAGAAACACCTGAAGAAGTCCTGAGAGCATATTGGCTGAAATCCTGACTATGAGCAAAAATAACAGAATACTTGAGAATAATGAGAACAATCTACCCCAATGAATTAAATAAAAGGTTCAGGTCAAAGTTCCGTAAGAAGGTTCCTGAGTTTGACAAGTAATACCTGAAGAAGGTGGGAGATCACATTGGTGGAAACGTTGTGTATATAACAATAAAGATGAGGACAACCGTCTGAAAAATATCAATGATAGATATTTTTAGCTATTTGTGAAAAATGGTATCTTGTAGATTGCCTACATTTTCTCGGATTGAAAGTTGCAATTTAATTCCAAAGAAAGTTATCAATTTTAAAAATGTTTCAGTATTTGGTGGTCCACTCCATAGAATTTTGGACCCCTTTATCTCATATGTTCTCTGCCCCACTGTGTCTATAAAAAAAGGGTTAAACTTTCAAATCGTCCTCAAAATTAAAACGGAAACTTATTTGGTAGTGCTCCATGACATTTTAACTACAGTGTATGAATGAACTTTTTTGCGAATTGGGTTACGGTTTAGGGGTTTGGGGATTAAGTTGTTTTTAATTACGTATTGCCCCCCCCCAAAAAAAAAAAAAAAAAACCCCCCCCAAAAAAACTTCAATTTACTATACATTTAATGTTAAAAAATATTGTTTTAAAACCAAGTTTAATTGAAATTATACATTGCAATACTAACACAAACAACTGAGACTAATGTGTCTACCATTGGATTCAATAAATAATTTCAATGGTTAATTAAATGTATAGTAATTTGTCTTTTTTTAAGCAATACGTAATTAAAAACAACCTTAACCCCTAAACCGTAACCCAATTTGCAAAAAGTTCATTCATACACTGTAGTTAAACTGTCATGGACCAAATAAGTTTCCATTTTAATTTTGAGGACGATTTGAAAGTTTAACCAAAAAAATATATAGAGAATTTAAAAGACACTTCGACTAGAGGGGTCCAAATACTCTAAATGGTTTTAAATTATGAGAGTGAATGCCATTTTGTTCAGGACAGGTATAATTACCAACACAGGAACATGTATTATACATCAAAATGAAGCTGGTCCTCTTTGGATCACATCCCTACTGTTACACATAGTTACTGTTCCACCTTTGAATGAGAGCATGTATCCCCACCCCATAAAATTCTGTTGCCTCTCAAACCCTCTTTTATGGGGCCAAAGAGAGGCAAACATTATTCCAGTGACGAGGAAGTGAAATCTGTAGTGAAGAAGTGGCTCAAAGAACAGTCAACAGAATTTTACGGGGTAGTGATACATGCCCTCATTCGAAGGTGGAACATTGCTATTGAGAGAAACGGTGACTCTGTGGAGAAGTAGGGATGTGATCCACAAAGGACCAGCTTCATTTTGATGTATGATACATGTTCCTGTGTTGGTAATTATACCTGTCCTAAACAAAATGGCATTAATTTTTGACTCATCCTCGTAATTCAAAGCAACTAAAACTGAAAATCTCCTCTGTTCCTATATCTTTATTTTTTTGTTTGTTTTATCAGGGATCCAAGACTAGAGGCCAATTAGGGGCTCCTCTAGTCTCGGAGCCCAAGGCTGCAGCTCATACAAGTCTAGATGTACAGGGTGATTGTAAACTAATTCTTTATTTCAAAAATCTTATAATTTATTTCTGAATCATTATTTTTATTAAAAAAAAAAAATAATAAAAAGAACACATACCATGGAGTTTTATTTAAAATTCTATATGGGCACCAGCATTCACCCCCAGCCTCTCAAGTCACTCTGGAATCACATCAACTGATTTCCCAGGAACTCTTGTGGAATGGCAAAAATAAATTATGGTATTCGTCCTCCAAGTTCTTCCTAAGTCATTAGTTTCCTAGAGTAAACTTACTATTTCAACTAACCCCCAAAGAAAAAAAAAAGTCGCAGGGGGTTAAACCAGGGCTTCTGGCTGAGCACTCATGCGGACCACATCTACCCATCCATCTCCCAGGAAAATGGTGATCCAGTCATTCACGAACAACAATAACAAAATGTGCAGCATTTTGCATAAAAATCAAATTTTCAATATTCTCCCAACTATAGATAAATGGCCAGATAAAAAAAAAAAAAGTTTAAAATAGGGAGTTACTTTTCATCACCCTGTAAATCCATCACTGTACATCATCATCATCATCACATTGCGCTATCAGCATGGATATCCATGACAACCGTCTCTATCATTCATTATCCAGGGTGGTCCTCAGCACAGCATCCAGTATCCGCACAAAGCTGGTCAATGTAGGTCCTTATTGGATGGCCCCCATTAGCGTGTCCATCTGTTGGTTTCCACAGGAGAACGTCGTTTATGATTTCATCTTTGCTTCTCCAGCAGAATTAATCTGAAAAGATTTAAGAAATTTTTTAATTATTGAAATTTTTATGCTCTATTTTTTTTTTCCAGCATGTCAACCCTTTTTGGGTTATTCAAACCCAAAATCAGTCTTTTTTTCAAATTTTTTTCATGCTTTAAGTATTCCTATGTGAAGAGAAATTGGAAATGAATCCGACAGTATGTAATATAGTGAAAAATTGAAAAAACACAAGTTCATAGAATGAGTTATGTTTATTTCGCCAACACTGCAGTGTTTTGATCTGTTTCAATAGATCTTCATTAAGGTTTTTGTTAATTTGAGGAAAAATAAATTCATCACAGAGAATAAGAAGACTGTGAGAGACTTTTGCTTTGTCGGTCAATCTGTTTAAAAAATGTTGAATGAAACCATCCAAAGAACATTAGTTTTTCATTCAACATTTTTTAGATTTTAGATTTTTCAGATTGACCGACAAAGCAAAAGTCTTCTTATTCACTGTGATGAATTTATTTTTCCTCAAATTAACAAAAGCCCTGATGAACTATTGAAACAGATCGAAACACTGCAGTGTTGGTGAAATAAACATCACTCGTTTTATGAACTTGTTTTTCAAATTTTCACTATATTACAAGAATTCCTATCTAACACCAATATATATATATTTACCAACCTCTCCGCACGAGCAGGATGTGACACAAGGTAAATTTCTAAAGCGAAGTTCGACAGGTTTGAATTCTGAGTTTTCCTTCTTATAGACTGGTTGCCAACCAGAGTTAGAGCCCAGACTGCCTACTATTTACCATAGCTGGGAGGGAGAGTAGAATTCATACCTTTCCAAGGGTATTAGCGCAAAGTGAAATGCAATTACCACGTCCAGGATTTGAACTCAGGTCGACGAGTCCATTTCCCATGACTTTAACCATTACATCACACGCTTCCTAGACCAATATATAGAGGTGTGTGGTTTAATGGTTAGAGTCGTAGGAAATGGACTCGTCGACCCGAGTTCAAATCCTTGACAAGGCTGTTTGCATTTTCACATAGTGTTAATACCCCTGGGAAAGGTATGAATCCATATATTCTCCCTCCGCTATGGGTAAAATAGTAGGGCAGACTGGGCTCTTTAACCTTGTATAGGAAACCAGTCTAGGAGAAAGAAAACTCTTAATTTGAAAAAATGTGAGGTCAGTTGTTGATTGGGTTTGTGGCATTCCTTGTGCACCAATTATTTCCTATCGACTGTGCCAAAAAGTGCGGATGGTCCAACACAAGCCTTCACCACTAGAAGGCGTGACTGAGGGTCTACATGTCCTGGGAATGACGTTAAACTCTATCTGATGTGAGGTTCCAGTTTTGGAGGTTTGGGGAATGTGAGCACCCCTTCATCACCATTGTTCCCTGGTCCACACTGACCCGGAGTGGTAGTACCTGTTAGGGTCCTATCTATGGGTTAAAAGAAAAATGTATTTATAAAAAAAAATGGTATTATCCATTAAAGAATGAATTTATTTCAAAACTTTATCGGCATTAAATGACCCAGTGTGGTTGATATGCCGTAAAGCCAAACCAAACCAAATCAAACCTTCACCACTATAAACAAAACACTGTTGGTTGTTTATTGGATGAACACTCGTGTTGAAATTGACGAGAGAGTCCATTAAAATTAATGATTATATCTAACACCAATAATTTGCAAGCAAATACTGGTTTAGCTCAGTCGGTAGAGCATCGGCCTAGGAACCACAAGGTTCTGTGTTTGATATCAGCTCCTTGACAACTCAGCGCATGAGGAGCACAGCTTGGATCTGTGTGGTAAAGTGGTGAGCTGATGGTAGGTGTGGTGCTCCACCTCAGATGCAAAAATAATCTCACTGGTCTAGCGCTAGTGGAAAGGGTATAGACTCTCTCGCTGTCCGGTTGATACCGACAATAGGCCACTCTGCCTACTTTACTTATGAGAATGCTTAAATCCATTCAACAATGCAAATAAAATCATCCTTTAAAAAAAATCCGACTAATTATAAAGGCCAGTTTAGCTCAGTTTGTAGAGCATCTGCTTAGAAACCACAAGGTACGGGATTTGAGTGGGGAGCTGATGGTAGGTGTGGTGTTCTACGGTACGGGATTTGATACTGGTACTCGCCAACTCAACGCTTGAGTAACACAGCTTGAATCTGTAGCAAAGTGGGGAACTGATGGTAGGTTTGGGGTTCTACCTTAGCAAAAGTAATCTTCTTGGTCTAGTGCTAGCAAAAAGGGGATAGACTCCCTCACTGTCCAGCTGATACCGACAACAGCCCACTCTGCTGATTTTACTACTTATATGGATTCAAGTAAAAATCCTTTGTAAACAATTATAGCTTCAAACAACTATTCTTTAATAGCAGGACCTGTGGATATACCACAGTATGATAATTTAATTATTACACAGTTTGATATGTGTATTTAAGAGCTATTGTGAAATAGTTCAATATATAAAAAGTATAATAATCTTGATTTAACTCTCTATCACTCTTTTTCTTTCTTTCTTTCTTTCTTTCATTCTTTTTTCATCTTTTCATTATGTTTGATTGAAACAGATTAGTGTTATCGCTTCCACACACTCACTCCCTCTCTCTATCGTTTTTTCTTTCTTTCTTATTATATTTTCTGTGTAGCATATTCTTTTTCTTCCCTTTCTTTATAATAAAAACAGAATGGTCAATTATTTAGCAGGAGAAATAAGAATTCGGCAGATGAGCAACACCAGATAATCAGGATTTACATTTTTGCATTTCATCTTGGACGATTTGGATGGTTTGTTTTTAACCAGATGCTATTGCAAGATGATAACGGACGGACACTTAAAGAACACCAGTATTAATATATAGATACAAATAATTTGCACACAGTTATATGGTTTCATATATTCTTACCTAATACTATTCTAGAGTTTTGTAGAGTGTAGAGTACCACTTCATCACCATTACTCCCATGTCCACCTTGATTCGGAGTGGTAGTACATGTTAGGGATCCATCTATGGGTTGAATAGAAAAAAATGAGTTAAAAATGTGCTTAAAAATTTTTTGAATACCTACCAAGAATGAATAAAACAAAATGTCTTCAGCATGAAATAACCCAACAAGGGTTGACATGCCATAAAATCTAACTAAACCACCAATCAACCAAGAGTAAATAAAACAAAATGTCTTCAGCATAAAATAACCCAACAAGGGTTGACATGCCATAAAATCTAACTAAACCACCAATCAACCAAGAGTAAATAAAAAAAAATGTCTTCAGCATAAAACAACCCAACAAGGGTTGACATGCCATAAAATCCAACCAGTCAATCTATACAGATTAATTCTATCATTTATACAAATTCAAAATTGCACAAGGACTTTGTAATGATACCATGTAACTGATTTTTTGTGGTATGTCAGAAAAGTTCCAGGAGTGGTGTCACAAAAAAATTATTTTAAAACCAAACTACAACTTATTTTCTATAACCCCAACATAAAAAAGGGGAACCACTCTGATTGATAAATTATTTATTTATTTTCCCATCAAACTAACCCTAAACCCTAACCCTAACCCCGTCTTCTTTTTTCATAGTAGATCAATCATCATCATCATGTCGCGCTTGCAGCACGGATATCCATGACAATCTCTTGCCAACCCTCCCTATCACTCATTGCACCTGGGAGGTCCTCTGCTGAGCATATAGCATCCTCGCATAGCTGGTCAATGTAGGTCCTTGCTGGGCGCCCCACACTTGCATGTCCATGTGTTGGCTTCCACAGGAGAACGTCGCTTATGAGTTCGTCCTTGCTTCTCCAGCAGTGTCCTGCATGCCTTGTCCGTCTCACTCGGATAGTTTGAGAGAGGGGGGGCAGGTGACCGTACAGCTGTCTCTTCGTGGGGTGCTGCTTCCACGATTTGTTCAAGACTGCACGTAGCATTCTTGTGCAGCTTCCATCTAGCTTATTTTCAAGACGCTTCGTTAGGGTCCAAGTGGTGCAGCCATATAGCAGCACCGATATAACCACAGCCTGGAAGAACTGTCGCTTCAGCTTGTCAGGGAGATCAGACCTCCATATGACTGACAATTTGTTTGTGGCCGACCATGCCTTTGCTATTCTTGTGTTAACATCTCTCTCTGTGGATGAGATATTACTACCTAGGTACGTGAATTGTTTCTACAGGCTTGAGAGGCGTGCCGTTGAGTGTTGAGATGTTTCCTTTCTTTTTGAAACTCATGAACTCTGTTTTACTGGAGTTCACATAGAGGCCGATATTTTCTGCCGCCTCCTCCAAGCTGTGTAACAGTGACTCAGCTTGTGTCGGTGTATCTGCAAGGAGTGCAAGGTCGTCAGCATAGTCTGCATCTGTGACTGTTTGTGCGGGATAACGCCTGCTCCTTGCCTTTTTCAGTGTGAAACCCTTTTCTTTATGGTATCTAATGATGTTTTGAGTACGTAGTCTAGGCATATTATGAATATATATGGTGCCAATGTATCTCCTTGTAGGACTCCAGCAGCGATGTCAAAGAAATCTGTGTCGCCATCAGGTGAGCGTACCATTGCTCTAGTGTCCCTGTATAGCATCATTATAGCTGCAACTGTTTCTTTGGGGAGGCCATATGCTAGTAGTATTTGTTCCATTTTCCCTCTGTGTATGGAATCAAATGCCTTGGAGAAATCTACGAATAGTAGCGTTGCCTCCAGATTCTTTGCTCGTACTCCTTCTATGATCAAGTAGATCAATAAATAAATAAATAATTTATCAGTCAATCAGAGTGGTTCCCCTTTTTTATGGCGTTATAGGAAATAACTCTACAAGTTCAATCCCCCTTCAAAGTAATCCCCCCTGGAGTCTCATGCACTTTTCCATCCTTCTCTACTAAGCTTGCATGCACTCCTGGAAGGATTCTTCTGGGATTCTCTGTAACTCTGTCGTCACAGTCTTTTTGATGTCATGCACATTCTCAAAACAGGTTCCCTTAATGACCCCCTTGCGCTTGGGGAAGAGGAAAAAATCACATTGAGCCAGGTTAGGCAAATAGGGAGGTTGCTCCAACACAGTGAGGTTCTTCTGGGCCAGGAACTCTCGGATACTCAAGGCAGTGTGGGAAGGTATGTTGTCATGGTGAAGCACTCACAAATTGTCCTGCCACATCTCTCGCCTCTTCTCGCGCACTGTATGAAGCAAATACCGCAGTATCTCTTTGTAGACATGCTGGCTGATCGTCTGACCCTGTGGCAAGAACTTGCAGTGGACAATGGCCCTCACATCGAAGAATGTGATCAACCTGGAACTTTTCTGACATACCTTGTATTTTTATTATTCTTATTTTCTGTGATATATCTTATTATGGGAAGGTGTTAGAATACTCCGACTGCACCTCTGCAGAGGGGTAAGACTCCCCAATGGAGCCACTTGTTGGCTGTGGGTGGTGACCTGTGATGCTTAAGGATGGAACCCAGGTGGTTGAGAAGTCCATGACATGAAACAGTCCACTTTGGCCCTTACTTATGCTAGACGGTCAGTCGGAGAGGCCCCCTCTGATCAATCGGCTGGTCACATCAAGCCCTAGTACCCATATGATTACCCCAACTCTATTGCCCACATGGTAAGCCCCAACCCTCTTTATCACATGGCTGCTAGAAGGCAGTGGCTGAGGGTCTTCATGTCCTGAGAATGATGTTAAACTCTATCTGATGGTGAGGTTACTGTTCTGGAGGTCTGGGGAATGTGGTGTACCCCTTCATCACCATTACTCCCAGGTCAACTCTGAAACAGAATGTTAGGACCTGTTAGGGTCCCATCTATGGGTTAAATAAAAATTTTGTTTATAGACAAAATAATTGAGTTAAAAAAAATGTTCTTCCAAACTATCGCTATGAATCTTTCAAAACTTTGCTGGCATTAAATGACCCACGGAGAGTTGATATGCCATAAAACAAAACAAACAAACAAGGTATGTGAAATGCAAATAGCCTCCTCCAGCATTTGAACTCCGATCGTTGTGACCATTTCCTACAATGTCAAGCATTACACCACATGCCTCCAATATATATATATATATATATATATATATATATATATATATATATATATATATATATATATTATATATATATAAAAGGAAAATTGACTTACCGGTGAATTTGGTCACGTGGTTAGTAATTGTGGAATTAGGGGGTAAGTCAGCGATATAACAAATACAAAGTGCTCAATACTAAGTAGAGTAAATTATATAAAAATGGGTACAAGAGATAACCTACTCGAGTTTCACCATTTGAATGCAATGGACACATACGTAAATCGACTGCTATTAATCGGTGTCTCGATTAATTCAGTGGATTTAACCCTGAAGATCCTTATGGTAAAACTCGTGTAGGTTATCTCTTGTACCCATTTTATAATATATATATATATATATATATATATATATATATATATATATATTTGTGAATAAAAAGGCCTTAAATACCATGGGTATTGTGATTATGGGCCATTTCCACTCGTGGGTATCTGAGGCCCACCGAGTTTCGTCAGACCACGTTTTTATTTTATTCAGACTGGTAAATAGCCAAATTCAGCTTACATTTATACATTTATTGCTTAAAAATAAACAACAAAAAAAACAAATTACAATACATTTAATTAACTATTGAAATTAATTATTGAATCCAACAGTAGACACATTAGTCTCAGTTGTTTGTTTTAGTATTGCAATGTATAATTTCAATTAAACTTGGTTTAAAAAAATAAGTTTCAACATTAAATGTATAGTAATTTTTTTTTTTTAGCAATACGTAATTAAAAACAACCTTAATCCCCAAACCCCTAAACCGTAACCTAATTCGCAAAAAAGTTAATTCGTACACTGTCATGGATCATTACCAAATAAAAGTCCGTTTTAATTTTGAGGACGATTTGCAAGTTTAACCCAATTTATTTGGTCATTTTTGATGCCAACGATGCGAATTTATTTAACAGGAATATGACTAAATAGATTTAAAGTAATTTCTAAACAAAAAAAAAAAAAAAATGATATGCTTTTGTAAAGTGGATATAGATTTTTAGTGGATATAAGTTATCTCCCTTGAGATAAAATATTTCCACTAGATAAAAATTCGGGCAGGGCTTAGAAAACTCAGACCATATCCTTTTACAGAGGGAAGATCTGCTCTAAAAAAAAAGGTGTGTACTTGACATAACACTAAACTGATGGTGAGGCTTCATATCTGAAGAGTGTTTAGTACCCCTCCATTGCTCACAGGTAACCTCTGACCCCGGAGTGATCGTACCTGTTAGGACCCCAAACTTTAGGCCAAATCGATCTGTTAAAATGCAAGCGTATTCAATAGAACATTAAACAACTACACAGAAAGTAATTGAACGCGCTTCCCTAACTTCTAGGCATAAAATAACCCTAGACTAGTTGACGAGCCGTTAAAATTTTAATCTATTTTATAAACCTGAATATTAGTGACCAGGTAAATTACTTGTATTACTTGTAAATTATTTATCTAATTGGACCATATGACCTTTAGGCACCCCTTTTGCGATCTTGATTCAAAAGGACATTTTTTCATTTACACCGTTAAAATCCGGTTGTTTGTTAACAGACGATTTTTAGTTTTTTTAAAAAATTAAAAACTAAACCCTAAACCCCTAACCCTAACCCCTAACAAACAACTGGATTTTTAACGGTGTAAATGAAAAAAAAATGTCCTTATGAATCGAGATCGCAAAAGGGGTGCCTAAAGGTCATATGGTCCGTCTAGTTTTACTATACAAGTTGATGTCCACATCATATAGCCATTTTAGTATATCGCAAATAATCAAACTATGATAAAAATCAATGAATCATATCCAGATTACTTAGGCTAGACGGGCGGTCGGAGAGGCCCGCTGGTCACGCCAAGCTCTAGCACCTATATAATTGTCCGAACCCTATTGCCCCTCTTGCAAACCCCTAAACCCATTTTTTATCATATATGTGCTAGAAGGCAGTGGCTGGGTACAACATTAAACTGCATCTAAAGTTTCAATTTTGTAGCTCTGGAGAGTGTGGAGTATCCCTTCATCGCCATTACTCTCAGGTCCACTCTGACCTGGATTGGTAGTACCTGTTAGGGTCCCATCTATGGGTCGAATAGAGAAAAATGAGTTTTAAAAATGTGTTTTAAAAAATTGAGTTTAAAAAATGTTGAATACCCATAAAAATGAATAAAACAATGAATTCGGCATAAAATAACCCAACAACGTTTGACATACCGTAAAATCCAACCAACCAATCAACCAGCCATCAAATCACGACCACCAAAAAACAAGCCTTTCATTTAATTGGCCGTAGCCAAATGCGAGTTTGAATTAAAGGGAGATAACTACAAAAATCTCAACTTTTGGGTTATTTCCCTTGGATAATTTAACTTCGCATATTTTAAATCTGATGAAAGAAGAATCTTTTCTTAAGCATTATGTTTCCTGCGGATTTTTTGGTCGATAATGGCCCTCCACAGCCTCCTTTTCTTTGAGCAATTCCCACCCTTTTGCAACAACCATTTATGTCTTAACAAAGCACCCAGTGTGCTCCGATCCAAGCCATAAACGTAACTCATCGTATTAGAAAAATATTTGACATTAGCTGAGATAGAGCTACCATTATCGCTTTCCTAATTTCACTTACGCCAGTTTAAATTTCACTTTTGACAGTATAAAATGTGGCAGTTATTTCTGCCGCATCCTATTTAAATATCATAATTTAATAGTTGCATAATGGTTAGAGTCGTAGGAAATGGACTCGTCGACCCGAGTTCAAATCCTAGACGAAACTGTTTACATTTCACATCGCGCTAATACCCCGGGAAAGGTATGAATCCAACTATACTCCCCCCAGCTATGGGTAAATAGTAGGACAGACTGGGCTCTTCAACCTTGGTAAGGCAACCTGTCTAGGAAAAGGGAAACTCTGAATTCAAACCTGTTAAACTCCTCTTAAGAAATTGACCTTCTGTCGCATCCTGTTCGGGTGGAGGGGTTGGTAAATATATAATATCATTATTATTACACAATAAAACATGAAATCACGCACTATTTATGGACAATATACTATAATTGAAATTGAATAAGTAAATAGGAACTATTATAATTATTATTTAATAGTTTATTGCTTCAGGGCAATTCTAAGGATGAGAGAGAGAGAGAGAGAGAGAGAGAGAGAGAGAGAGAGAGAGAGAGAGAGAGAGAGAGAGCAACGTAGATCGGACAGTAACATAATAAACATTCAAATTAGACATTTTGGACCATATAACCTTTAAGCACCCCATCTGCGATCACGATTCATAAGGACATGTTTTTCATTTACACCGTCAAAATCCGGTTGTTTGTTAGGGTTAGGGTTAGGGTTAGGGATTAGGATTAGGGGTTAGTTTTATAATTAAAAAAAAACCCTAAAAATCGTCTGTTAACAAACAACCGGATTTTTACGGTGTAAATAAAAAAATGTCCTCATGAATCAAGATCGCAAAAGGGGTGCTTAAAGGTTAAATGGTCCGACATTTTATATGTTTGAAAATATTATAATAACTAGCAAATATATGCCCCTCCCTTCCGGGTGCAAGTATTTAATTCTTAATGTTATAAAATATTATTTTAAATTAGAATGGCTAATGAAACTAAATAAAAATACAGATAAAAAGATTTGAAACGGGGGGGGGTAAAATCGAAAAAAATAGAACAATTAAAACTTACCCTATCTTCAATTCCGTCTTTCAAAGTTAAATTTGGAAAAATGAGCAATTTAGTTAACATAGGAAATAAATAATACAATTGCAGTTATTCCTTCTTGTTAATGGATTTCTTTTAAGATTTATCCCCGAAATATTTGCTCATATTAATTAAAATAAAACCAAACAATTAGAAATCAATAATACTAAGCACATATTTATCAAAATATTTTTTTGATATTAATATGCAAATGATCCTTCCCGTTCACACTAGAAACCGCTATTTTGTTGTATATAAAAATACAATTGCATGTTATCAATATGTAGCTCCGGCCAAGGCCGGGGGTCCAGTGGCTTCGGCCCTGGATCTTTACGAGTTAATAGCGTCGATCCCAGGGGGCCATCCCCCCAGGCAACACCTGCCCCCTCGATTTAAAGGGGCAGGGCTGGGTTTATTGCCCAGTGCCTGAGGCGCCCCCCTTGAGGGGGAATGCCGACGGGATCGACGCAATTTTTCACCTGCCACTCCATGAGCTTCGGCTTGTGGGTGGTCCCACGTTAATAGGGACTTTGTGCCTGACCCGTACAAGTGGGGTACGCGGTAAATACTATGTAGCTCCGGCCCACGCCGGGGGTCCAGTGGCTTCGGCCCTGGATCTTTACGAGTTAATAGCGTCGATCCCAGGGGGCCATCCCCCCAGGCAACACCTGCCCCCTTGATTTAAAGGGGCAGGGCTGGGTTTATTGCCCAGCGCCTGAGGCGCCCCCCTTGAGGGGGAATGCCGACGGGATCGACGCAATTTTTCACCCGCCACTCCATGAGCTTCGGCCTGTGGGTGGTCCCACATAAATAGGGCCTTCGTGCCTGACCCGTACAAGTGGGGTACGTGGAAAATATCATATAGATCTGGCCAACGCCAGGGGTCCAATGGCTTCGGCCCTGGATCTTTACAAGTTAATAGCGTCGATCCCCCATGATTTAAAGGGGCAGGGCTGGGTTTATTGCCCAGCGCCTGAGGTGCCCCTCTTGAGGGGGAATGTCGACGGGATCGACGCAATTTTTTCCACCTACCACACATGAGCTTCGGCTTGTGAGTGGGCCCACATAAAAATGTCCTTGTGTCACGCCCTCATAAGTGGGATGAGAGGCAAATACCTGTAGACGAGGCCAACAGTCTTAATGATGTAAAACAATTTTATTATGTATTTATTTTATGTATGTGTATGTAACATTATTTGTATTATTTGGACTATTGTCCTTATCTTTATTGTTATCTACACTACGTTTCGGCCGATGTGCCCTCCAGCTGCAATCTACCCCGTGAATTGAATAAAGGGTTCGGTTCGAAGTTCCGTGAAGTTCCAGTTACGACATGAAGGCTCCAGAGTTCAACAAGAAGGTTCTCGAGTCCGACAAGAAATACCCGAAGAAGGTTAGACTGCACATCGGCTGAAACGTTGTGTAGATAACAATAAAGATGAGGATAATAGTTCGAATAATCCAAATAATCTAAATATATGTATTTATGTGTGTGTTTGCATATAACATAATATATATATATGTGTATGTATATATGCATAAAACATTATGTATGTATTTATGTGTACATGTATGTAACATTATATAGAAGAAGCAGTCGAAAGCGCTCGGGCAGATAGTATGAATAGAATCCTATTCCAACTGGATCCTAACATCCGAAAGATCGTCAGAAGACTGGAAAAAATCCAAATCCAAATAATGAAAAAGAAATGTTCCGTGTTGTTCAATAACACCTGCCTACAAAATAACTGGCTGCCAAACATACAACACACACACACACACACACACACATATATATATATATATATGTATATATATGTATATATATATATGCGTGTGTATATGTATTTATGTATGTAAGATCATATATGTATCTTTGTATGTGTATGCATGCAATATTATATATAGATATTTATGAGTATATATATATATGTAAAATTATGTATTCATTTTATATATGTGTATGTACGTATATATATATATATATATATATATATATATATATATATATATATGTGTGTGTGTGTGTGTGTGTGTGTGTGTCTGTTTTTGGTTTGGTCTGTAATTTTATTCTTTACTTCCTATTCTAACGAGATAGTTAAATTAAGAAAATTTCGCAATGAAAGACGCGAGTGATAGAAGAGTAAGTTTTAGTTGTTTTATTTTTCGATTATATCCTCCCTCTGTTTCAAATCTTTTATCTGCATTCTTATTTAGTTTTATTAGCTTTTCTAATTTAATACAATATTTTATTACATTAAAACTTAAATACTTGCACCCGGAGGGGGCATCTATTTGCTAGTAATAATAATTACTTGAAATTGTTTTTATCAATCCAGTGTTGTTTTTTTGGACCAAAAAATGGACTCATAGCGTAGTGGATAAAGAAGTTAGGTTAAGACAGTTCTAAGTGACAGTTATCTTTAGACTGCAGGTTCAATACTGGTCAGGGGCAGCAGTAACATAGAATAATAATTAACACTGCTTCACACCTGTACCCCAGCTATGGTTAGCGGAATGAGAATAGGATACCCCCGTGGACTGATTAAAGGGTTAGGTTCAAAGTTCCGTGATGGCTCCGATTACGACAAGAAGGTTCCCGATTACGACAAAAAGGTTCCCGAGTTCGACAAGAACCTGAAGAAGGCGGAGGGCACATCGGCCGAAACGTTGTACAGATAACAATGAAGATGAGGACAATAGTCCGAATAATACAAATAATACTAAAAATACAAACAAAATAAAAAACAAAAACAATTACTACTTTCCTAATTCAATAATCAGGTGATTGATTGATTTTAATGGCATGTCAACCCGTATAGACTTATTTTATGCCATCAAGTTCGTAAATCACATTCATTGTACGGTCATATTTTCATTTTTGTGTTGTTGTTTCTAAAGATTTTTTTTGTTGTTAGAGTGGACCAGGGGTACTCAACACTCCTCAGATCTCCAGAACTGGAGTCTCGTCATCTGATGTGTTTACTGTTTTAGAGATTACTGTCTCTATGGGATACGCCGCTATGAGACACGAGAGATAATTACCTCCCGTGTATGTCAGTAGGCGCTAGGTGGCGTAGTTAGCACCAATATAAAGGTGGAAGCGCCAAGATCAAATTCTCTTTCACTCTTCAGCCTTGAACTGGTACCGCTATAATGATGCTCTACAAAGACACGAAAGCACCCTATGTTGACAGATTTTTTTTACATTTTCGCTGGAGTCCTATAAGGAGATAAATTTGCACCATATATATTTATAACATGCCTAGATTACGCACTCCTACAAGGAGACACTAACACCATATACATTTATAATATAAATATTTGAAGCATTTTCCTATTTAAATGCAAGTGATTTACTATAATTTAAAATGGTGTACAATTGTTGTGTAGTGTCTAGAAAACAAGTCTAGCAGATCCATTGCTACTGAATAGTGAGTTTGATCCTCACTGGATGCCCCATACTAGTGACCTTGTGTCACATCCTAACTGTGGTGAACAGGCTGGGCAAATACCTACTATAGTTTACAATGCATTTCTTTAGCAGTAGTGGGGAATGTAATAAAAGGTTAAACTTAATTTTATCTTATTCATTCTTATTTTATAGATTTGTCAATTATTATTTTCACTCTTTTTTAGTTTTCCACATCAGCGTTAGCTGATGGTATTTCACTGGAGTCTGAGTGACAACAACACTCCTCAGGTCTCCAGGACTCTTCTGATTGCAGCAGTACAGTAGCTTGGATGGTCTCAATTCTTCATCTGTTTCCAGATCCTTCAGTCTCTTTACCAAGTTTTTTTGACCATTCCAAGTGCACCAGCTACAATTGGTATCACTTTCACCCTCATATTCCACAGCTTTTTCAATTCTCTGGCAAGGTTCAGGTATTTGTCAATCTTTTCGTTTTCTTTCAGCTTCACCTTGTGATCTGCTGGAACCGTAAAGTCCATCAGTTGGCAAGTACTCTTTTTTTTTTGTTAATCAACACTAGGTCTGGTCTCCTTGCTGGGATAGGGTGATCTGTCTTTATCTCGAAGTTCCAGAGAATTTTACGTTTCATTCTCAAGAACAGATTCTGGTTTATGCCAATACCATTTTGTTGTATGGTCAAAATTTAATTTTTTGCATAATTCCCAGTGGATCGGCTTCCCAACCCATTTGTGCCTAGCTTTGTATTCCCTTTGTGCTAGTTTGCTACATTCGCTTAAAACATGGTTTACAGTCTCATCTCTGTCACCACACAGTCTACATTTACTGTTTTGTTGTGTCTTATCAATTTTTGCTTTGATATAATTTGTTCTTATGGCATTATTTTGTGCAGCAATTATTAGTGATTCAGTTTCTCTCTTGAGGATTCCTCTTCTTAACCATATTCAAGTCTTCTTATGTGCAACCTCTCCGATTTTTCGTTTGACGTGTCCATATAATTGTTTTTCTTCCCATCTTTGTTTTCTAGTTTTTGTTGTTTTTCTGTTTGTCAATACATTACATCTGCTGTTGTTGGCTGCTATAAGTAATCTTTCTTTGCTCTTTTTTGTGTACTCATCGAGTCCGTGGCCTCTACACAGTCCTCTATGTTGACAAGATCTCTCCCACCTTCTTTTCTTGAAACATATAATCTGTCTTTATCATCTCTAGGGTGTAGAGCTTTGTGCATCGTCATTAATTTCCTAGTCCTTTGGTCGATCTGTCTGAGTTCTTCTTTTGTACATTTTAAGAATGGCCCAGAGTATCTTAAAACGGGGACGGCCCAGGTATTTGTTTCTTTGATGAGATTTCTGCTGCTGAGCTTGGTTTCTAAGAGCTTTCTTGTTCTTCTGAGGTATTCTTTTTTTTAAACTTTTTCTTTCATCTCTATTATTATTATTATTATTATTATTATTATTATTATCAAATTTGACAATTTTGGTTTCTTGAAATTTTAGTTGCTTTTTATCAAAACTCACTTGATACCAATTGAAATGAAAACTTGAGACTTGTAAGCCTACATTCGCCATTGAAAATCTTTACCTCTGAAATGCGAAATTCAATTTAAAAATTACATTTAAAAACGGGTTAATTTTCTGAAAAAAGATCTTTCTTTTTTTCGCTTACGACTCTTTAGAAAGAAAAATCGTAATATGAACCAACAGGAAGTGTAACGAAGTAGAGGACAAAACAAAATGAGAGAGAGAGAGAGAGAGAGAGAGAGAGAGAGAGAGAGAGAGAGAGAGAGAGAGAGACTTTCTACAGTCTTCCTATTGGTTCATCTTACGAATTTTTTTTCTAAAGAATTGTAAGCGAAAAAAAACAAATTTTTTTCACAAAATGAATCGGCGTTTAAATGCAATTTCGAGATATTATACACAGAGTAAATTCAATTTGCTCAAGTCTTTTTCTTCATTGAAATTACATGACAATTCCTGACTAAATATCTGAGTCAAGATTTTAGTCAGGTAGTACGTAGAGCGTTCAGATGCTCCCGATATAGCGGGTCAATACGTATAGCGTGTTTTCAATATTTTTTTTCAAGCAATAGATAACTAATTAAAAAAAAATTCATAACTCAGTGTCTCCTTCCAGCTTTGAAAAAATAGTTGGACAGGTTGGGTTCTTTAGTCTTAGCAAGGTAATCAATATAGGAAAAAGAAAAATCGGACCATATGACCTTTAGGCACCCCTTTTCGATTACGATTCATGAGGACATGTTTTTCATTTACATCGTCAAAATCCGGTTGTTTGTTAGGGGTTAGGGTTAGGGGTTAGGGTTAGGGTTAGGGGTTAGTTTTATAATTTTAAAAAACCCTCTAAAATCGTCTGTTAAAAAACAATCGGATATTAACGGTGTAAATCAAAAACATGTCCTCATGAATCGAGATCGGAAAAGGGGTGCCTAAAGGTCATATGGTCCGAAAAAACTTTAATATTCAAACCGCTTATTGCCATATGAAGTCTACGCTGAAGAAATGCATCATCACACCTTCAAGCTTGGAAGATCTGGCATCCAACGGACAGGATTGGTGAGACACGTGCCGCACATGAGCTAAGCGGACCAATATCGAGATTAACAGGACTGCAGAGCGGCGACGTCTTCGTCGTCATGAACCACCAAATGCAGATGGGAATTCCCCTTGCAATGTGTGTGGCCGCATGTGCAAGTCCAGAATTGGACTAACTAGCCATCACAGGGTCCACAACTGTTGAACGACATGGAGTGACGTCATCGTCGGCTGCGACGGACTTCTAAAAGGAAAGGAACTCCGCTTAAAAATTGACCTTGTGTCACATTCTACTAGTGGCGGAGGGGTTGGATAAATGCTTCTTAATTATTCTAGAAAGTATGACATGTTTTGATGGGGTAGGGGGCCTTTCAGATTGATTGACTTTAACGGCATGTAAACCTGTCTAGGGTTATTTTATGTCTAGAAGTTATAGAATCGCTTTCAATGTACTTTCATATTTACGTTTTTCTTTTGCACACGATCCTATTGAATCGAATAATTTGAAAACATATATATAATGCATATATGGGACCCTAACAGATACTACCACTTCGGATTAGAGTAGACATGGGAGTAATCGCAATGAAGGGGTACTACACATTCCCCAGAGCTCCAAAATTGGAATTTCACCATTAGATGCAGCTTAACATCATACTCAGGACACTAAGACCCTCAATCACTGCCTTCTAGCACATATGATAAAAAGGATTGATAATTTGCTATACGGACAATAGGGTTTGGACAATCATATAGGTGCTAGGGTTTGACATGTCCAGCCAATTGATCGGAGAGGGGCTATCCGACCAGCCATCTAGCCTAGGTAAGGGCCAAAGTGGATTGTTGCATGCCATGGACTGTTCAGCCACCAGGATTCTATCCTTAAGCATCACGAGTCACCATACAACAGCCAACAGTTACTGCCTTCTAGCATATATAAAATTAAAAAAAACTTGGATTAGAGTTGACCTGGGAGTAATGGCAATAAAGGGTTATTCCACACTCTCTAGATGTCCAGAACTGGAGATTCACCACCAGATCCAATTTAGAATCATATCCAGAACACTCCGTTTTTAGATGCTGTATCCCTCTGCCGGAAGTCATGAACTGCTCATCCACCTGGGCTCTATCCTTAAGCATCACGGGTCGCCACCCACGGCCAACAGGCGGCCCCATTGGGGAGACTTACTCCTCTGCAGAGGTGCAGTCGTTACATTCTAATGCCCCAGCCGACAGGGCGGCTGAAAGGACGTATTAATCTTTTTGACTCTGGTCGGTTCTCAAGTCTTTTCTCATTTCTTTTCTGTCACACGCCCCAACCCCCAAGTCTACTCGCTTCAAAGTCTTCATAATCTTTCCTAGGTTTTCAAGAAGCGATATTGTCCTCCTTAAACGAATTAAAGCTACAATCGAGTGAATCATTTTTCACCCTTTTCTTTTTTCTTTAAATTGTATATATCAATAACGACATTATCTCGTGCAACGTGATTACATTAGATAGGAATCTGGCATTTCGATAATATTTCAAAAACCGCAACCGAATGGAACGCCGTTGGGTATTATCGGCAGAAATTTTATTCTTCATTTTTTACTCTTCCTTTTTTTTTCCCCTACTTTTTCCCCCCGAAATTCCGAGTTGGTTTTACTGCCACGATAATCTAAAAAATAAGAAGTTGTAGCCCCATTCTGAAAGGCTTCGTTTACGCTTTTCTTATCCTTCACTTTAATGGCTAGAAAAAAAGTTTTTAAAATTTGAAATTAGAAAAAATAATAAAGACAAACAAAATAGATCAAATGTGCCTTCATTTTTAAGCAGATATTTGTATCGTCACAAATGATATAAACATGAAAAATTTCTGCATTTTCTAATAATCTTAATTCATTTATATGATATAAATACAATCATTATTTGTATTAGCGTTCGGCTAGAACCCACAAGGTTCCTAGTTCGATACCGGTCCTCACCAACTCAGCGTATGAGTAGCACAGGGATCTGTGCGGTAAAGTAAGGAGCTGATGGTAGGTGTGGCGCTCCACCTCAGACGCTAAAATAATCTCCTTGGTCTAGCGCAAGTGAAAAGGGGATAGACTCCCTCGCTGACTTGCTGATACCGACTTTAGGCCGCCCCGACGACTTTACTACTATCCCCTGCAGAGAGCTCCTTCCCTCCCCACAAAAAGACACCCCTTTTTTTTGGGGGGGGAAAGAATGCTTTCTGTAGGGGACTGTCAGCGTAAACTAAAGCCCGCCGGTGGGAGCCTTTCAGAATGGGACTACACCTTCTTTTTTTCTTTTTCTTTGTTTTTTTTTTTTTGTTTTTTTAGATTATCGTGGGACACTAACAGGTACTACCAGTCTGGGTCAAAATGGATTTGCGAATCATGGTAATTAAGAGGTGACTCCACACTGCCCAGATATCCAGAATTGGAGCCTCACCATCAGATGCAGTTTGGTGTAATATACAAGACACCCTTTTTGTGGGGAGGGAAGGAGCTCTCTGCAGGGGATAGTAGTAAAGTAAAGTCGTCGGGGCGGCCTAAAGTCGGTATCAGCCAATCAGCGAGGGAGTCTATCCCCTTTTCACTTGCGCTAGACCAAGGAGATTATTTTAGCGTCTGAGGTGGAGCGCCACACCTACCATCAGCTCCTTATTTTACCGCACAGATCCCTGTGCTACTGCATACACTGAGTTGGCGAGGACCGGTATCGAACTTGGAACCTTGTGATTTTTAGCCGAACGCTCTACCGACTGAGCTAACCCGCCCCGCAAATCAAAGACCATTAATTTTCATGAGAAAAAACTTTAGAGCTTTTCCCAAAACACCTGAGATTTTTGTTACCAATGAAAATGTAGTAATCATTGCGTGAAAAGTTTAACTTTTGAAAGAAAACGTTTTTAGTTTTAAAGGTCAGGTTGGTATAAGGTGTTTTGTTGGCCTTTCAAATAAATGAATGAGAGAAAAGAAAATGGATGAAGCTAATCAGTCAACGATGATTTTTTAAAACCTTTCCACATCTGCCAAAGTAGACAACCTAATTGAAATTAAAAATGAATAGGATCTATCTATCTATCTATCTATCTAACCGAGTATGTTCATATCTATCTATCTATCTAACCGAGTATGTTCATATCTATCTATCTCAGTAAGTTCATATCTATCTATCTATCTATCTCTGTTCACATCTATCAATCTATCTATCTATCTCAGTAAGTTCATATCTATCAATCTATCTATCTCAGTAAGTTCATATCTATCTATCTATCTATCTATCTATCTATCTATCTATCTATTTCAGTTTACATCTATCTATCTATCTATCTATTTCAGTTTACATCTATCTATCTATCTATTTTTGTGCATATCTATCTATCTATTTTTGTTTACATCTATCTATCTATCTATTTTTGTGCATATCTATCTATTTTTGTGCATATCTATCTATTTTTGCTAATATCTATCTATCTATCTATCTATTTCTGTTCACATCTATCTATTTCTATCTATCTATCCATCTATCTATCTATCTATTTCTGTTACATCTATCTATCTATCTATCTATCTATCTATCTATCTATTTCTGTTCACATCTATCTATCTATCTATTTCTGTTCACATCTATCATCTATCTATCTATTTCTGTTCACATCTATCTATCTATCTATCTATCTATGATGTTCTCAATGGCAATTAGCATAAAGGGAAACATAAACAGCCTTGACCAGGATTTGAACTCATGTCACCGATTTTAATTTCTAGGACGATAACCGTTACACACCTCATCCGGATTTTATCCCCCTCCCCCAAAGAAGAGGCTATTTTGACTATCATGAATTTTTTCCAAAATGGGAAAATGGCATTTTCCACTATCAATTGTCAAAACATAAAATTGTAACCCGAACCCTAAACCCGAACCCTAAACCCAACAAGATGAATTCTTGTCAATTCCCATTTTAAGAAATTAGCTTTAAGATAGATTGCTTTAAAGTTTGTTTGTATCACAGAATTTCACAACTACTTTTTAAGCAATTACCTTTTAAATAATCCCAGATTGCTTGTCAACAACCACTTTAATCTTATAACTTTTAGATAATTTGAAATATATTTAAATATATTTCCAATATATTTGCTGGCAAAATAGCCTGTGGTCTATTTTACTAGGACCGGTAAAATAAGTTCGAAAAGCATGTTTGTCTATTTAACCGAGACCAGCAAACGAGCCTATTTGAAAAAAAAAAAAAATCCACTTAACTGGCGTTCGAACTCGCTTACTACGATGTCGCAGTCCAGCACGTTAGCCACTACGCTATGGAATAATTAAAAAAAAGTAAAGTCAGCGGAGTGGCCTATTGTCGACAGCGGAGGAGTCTATCCCCTTTTCACCAGCGCTAGACCAGGGTGATTGTTTTTTTGCATCTGGGGTGGCGCAACACACATAACGTCAGCTCCCCACTTTATCGCATAGATCAGATTTCCTAAAATCTGCCCTAATCATGCGCTGGGTTAGCGGGGACCAGTATCGAATCCGAAACCTTGCGATTCCTAGACGAATGCTCTACCGACTGAAAAGAATAAAAATAAAAAGGCATTTTACAAAAAGCATTGAGAAGAAAAACAATTTCCCCATTCCTATTTGAATAATCTTGTCATTTTTGATGGGTATTGTGCCAGTAATTTAATAAATTTCATTCAAATAACGAAATCCGTCTCTTAACCTATTTTGCGATCGAATAGAAAGCAAAAGAAAGAAAAGCAACCAGAAAAAAGACAAAAGAAAAAATACAATAATATATCAAAATATAATTTCAATATGTTATTTTTTTTTCTGGAGGTGGCAGTCATATTCCCACAAATGAACAAAAAATAACAACAATGACGTATGCAACAACTGTAACAGATTTAACGTTAGCAGAGGCAGTGGAAGCCATGTTTTATTATATTCTCTTCTAAGGGAATTAAAAACTATCAATCATCTTATTCAAATTGATATTTTCTTTGTTTGCCTAGAGATTTCTTTTATTGAATTGTACCCCCCCCAAAAAACCCCAACCAAAAAACAAAAAACAAAACAAAACAAAGAGGTTATCAAAATAAGCCACAAACCACACACATACAAAAAAACAAAACAAACAAACAAAAAAAAACAACAAAAAAAAAAACAAATCCATTTATCAATACTTATTTTACGACAAATCTACCTTCATTTTTGTAGAAAAAATATTTTGAGGGTGGGTCCTCTATTCATGTGGATGACATCGGTTGGAAGTAGCAGCGGTCTAATCTGAATCATCGAAGGCGAGATTTACTCCTGACCGGAATTTATGCTCTTTTTACCGGAAGGAGATATGCGCATGTCCGCCTTTCGTTCTATATAAGACTTTATAAGGTGACAAAGGCATGTACTGATTAACAGCGTTACGGGACTAGTCATCTCTGATCGTTAAATATTGTTGTATTGGAAGATATTGCTCAACTGAAAAATATTGCTATATGAAAAGATACAGTTAGACAAGAAGGCATCGTTAATCGACCCCTTTAATAGTACCAGGGGTCGCGAAACCTGGCATTGTTTCAAAAGAACGGAGATTTGATAAGCACAGACTATAAACCCCTTTTTTTCATTCCCTCATGGTCGAAGGTTTTTTTTTTCAACAGATTAGCTCAGTCGTATTGGCCTAGGAATCGCAAAGTTCCTGGTCCGATACCGGTCCCGGTCAACTCCGCGTATGAGTAGCACAGATTGGGTAAATCTGATATGTGCGGTAAAGTGGGGAGCTGATATTAGGCGTGGCGCTCCACCCCAGCAAAAACAATCTTCCTGGTCTAGCGCTAGCGGCCGGAACAATCATATTGGTGCTAGGGCTTGACATGACCAGCCGATTAATCGGAGGAAGTCTCTCCGAGTGTCCTTCAAGACCAAGTAAGGACCAAAGTGTTGCATATCATGGACTGTACAGTCATCCTTAAGCATCACGGGTCACCGCTACCCACGTTGGAGAGGATTTCGCTGACGACCGCCAAATAAGCTTAAAAAGGGCAACGCTCTTTCATAAAAAAGGATGGAGCACTCTCTGGCGGCCTTTACATATATACAGATGTATGTATTTATTAGTTAAAATCCTCCTCCTTCCTGTCTGTAGGTGTGGATGTCAGTGGTTAAGAAGCCTGACTGATGATAAATCGATTGGGTTTCCATTCCGGCTGGAGGTAGCCTGACAAATGTCTAGCCAGACTGAAGAGACGCAATATCAGTGAAATACAAGGAGGAGGTACGTAGCGTAATGGTTAGAGTCGTAGGAAATGGACTCGGCGACCAGAGTTCAAATCATGGACGAGGTTGTTTGCATTTCCCATAGCGCTAATACCCTTGGGAAAGGTATGACTCCATATATTCTCCTTCTCGCTATGGGTAAAATAGTTGGGCAAACTAGCTCTTTAACCTTGGATAGGTGACCAGACTAGGAGAAGGAAAACTCTGAATTCAAACCTATTAAACTCCGCTTAAGAAATTGACCTTGTGTCACATCCTGCGCGTGGGGAGGGGTTGGGTAAATACATAAATACGCCGATGCGGACATATTGTTTTGTTCTCTTTTAAATGAAGTCACAAAGTGTTCATTTTTTTCTAATCACAAACTGGTCGGCTTTCATCTTGTCGTCTGAACCGATTAATTCATGTGACTCTCCGCTTGGTGGCGCTGTGCTTATTCCGGCGAAGAATCCAGGACACTGATTGGTCAATTGATGCGCGACGCGACTTGCATTGTCACTTTTGTCTCACCGGACAGGCACTGTGCTGGGCTGTGTGTCTGTGCCTCTCTACTGCTTGCTGTGTATATTGAGTGGTTACGTTTGATGGGATAAGTTAAGAAGGTGTGTGAGGTCGCTCATTGTAGCGAGAGAGGCTGGAGTCGTGTTATATGGTGTCATCACCTTGGCTTTGGGAGGAGAAAGAGCAGACTCTTATGCAACTCTCACGAATCAAACGGAGCACGATATGGAGCGTCACCGTGTGCTACACTTCCTCTCACGACGCGATACCTGTGATATCCGAGAGCTGTATGATGATAAGTCGAGCGCACACACACGGTGCTCTGCGTATGTAAGGTTCACACCGTTGATCCAACACCTCTCAGCTGGTGTATTTGAGCGTTGCGCACGCCAGATAGCGCTCTCGCTGCGAGCGCGTCTGGAGTCTGAGCGTCGCGATGTTCTGTTAGTGAGTACACAGGATTGGTGGACGGTTCACTAGAGCGTGATGCGAGATGCGACGCTAAAATAATCTCCTTGGGTCTAGCGCAAGTGATAAAGGGGATAGACTCCTCGCTGACTTGCTGATACTTGACTTTAGGCGCCCCGGACGACTTTACTACGTATCCCCTGCAGAGAGCTCCCTTCCCTCCCCACAAAAAGACACCCTTTTTTTTGGGGGGGAAAGAATGCTTCTGTAGGGGACTGTCAGCGTAAACTAAGCCGCCTGGGAGCCTTTCAGAAGTGGAACTACACCTCTTTTTTTTCTTTTTCTTTGTTTTTTTTTTTTTGTTTTTTTAGATAATGTGGGACACTAACAGTACTACCAGTCTGGGTCAAAATGGATTTGCGAATCATGGTACATTAAGAGGTGACTCACACTGCCCAGATATCCAGAATTGGAGCCTCACATCAGATGCAGTTTGGTGTAATATACAAGACACCCTTTGTGGGAGGGGAAGGAGCTCTCTGCAGGGGATAGTAGTAAAGTAAGTCGTCGGGGCGGCCTAAAGTCGTATCAGCCAATCAGCGAGGGAGTCTATCCCCTTTTCACTTGCGCTAGACCAAGGAGATTATTTATAGCGTCTGAGGTGAGCGCCAACCCTACATCAGCTCCTTTATTTACCGCACAGATCCTGTGCTACTGCATACACTGAGTTTGGCGAGGACCGGTATCGACTTGGAACCTTGTGATTTTTAGCGAACGCTCTACGACTGGCTAACCCCCCCGCAAATCAAAGACCATTAATATTTTCATGGAAAAAACTTTAGAGCTTTTCCCAAAACACCTGAGATTTTTGTTACCAATGAAAATGTAGTAAATCATTGCGTGAAAAGTTTAACTTATTGAAAGAAACGGTTTTTAGTTTTAAAGGTCAGGTTGGTATAAGGTGTTTTTGTTGGCCTTTCAATGAAATGAATGAGAGAAAAGAAAATGGTTGAAGCTAATTCAGTCAACGATGATTTTTAAACCTTTCCACATCTGCCAAAGTAGACAACCTAATTGAAATTAAAATGAATAGGATCTATCTATCTATCTATCTATCTAACCGAGTATGTTCTATCTATCTATCTATCTAAACCGAGTATGTTCATATCTATGCTATCTCAGTAAGTTCATATCTATCTATCTTATCTATCTCTGTTCACATCTATCAATCTATCTATCTATTCAGTAAGTCTATATCTATATCCTATCTATCTCAGTAAAGTTCATATCTATCTATCTATCTATCTATCTATCTATCTATCTATCTATTTCAGTTACATCTACTATCTATTCTATCTATTTCAGTTTACATCTATCTATTATCTATTTTTGTGCATATCTATCTATCTATTTTTGTTACAGCTTACTATCTATCTATTTTTGGCATATCATTTTTGGCATATCTATCTATTTTTGTGCATATCTATCTATCTATTTTTGTGGCATATCTATCTATCTTCTATTATTTCTGTTTCCACATCTATCTAATTTCTGTATCTATCTATCTATCTATTTCGTTCACATCTTTATCTATCTATATTCTGTTACACTTATTATCTCTATCTATCTATTTCTGTTCACATCTATCTATCTATCTATTTCTGTTCACATCTATCTATCTATCTATTTCTGTTCACACTTCTATTCATCTATCTATTTCTTCTTCACATCTACTATCTATCTATCATCTATGATGTTTCTCATGGCAATTAGCCATAAAAGGAAACATAAACAGCCTTGACCAGGATTTTGAACTCATGTCACCGATTTAATTTCTAGGACGATAACCGTTACACACTGCATCGGATTTTATCCCTCCCCAAAGAAGAGGCTATTTTGACTAATCATGAATTTTTTCCAAATGGGAAAATGGCATTTTCCACTATCATTGTAAAACTAAAATTGTAAACCGAACCCTAAACCGAACCTAAACCCAACAAGATAATTCTTGTCAATTCCATTTTAAGAAATTAGCTTAAGATAGATTGCTTAAAGTTTGGTTTGTATCACGAGATGTCACAACTACTTTTTAAGCAATTACCTTTTAAATAATCCAGATTGCTTGTAACAACCACTTTAATCTTATACTTTTAGATAATTTGAAAATATATTTAAATATAATTTCCAAATATTTGCTGGCAAATAGCCTGTGGTCTATTTTACTAGGACCGGTAAAATAAGTTCGAAAAGCACTGTTTGTCTATTTTAACTCGAGACCAGCAAACCGAGCCATATTTGAAAAAAAAAAAATCCACTTAACTGGCGTCGAAACTTTGACTCTTGGTCGGCTTTCTCAAGTCTTTCTGCATTTCTTTTCTTGTCACACCGCCCCAACCCAAGTTCTCTCGCTTCAAAGTCTCTCATAATCCTTTCCTAGGTTTTCAAGAAGCGATATTGTCCTCCTTAAACACGACACTTACAAGCTACTCGAGTGAATCATTTTTCACCTTTTTTTCTTTTTCTTTAAATTGTATATATCAATAAACGACAATTATCTCGTGCAACGTGATTACATTAGATAGGAAATCTGGCATTTCGATAATATTTTCAGAACACCGCCAAACCGAATGGAACGCCGTTGGGTATTATCGGCAGAAATTTTATTCTTCATTTTTTACTCTTCCTTTTTTCCCCTACTTTTTCCCCCCGAAATTCCGAGTTGGTTTTACTGCCACGATAATCTAAAAAATAAGAAGGTGTAGCCCCATTCTGAAAAGGCTCCCGACGCGTAGGGCTTCGTTTATGCTTTTCTTATCTTTTACTTTAATGGTTACAAAAAAAGTTTTTAAAATTTGAAATTAGAAAAAATAATAAAGACAAACAAAATAGATCAAATGTGCCTTCATTTTCAAGCAGATATTTGTATCGTCACAAATGATATAAACATGAAAAATTTCTCAATTTTCTAATAATCTTAATTCATTTATATGCATACAATCATTAGGTTTTTCATTCATAAGTTGTATTGTCTCTATCCCCTGCAGAGAGCCCCTTCCCCCCAAAAAAGGGTGTCTTGTATATAATACCAAACTGCATCTGATGGTAAGGCTCCAATTCTGGATATCTGGGCAGTGTGGAGTCACCTCTTAATTACCATGATTCGCAAATCCATTTTGACCCAGACTGGTAGTACCTGTTAGTGTCCCGCGATAATCTAAAAAAAAAAAGGAAAAAGAAAAAAAGAAGGTGTAGTCCCATTCTGAAAGGCTCCCACAGGCGGGCCTTAGTTTACGCTGACTACCCCCTGTAGTATTATTCCCCCCCCCAAAAAGGGGTCTTGTATAAGACACCAAAATGTCTCTGATGGCGAGGCTCCTGTTTCTGGATATTTTGGAGAGTGTTGGAGATCTCTTAATTACCATTACTTTTGAAGTCCACTCTAACCAAAAAGTGTTGCTTTACTGTCACGATAATCTAAAAAAACAAAAAGGTGTAGTCCAAATTTGAAAAGCTCCCACCGGCGGGGCATAGTATACACAGACTCTATCCCCCGCAGAGAGCATCCCCCCCAAAAAAAAGGGGTGTTTTGAATATGACACTGTTGTGGACTAGCCTAGCTTACCTTTCGTAGAGAGAAAATGAGCTGATTCAAGACTATTTGTACATTGCTGTTTTAGAACATCTGGGTGATAGCTTAGCCTGCCTCAGAGCGTTTCGGCCTCTGGAGCGGCTAAGTAAAATTAACAGCGTTAATCCCAGGGAGTTATCCCCCAGGCAATGCCTACCCCCCATGATTTAAAAGGGCAGGGCTGGGTTTATTGCCCAGCGCATGAGGTGCCCCCTTGAGGGGGAATGCCAACGGGATCAACGCATTTTTTATGCCTACCACCAAAGAGCTTCGGCTTGTGGGTAGTCCCACGTTAATAGGGCCTTGTGCCTAACCCGTACAAGTGAGGTACGAGGTAAATATCCTTAGCCTGCTCCAGAGTGCTTCAGCCTCTCAAGCGGTTAAGTAAAATTAACAGCAATACCCGCCCGCTTGATTTAAAAGGGTAGGGCTGGGTTTATTGCCCAGTGCCCGAGGCGCCCCCTTGAGGGGGAATGCCGACGGGATCAACGCATTTTTGTGCCTACCATCCATGAGCTTCGGCTTGTGGGTGGACCCACATAAAAATGTCCTTGTATCACGCCCTCATAAGCGGAATGAGAGGCAAATACCCCGTGACTGCGATGATTACGGAACCATTACGTGAACCGTCTACCTTAATGTTTAGGCACTGTTGCGAATTACTCTATGTCTGGCGCAAACTGTATTTGGATGTACTAGTATACTGAATATTGTGCGATCCAGTATACAACAGACACTAAACTGTCTCTGATGGTGAGGCTCCTGTTCTGGAGTGTGGAGTATCTTTTCATTACCATTACTTTGAAGTCCACTCTAACCAAAGAGTGTTGCTTTTACTGTCACGATAATCTAAAAAAACAAAAAGGTGTAGTCCAATTCTGAAAGGCTCCCGACGGTGGGGCTTAGTATACGCAGACTCTATCCCCAGCAGAGAGTACCCCACTTAAGAAAAGGGTGTCTGGGATATGACACTAAACTGCATCTGATGGTGAGGCCCCAGTTCTGGAGAGTATGGAGTCACCTCTTAATAACCACTACTCACAAGTCCACTCTGACCCAGATTGGAAGTACCTGTTAGTGTCCCACAATAATCTAAAAAAGTGTTGTCCCATTCTGAAAGGATCCCACCGGCGAGGCTTAGTCTACGCTGACTCTATCCCTTACATAGAGTAGCCCACTTCACAAAAACAAAAAAGGAGGTAGTCTTGTGGGAATTAATAGAAATAAAATTAAACCAACTAAAAATAAATAAAACAAAAATAAAACAAAATTAAATTAAATATTAAAAAAACAAATAAATAAAAAGACACAAAAAATAACAATCTCCCGGAAGGTCTCAGACCGAAAGAACCTTTGGGGCATGTGCAGAAAAAAAACCCACGAATTCTTGGCGCCAAAAAAGAATCTCTGTCTTTTTACCCCAATACTTTGAAGGAGACACACGTATTGAATTTCTCGGCAAAATATCTCCCCTCCAAGAAATAGTGTGAATCAACGAATAAAAGTCTTACCCTAAAGTTATCCTTATATTTGTTCCTTTCTTTCCTTTTCCTAAATTCCCTTTCAGCTTACCAGCCAACAAGAAGGAAGAACAAGCTATATTCGGTTTAGACACAAACTAAGAGCGAGCTTATAACCGCACAGAACTGACAACCAACGAAACCCCATAGTCCCATTTTGAAAGGATCCCAACGGTGAGGCTTAGTCTACGCTGACTCAATCCCTTGCAGAGGGTACCCCATTAAAAAAAAAAGGGATACCTTGGATTAAACACTAAAATGAAGCTGATGGTGAAACCTGTGTAAATATATGAAAGTATTATGTTTCCATGAGACATTTCGTAATATATTTCTAAGAATATATATCTTACATAGAATATGGTGGGAATAATTTGCGTGATGATTTTAACAAAACTGTGTTTAATAAATAATCATTTGCTGTTACTGTTTTCTAATACTATCATGTTATTCTCAAACGTATTAAAAGCAACCCTATATATAATTTTATACAGAAATAAATTAAAATAACATTAAAATTTTCATATTCGTTCTTATTTAGTTTAGTTAGTCTTTTTAATATAATATTTTATTATATTAGAACTTAAATACTTGCATCCAGAAGGCGTATATTCTTACTAGTATATATAACTTTCTCTTGACAATATATTTTTACATAGAATACATGACTTAAAAAGAATAATTTTTGTGAATATAATGTATGATTTCACACCTCTAAATAATCAATATATTATTAATAATAAGATTAAGTCGGTATCAGCCAATCAGCGAGGGAGTCTATCCCCTTTTCACTAGCACTAAACCAAGGAGATTGTTTTTCTATGTCTGAGGTGGAGCGCCACACCTACCATCAGCTCCTTACTTTACCGCACAGATCCCTGTGCTACTGCATACGCTGAGTTGGCGAGGACCGGTATCGAACTTGGAACCTTGTGATTTTTAGCCGAACGCTCTACCGACTGAGCTAACCCGCCCCCCGCAAATCAAAGACCATTAATTTTCATGAGAAAAAACTTTAGAGCTTTTCCCAAAACACCTGAGATTTTTGTTACCAATGAAAATGTAGTAATCATTGCGTGAAAAGTTTAACTTTTGAAAGAAAACGTTTTTAGTTTTAAAGGTCAGGTTGGTATAAGGTGTTTTGTTGGCCTTTCAAATAAATGAATGAGAGAAAACAAAATGGATGAAGCTAATCAGTCAACGATGATTTTTTAAAACCTTTCCACATCTGCCAAAGTAGACAACCTAATTGAAATTAAAAATGAATAGGATCTATCTATCTATCTATCTATCTATCTATCTATCTATCTATCTATCCGACTATGTTCATATCTATCTATCTATCTATCTATCTATCTATCTATCTCAGTAAGTTCATATCTATCAATCAATCTATCTATCTATCTATTTCTGTAAGTTCATATCTATCAATCAATCTATCTATCTATCTATTTCTGTAAGTTCATATCTATCAATCAATCTATCTATCTATCTATTTCTGTTCACATCTATCTATCTATCTATCTATTTCTGTTCACATCTATCTATCTATCTATCTATCTATCTATCTATCTATTTCTGTTCACAGCTATCTATCTATCTATTTCTGTTCACAGCTATCTATCTATCTATCTATCTATCTATCTATCTATCTATTTCTGTTCACAGCTATCTATCTATCTATCTATCTATCTATCTATCTATCTATCTATCTATCTATTTCTGTTCACAGCTATCTATCTATCTATCTATCTATTTCTGTGTACATCTATCTATCTATCAATCTATCTATTTCTGTGTACATCTATCTATTCTATCTATTCTATCTATCTATCTATTTCGTTCACATCATATAATCTATCTATCTATTCTGTCACATCTATCTATCTATCTACTATCTATCTATTTCTGTGTACATCTATCTATTTCTGTTACATCTATCTATCTCTATCTATCTATCTATCTATCTATCATCAATTTCTGTTACATCTATCTATCTATCTATCTATCTATCTATTTCTGTGTACATCTATCTATTTCTGTGTACATCTATCTATCTATCTATCTATCTATCTATCATCTATTTCTGTTCACATCTATCTATCTATCTATCTATCTATCTATTTCTGTGTACATCTATCTATTTCTGTGTACATCTATCTATCTATCTATCTATCTATCTATCTCAATTTCTGTTAACATCTATCTATCTATCTATTCTGTGTATCTATCTATCTATCTATCTATCTATTTCCTGTCACATCTATCTATCTATTTCTGTTCACATCTATTATCATTTCTTTCTATCTATCTATTTCTGTTCACATCTATCTATCTATCTATTCTGTTTCACATCTATCTATTATCTATCTCTGTTCACATCTATCTATCTATCTCTATCTATCTATTATCTATCTGTTCACATCTATCTATCTATCTATTTCTGTTCACATCTATCTAATCTATCTATCTATTCTGTTCACATCTATCTATCTATCTATTTCTGTCACATCTATCTATCTATCTATCTATCTATCTGTTCACATCTATCTATCTATCTATCTATCTATGATGTTCTCAATGACAATTAGCATAAAGGGAAACATAAACAGCCTTGACCAGGATTTGAACTCATGTCACCGATTTTAATTTCTAAGACGATAACCGTTACACACCTCATCCGGATTTTATCCCCCTCCCCCAAAGAAGAGGCTATTTTGACTATCATGATTTTTTTCCAAAATGGGAAAATGGCATTTTCCACTATCAATTGTCAAAACATAAAATTGTAACCCGAACCCTAAACCTAACAAGATGAATTCTTGTCAAATACCATTTTAAGAAATTAGCTTTTAGAAAGATTGCTTTAAAGTTTGTTTGTATCACAGAATTTAACAACTACTTTTTAAGCAATTACCTTTTAAATAATCCCAGATTGCTTGTCAACAACCACTTTAATCTTTTAACTTTTAGATATTTTGAAATATATTTAAATATATTTCCAATATATTTGCTGGCAAAATAGTCTGTGGTCTATTTTACTAGGACCGGTAAAATAAGTTCGAAAAGCATGTTTGTCTATTTAACCGAGACCAGCAAACGAGCCTATTTGAAAAAAAAAAAAAAAAAATCCACTTAACTGGCGTTCGAACTCGCTTACTACGATGTCGCAGTCCAGCACGTTAGCCACTACGCTATGGAATAATTAAAAAAAAGTAAAGTCAGCGGAGTGGCCTATTGTCGACAGCGGAGGAGTCTATCCCCTTTTCACCAGCGCTAGACCAGGGTGATTGTTTTTTTTGCATCTGGGGTGGCGCAACACACATAACGTCAGCTCCCCACTTTATCGCATAGATCAGATTTCCTAAAATCTGCCCTAATCATGCGCTGGGTTAGCGGGGACCAGTATCGAATCCGAAACCTTGCGATTCCTAGACGAATGCTCTACCGACTGAAAAGAATACAAATAAAAAGGCATTTTACAAAAAGCATTGAGAAGAAAAATAATTTCCCCATTCCTATTTGAATAATCTTGTCATTTTTGATGGGTATTGTGCCAGTAATTTAATAAATTTCATTCAAATAACGAAATCCGTCTCTTAACCTATTTTGCGATCGAATAGAAAGCAAAAGAAAGAAAAGCAACCAGAAAAAAGACAAAAGAAAAAATACAATAATATATCAAAATATAATTTCAATATGTTATTTTTTTTTCTGGAGGTGGCAGTCATATTCCCACAAATGAACAAAAAATAACAACAATGACGTATGCAACAACTGTAACAGATTTAACGTTAGCAGAGGCAGTGGAAGCCATGTTTTATTATATTCTCTTCTAAGGGAATTAAAAACTATCAATCATCTTATTCAAATTGATATTTTCTTTGTTTGCCTAGAGATTTCTTTTATTGAATTGTAACCCCCCCCAAAAAAAACCCCAACCAAACAAACAAAAAAACAAAAACAAAACAAAGAGGTTATCAAAATAAGCCACAAAACCACACACATACAAAAAAACAAAAACAAACAAACAAAAAAAACAACAAAAAAAACAAAAACAAATCCATTTATCAATACTTATTTTACGCCAAATCTACCTTCATTTTTGTAGAAAAAATATTTTGAGGGTGGGTCCTCTATTCATGTAGATGACATCGGCTGGAAGTAGCAGCGGTCTAATCTGAATCATCGATGGCGAGATTTACTCCTGACCGGAATTTATGCTCTTTTTACCGGAAGGAGATATGCGCATGTCCGCCTTTCGTTCTATATAAGACTTTATAAGGTGACAAAGGCATGTACTGATTAACAGCGTTACGGGACCAGTCATCTCTGATCGTTAAATATTGTTGTATTGGAAGATATTGCTCAACTGAAAAATATTGCTATATGAAAAGATACAGTTATATAAGAAGGCATCGTTAATCGACCCCTTTAATAGTACCAGGGGTCGCGAAACCATGGCATTGTTTCAAAAGAACGGAGATTTGATAAGCACAGACTATAAACCCCTTTTTTTCATTCCCTCATGGTCGAAGGTTTTTTTTTTTCAACAGATTAGCTCAGTCGTATTGGCCTAGGAATCGCAAAGTTCCTGGCCCGATACCGGTCCCGGTCAACTCCGCGTATGAGTAGCACAGATTGGGTAAATCTGATATGTGCGGTAAAGTGGGGAGCTGATGGTAGGCATGGCGATCCACCCCAGCAAAAACAATCTCCCTGGTCTATCGCTAGCGACCGGAACAATCATATTGGTGCTAGGGCTTGACATGACCAGCCGATTAATCGGAGGAAGTCTCTTCGAGTGTCCTTCAAGCCCAAGTAAGGACCACAGTGTTGCATATCATGGACTGTACAGTCATCCTTAAGCACCACGGGTCGCCGCCACCCACGTTGGAGAGGATTTCGCTGACGACCGCCAAATAAGCTTAAAAAGGGCAACGCTCTTTCATAAAAAAGGATGGAGCACTCCCTGGCGGCCTTTACATATATACAGATGTATGTATTTATTAGTTAAAATCCTCCTCCTTCCTGTCTGTAGGTGTGGATGGCCGAGTGGTTAAGAAGCCTGACTGATGATAAATCAATTGGGTTTCCATTCCGGCTGGAGGTAGCCTGAAAAATGTCTAGCCAGACTGAAGAGACGCAATATCAGTGAAATACAAGGAGGAGGTGCGTAGCGTAATGGTTAGAGTCGTAGGAAATGGACTCGGCGACCAGAGTTCAAATCATGGACGAGGTTGTTTGCATTTCCGATAGCGCTAATACCCTTGGGAAAGGTATGACTCCATATATTCTCCTTCTCGCTATAGGTAAAATAGTTGGGCAAACTAGCTCTTTAACCTTGGATAGGTGACCAGACTAGGAGAAGGAAAACTCTGAATTCAAACCTATTAAACTCCGCTTAAGAAATTGACCTTGTGTCACATCCTGCGCGTGGCGGAGGGGTTGGGTAAATACATAAATACGCCGATGCGGACATATTGTTTTGTTCTCTTTTAAATGAAGTCACAAAGTGTTCATTTTTTTCTAATCACAAACTGGTCGGCTTTCATCTTTGTCGTCTGAACCCGATTAATTCATGTGACTCTCCGCTTGGTGGCGCTGTGCTTATTCCGGGCGAAGAATCCCAGGACACTGATTGGTCAATTGATTATTTTATCTTTAATTGAGCATGATCCCGGATTATGACCCCGGATCTTGGCACCCGGTGCGCATAAATAATCCATTTATCCTTTTCTCTTTATCTTTATCTCTTTTCTTTCTCTTTCTTTAAAAAAAAATAAAATAATTCGAGCATGTTTGGTCTTGTTCTTTTTTAAACGATCTTCACATTTCTTTTTCTTTGCCACTTTCTTTCTTTCTTTTTTCTTTCTTTCTTTCTTTCTTTCTTTTCGTATTCCTCATTATGGTGTTTTCTATCTATCTATCTATCTATCTATCTATCTATCTATCTATCTTCTTTCTTTCTTTCTCCTGTTTTTTTTAAATTATGGTTCTTTTTCTTTCTTTCTTTCTTTTCTTTTCTTTCTCACTTGTACACCCCCCCCTCTCTCTCCTTTTTATTCATCTGTACTTTTCACTATGTTACTAACTTATCTCTGTCCCCCCTCTCTCTCTTTCTCTCTCATATTCATCTTCGTCGGGGTGGCGTAAAGTCGGTATCAGCCAGACTGCGAGGGAGTCTATCCCCTTTTCACTTGCGCTAGACCAAGGAGATTGTATTTTAGCGTCTGTGGTGGAGCGCCACACCTACCATCAGCTCCGTACTTTACCGCACAGATCCCTATGCTACTCATACGCTGAGTTGGTGAGGGCTGGTATCGAACCAGGAACCTAGCGATTCCAAGTCAAGTACTCTACCGACTGATATATATATATATATATATATATATATATATATATATATATATATGAAGTGATCAAACAATGTGTTTGAAAATGGCGAAGGCCGACAATTTGTGGGAGATTATGTGCTTAATTAAAGTCATACCTAATTAACAAATTAGGTATGACTTTAATTAAGCACATAATCTCCCATATATATATATATATATATATATATATATATATATATATATATATAATATAATGGATGATATCAAGTGTTACTTTGATGGGATTCAACCAAAATTGAGAACTCAAACGTACATATAAAGATTTGCATATACACTTTTACATATACGGTTTATTATAAATAAATGAATAAATGGATATATGTTTTGGATATAAATTTATTTTGACATATTGTCTCTTTAGTCTTATCTTTGTTGTTTTTTGTTTTTAATACTTCACATTCGGTTTTACGAGTGTTTCAGGGCCTCACCTTTAGGGGATTGGTTGTCATCAAACAGGTCACGCAGACATGAGTCACGTGGGAAAAAACTGTCCAAATATTTTCAAAAGTGAACGTTTCTGATGACAACCAATCACCTAAAGGTGAGGCTCCGAAACCGTTGGTAAAACGGACTTTTAAATGTATTGTAAACTATAATTAAATAAATACAGCTCTTACAGAAGTAATTGAGCACTTTATTATCATTTCTCCAATACTTACAAGGAATTAACTATATATATATATATATATATATATATATATATAAGTGTATTTTGGCAGCATTTTTTCTTTTATACAAGTTTTGTTGAACTGTACAAACAATTCTTGTCGGACGAGTTTTTGGTTGATCCTTTCTAATTTTCCGGCCATCTTTTTGATGTCTGGGTGTCGGGGTGGAACTGGTGTAACAGTCGAAACCTTTGGTGGACTGTTACACCAGTTCCACCCCGACACCAAAAATATGGCCCGAAAATTAGAAAGGATCAACCAAAAACTCGTCCGACAAGAATTGTCTGTACAGTTCAACAAAACTTATATATATATATATATATATATATATATATATATATATATATATATATATATATATATTTGTAATATTTTTATTAACGATCTTTTCAAGCTTTCTGGTCAACTTTTGTTTTATATTTGGATGGAATCCATCGATTAGCCAACCAAAGTTTTTGTCCCAAGTACTTTCGGCACTTCGAAGTGCCATCCAAATATAAAAAAAGTTGTATAAATGTATAAATGAAAGAATCCTGCCCCCCCATATATATATATATATATATATATATATATATATATATATATATATATATATATATATATATATATCCTTGGCATTTCAGTCTCGGAAGACTATGATAAAGTTTTTTTTATGTACCCCTGAAGTTACAGCTCCTACTATGACTGGGAAATCCGATGTTTGAAAAACATTCTCGGCCTCAGATTTTGCATTTGTAGGCTGTCCCTGAAGATGTTGATGTTCCGATGCTTTGTTGCCGCTGTTTTCTTCTGGACCTCTTAGCTTCACGGTGTTGTGTCAGGATGACTTCTGACATGAACAGTCCTCTAATATATATATATATATATATATATATATATATATATATATATATATATATATATATCATTATTCAAGGCATACTATTTTACACCTTCCTAAATACCTTATAAAAATCTATCTTTTCCTAATTCTTCATCTTTTCTTTTCTTTTAAAAAAAATATTTTGTACGTACTCATCATTTCCTTTCCTCATGATATTCTCTGTCTGTCTCACTCTCTCTGGTCTTCTTCTTCTTCTTCTTCTTCTTCTTCTTCTTCTTCTTCTTGACCAACTTCCGGTCTATATTTACTTACTTCCTCTCCTGCTGTTAACTTGACAGGATGTACTCTTTAGTCTGGTCAGCCAGTTCATAAATGGCTTGATTTATCTGTCAAAATTTGGCATGACATACTTTATGCCTCACAAAGTAATTGATACTTGGTCAATAACAGTTGTCATAGCATTCGCTTTCATCGCACTTTATATATACTAG
>CM042161.1:17836277-17863777 GCA_023376005.1 Doryteuthis pealeii | reverse complement strand
ACAAAAGGTAGGTCTCCTGTTTAACGATTTTATTGGTGATGAAAGAATGCTGCCCAAACACACACACACACACACACACACACACACACCACACACATATATATATATATATATATATATATATATATATATATATATGTATATATATGATCCTGTTCAGATTGTCTTATGAATTTATTAATTATAACAACCTTGGTATGGCAACTGGTCTAGGGGAAAGGAAACTGTGTATTCAAACGTGTTAAGCCGCGCTTAAGAAATTGACCTTAGTCACGACCTATTCGTGTGGAGGGGTTGGGTAAATACATATATGAAGTATCAATAGCCAAAATTGCCATTTTCATTTGGAATCCACGTTTGTAAGGCTTTTCGTTGTTTTATGTCGAGAACCGTAGAAAAAGGAGAAAGAAAAAATCTATTAAGAGGAGTGAAACCTTTCTTGTGTCGGGTTTTGATTCTGTTGCTGATCACGCTGCATATGCAGATCTCGGCAGATAAAAAAAATATCACCATATTGAATATGACGAGAATGAAATGAGCGCATGCGCACAGAAATGGACATTTATTTACATTTTGAATTGTTCCTAATTTAATAGTGCCTGAAACATATCTTTCTTTTCTGTTCCCATGTCTCAGTCTCTCTGTCTCTCTGTCTCTTTGTCTTTGGCTCTTTTTGTCTCCCTCTCTGTCTCTCTCCCTATATCTGTCTGTCTGTCTCTCTCCCTATCTCTGTCTATCTGTCTCTGTCCCTTTCTATCTCTTTCTCAGTTTTCCTCCGTGTCTGTCCCAGTCTCTCTGTCTCTCTGTCTCTCTGTCTCTTTGTCTTTGGCTCTTTTTGTCTCCTTCTCTGTCTCTCCCCCTATATCTGTCCCTTTCTATGTCTTTCTCAGTTTTCCCCCGTCTCTGTCTCTGTCTCTGTCTCTATAACACTGTATCTCACTCTATGCCACTGTCTCTGTCTCTATCTCACTGTCTCTGTATCTCTCTCTATATATTTGTCTCATTCTGTATCTCTCTGTATCTCTCTCTATGTCTTAGTCTGTCTCTATCTCTCTGTATCTCTCTATATCTTTGTCTCGTTCTCTCTCTCTCTCTCTCTCTCTCTGTATCTCTCTCTATGTCTTAGTCTGTCTCTATCTCTGTATCTCTCTATATCTTTGTCTCGTTCTCTCTCTCTCTCTCTCTCTCTCTGTATCTCTCTCTATGTCTTAGTCTGTCTCTATCTCTGTCTGTATCTCTCTATATATCTGTGTCTCTGCTTCTATCTCTCTGTATCTCTTTGTATCTCTCTCTATGTCTTCGTGTCTGTCTCTCTCTATCTCTTTGTCTGCCTCGTTCTGTCTCTCTCTCTGTCCCTGTCTCTCTGTCTCTGTCCCAATCTCTGTCTCTCTCTCTCTCTTTCTGCCAGTCTCTGTCTCTTTGTGCCCTTCTCTCTCTCTCTCTCTCTTCTCTCTCTCTCCCTCTCTCTCCCTATCTGTCTATCTGTCTCTGTCTGTTTTTGTCTCTCTGTCTCTTTGTCTCCCTGTATGTCTGGTTGGCTGTATGTATGCATGTACGTTTGTGAATAATTGTCTCGTTGTAAGGTGAGGTTTTTGTATATAAATCTTATTTGACGAATGAGAATCTCCCGAGGAAGCCGGATAGTTTCACGGATCCCAGTTATCTGAATTCTTAGATAAAGTATTGACATCATTAATTTGAAAATATTTTCTTCGTCTTATTACCACGATGTTCGAAATCAAACATAACCGTTAAGATCAGTATGGAGTTGTCCACAGAGACTGCTATGATGGACTGATTGTCTAAAATAATGAGGTGTAGAAAACCCCCAAATCTTTAGTTATACGTTATGTAATAGTGGTGGTTTACTAGAATTTGGGATGACGTGTGAAAGACTGACCTGTTGGCTTTTGATTGGCTGAAAAGTGCCAACAGGACGAGGAGTGAAAGGGAGATAATGAGAAGAGGGGGTCAGTTGGAAGATTTCGGTGTGGACAAACGTCAGTCTGGGGTGAGAGTTTGAGGAGGACAGACAGCAGATGCAGTGTGTACTCCAAGGCATTTTTACTTGGGGAAAAACAACAATGTCTTGTGTTTCTTACTGAGAACTGCAAAGGGACACAAGTACATCCCAAGAAGATCCTAAGTAATTTCCAGACTCAAAGAGACAGAGAAAATGCCAGCCCAACAACAGCAACTCCGTTCCAGAATAGCAGATACTCAACCAGATCCAGTCCAGAGATAAGTTGAACAATATAAGTATAGAAATTACATACGCCTTCAGACGCCATGTCACATATCGAAATTTAATGATCTTAAAATGTCATACACATGTTGAGAATTTTTATATATAGGATTAAATCACTGGGCCCATAACCTGTAAAGTTTTTAAATGCCATCCTTGGCCAGTTGAAAAGGGCTTAAAGTAAGTAAGTCCTGAGTTATGGAATCCTTTGGTAAGTGAATAAGTCCTATCCTGCGTATTGGTAAAGGTCCAGTGATTTAATCCTATGTCCGTCGTCCAAGAGTGTCAACGGAGTTATGGCCAGTATGGTCAGTTTAAGTATTTTATCAGCAGCAGAGTACTGCCAGTGATTGGCCAAGAATTTGATCACATAGTTCTCGCCGAGTCTATAAGTAGGAGCGGGTATCTAGCACACACCTTATATATAAAAATTCTCAACAACACACTCCAAATAGATCCCGCCACGTTACATAGAGAGATTTACCTACAACTTATTTTCTTTTAATTGAGTCCACAACGTTACAATTATCCTGTGGCTGAAGTAAAACAAAATCCCAACTCACACACACACACACACACACACACACACACTGACACATACGTATATATATATATATATATATATATATATATATATATATTATAATGGTATACACATACACAGGAATAACCTACTCGAGTTTCACCATAAGGATCTTCAGGGTTAAATCCACTGAATGAATCAAGATATTGATTAATCCCAGCCGATTGTACGCGTGTATTTTGTGGTTATGACCACAAAAACCACAAAATACACGCGTACAAGCGGCTGCAATTAATCAATATCTTGATTCAGTGGATTTAACCTGGAAGATCCTTATGGTGAAATTCGAGTAGGTTATTCCTGTGTATACCATTATAATAATAAATTTGCTCTATCACGTATTGACATTTATATTTGTTATATCACTGTTTATCATTGGTTTGTATCAACTAACCATTGTGGCCAATTTCACCGGCAAGTCACCATTTTCATATAAAATCACACAACCACAACACACACAAAACACATTAATATATATATATATATATATATATATATAATATATATATATATATATATATTACTAGCAAAAGTATGCGAAGTATTTAAGTTTTAATGTAATCAAATATCATATTAAATTAGAAAGACTAACGAAAACTAAATAAGAACGAATATAACATATTACAGTTATTTATTTGTTATTTTAATTGATTTCAATATGAAATTAATATATAGGGTTGCCTTTAATTTAACGTTTGAGAATAACACGATAATTTTTAAAAACCAGTAAAAGTCAGTCGTTGTGAACGGGTTGGATGAATACATACCTTTACTTTCTGTATAAAAATTATTCGTATTCGATAGAACCGTGTACAAACCCCCTTTTAAACAACTACATAAAAATATCGATATAACTGTACAATAAACGCGTTTCCCTAACTTGTAGGCATAAAATAACCCTAAACGAGTTGTCATGCCGTTAAAATCAATCAACCAACTATTTTTTTCTCCCTTCTCTTTAACTAACCAAATTTTCTCTTTTCTTTTGTTCAGTCTCTCTTTCAGTATTCCTATCTCCCGTTGTACTCTAATTTACTGTATTTTCTTTCTCTTCCCATCTCCCCTCTCTCCCCAACTCTGTTTTGCTACTTCTTTTCTTACCCCCTTTCACTTACTACTGTTATATATAAAAATAGAATCAAATTCGACAGTATAAGGTATAGGTAAAGAAAAACAATAGTAGGTGCCTTTATAGTATGTGGCCTACCTTTTTGATTGTGTTATAGTATGTGGCCTACCCGGTTTGAATGTGTTCTACCTCAGTAAGAGTATATTTATAGATATAAGTAGTAGGCAATTTATTGAAACTAATTATTTTTCACCATATATTCAATTTCAAAAATGCAATTCAGTCATAAGCTGTATATAGAATTAAGAATATTAAAAAGAATTTATCCATAATTTACATGAATCAGAGATCTATTTCATTCTAAAATATTCTAGGGTTAGGGTTAGCAGTTATTACTATAACTTTATAATATGCTTTTTATGGTAGGCCACATACTATAAAAAGACATGATTTCGTAGGCCACATTCAAAAGGTAGGACACATACTATAATGGCACCCAATAGTATATATTGTGCTAACAAACGCCTGGTTCGACTTTATGGGGTTTATTAAATGTAATTACTCTCCAGATATAAGTCATGCGTATAAACACTGGATGCCGTCAAAAGGACTTATCCTGAGTGATGGCTGATAGGAATGGGTGGTGAAAGGGAGAGTAGAATTATTTTAAAGATAAAAGGAAAATAATTGTAAAAGATTTGTATTATATGTCACTTAGAACTGTCTTAACCTAACTACCTTATCCACTAGGCCATGTGTCCAATTGGACAATTGAGTGTGAATTTTGGGAACTTATAAACCTAATGTCTTGTTTTGGCTAGAATATCTACCTATTCATTTTTATGTATGATTTTTTACTTAGACTCATATTGTGTGTGTGTTTTTTTTCTCTCGCTCTCTTTCCTTTCTCAATCTGATCTGGCCTTCTTAATTATGGGTTCCCATATTGTATTCATTTCTATGCTAGGTCTACTTAACAACCCACTACAGCCTATCATATGTGCTGATTCTTTGAGGCGTCTTCTCTTCCAATGTTCTTCTCTATCTATTATTCTAACTTCACCCCACAAGGGCAGATAATACTAATCATCAAGCCTCATCTCAAACATTCAGAGAAATAATTGTAAAAGACATTGTATAAACACTAAACATCTTCAGAGCATATTTTTTGTTGAATGAAAGAAAAGTGAAATTCAACGTTTGACACGAGAAGTTCAATTACTTTTTCTAAACCTTCAGTCCTGTTTTCTCTTATTTTCTCAGCTTCTCTTTTCCCTTCCGTTCTCTCTTTTAATATTCCCCCGCGCTGGTTCGACATTCCGATTCATACCTAATCGAATGACACCATATACTCATTTTGCCGCCTTTAATTGCTACTCGGCGCCATTTTGAATGTTATAACAACTGCAACAAGTATCTACAATGATGACGATAACCATAACCATAAAAAATGAGGAAGCCATATATATATGTATACTAGAAATGGCTACCCGGTGTCGCCTGGGTAGAGGGGGATTTTTAAAAAGTTAGTCTCGCAGATCCCTTATTACTTATCGCTCAGTGAGATCCTCGCTGGTTGCCCCATAAAAATCCACACAAAAATTATAACAATATAGTAAGAAATTTCCATTCAATGATTTACGATTAAAATATATATATATATATATATATATATATATATATATATATATAAATGATGCAATTAATTCAATCAATCAATATTAGATTTCAAAAACGACCCCCCCAAAAAAAACAAAAAACAAAACAAAAAAAAAAGAAAAGAAAAGATAAACAAAATAACATGCAAATGACTTTCCCTTCTGTTACTTTTCAAATTTGAATTTTTAAATATCTTCCCAAATATAAATCAAATCTTCATTATTTTTGCTCAAAAACCAAGCCCTGGTGATATTTAATGTGTATATTTACGTTGTCGTTAATTTTTTTTATTTTCAAAGTTTCCTGCGGACATACAGATAGACACAGCTGGTTCGATACCCGCCCTCGCTAACTCAGCGTATGAGTAGCACAGGGATCTGTGCGGTAAAGTGAGGAGCTGACGGTAGGTGCTGACGGTAGGTGTGGCGTTCCGCCTCAGACGCTTAAAACAATCTCGTTAGTCTAGAGCCAGTGAAAAGGGGATAGACTCCCTCGCTGTATGGCTGATACCGACATTAGGCCGCCCGACGACTTACTTACTTTACTTACTATATATATATATATATATATATATATATATATACTCTGTTCCTTAATCTTCCGACCGTTATCATCTTGCAACACCCTCTGGTCAAAAATCAGGTCATGCAAATCGTCCAAGATGAAATGTAAATCCTGAGTATCTGTTGCTGCCTATCCGCATAATCGTTATTTCTTATGAGTGTCGTCACCACAGCTAAATAAGGAACCATTCCGTTTTTTATTATAAAGAAAGAAAGGGAAGAAAAGGGACATGCTACACAGAAAAATATAAGAAAGAAAGAAAGAAAGAAAGAAGAAGAAAGAAGCAGGGGATAGATAGATAGATAGATAGATAGAGAGAGAGAGAGAGAGAGAGGGAGAGCAAAAAGCTGTTCTGTTTCAATCGAACATAATGAAGAGAAGGAAAGAAGGAAAGAAGAAAGAAAGAAAACAGGGAAAAGATATATATATATATATATATATATATATATCAATGTTATGTAGTGTGATGTGACACAAGGTCAATTTCTTAAGCATGGTTTTCAGAGTTTTCTTTCTTCTTGACTGGTTGCCTAAACAAGGTTAAAGAGCCATAGCTTGAGGGAGGGTAGCAGGATGCATAACTTTAACAACAATATTAGCACTATGCGAAATACAAACAGCCTCGTCCTGGATTCGAAATCGCTTCTCCTCGTATAAATTGATCTCCTTTGGCGCTTGTCGTAGAGTGATTTTCTTTTTTTGTTTTTTTTTGGTAAAAACTGTAATCTCGCGGACAATTTCTCGTGCAGTGAGTTCGATTCTGATTAGGTCTCTCCACTGTTGTAACCTTGGGTCAAACTATTACAGGCTGAGCAGATATCAATAAATCAATTTGACACCAACCGGCAAGCGGGATGGCGGCTTGTTCCATTACGAGCCATTACCTCAGATCTCTGGAGTACAATCGCCATAAACAAAATCCATTACTTATTCTTATAAGCGAAGGAATTACATGGTTCCGAATGTCTTCTGCATTCGGGAACCTTAAGTGTTCCCATTTCGGGGGAGAAAATTGCATTTCGTCCGTGTTCTGAAAGCGGGAACAAAAGACAAAACCCTCACCTCAATATATATTGGGTCCCATAAGTATTCAATAGCCATCGCAAAAGATCGAGTTATTAGATTGGTGCAGGAAGAGTCCCTGTGGCGTAGTGGTTAATGTGTTGAACTGTGATATCATAGTAAACGAGTTCGAACCCCAATCGCGCTATTATGTTCAATTTCGGACTAATACCCTTGGGAATGGTTTGTTCCTCAATCCCCGCAGCTATGGATTAAATAGTACCGCTACTGTTCTTCTACAAGGATGGCTTTGACGTTAAATAAACCACGATGTTTGATATGCTATTAAACAAGAAAACTAAACCAAACCTTTTAAAAATGTATCACTTACTCTAGTATCTATTTATTATATGACTAGAAACAGCTACCCGGCGTCGTCTGGGTAGAGGGGGGATAAAACAAGTTAGTCTCTCAGATCCATTATTATTATTATTATTATTATTATTATTATTATTTCACTCTATTCGAGTTTTTCACACCTACAGAAGCCGGTGGTTCACTGGAGGCTGAGTGACAGCAAGTCTCCTCAGGTCTCCAGGACTCTTCTGAATATTCCAGCCGTTCTCAATAATGCTGCAGTCTGGATGGTCTCGATTCTTCTTCTAATTTTCAATTCATCCAGACTCCTTTCCAACCCCTTGGGGATTGTTCCAAGGGTCCCAATTACAATTGGTACGACATTCACCCTCATGTTCCATAGTTTTCTCAGTGCTCTGGCAAGGTCCAAGTATTTGGCGATCTTTTCGTTTTCTTTCATTTTCACTCTGTGATCGGCTGGGACGGCAAAGTCAATGAGATAACAAGTCTTCCTCTTCTTGTCAATCAAAACTAGATCTGGTCTCCTGGCCGGGATTAGGTGATCCGTCTGTACCTCAAAGTCCCAGAGAATTTTGTGTGTCTCATTCCCCAGGACAGACTCAGGTTTGTGCATATGCCATTTAGTTTAATGGTGAAAATTATTATTATTATTATTATTATTATTATTATTATTATTGCGAGTTTGATCCTCGGTGGATGCCCCATAAAAATCCTCACGTAAAAAAGACCTGGTGATACGTCAGGAATTTTTTCACCTAGGTAAAGGAAATGACATCACATATAGAAATAGAGTAAGAAATTTTAATTCAATAATTTACAATTTAAAAAAAAAGATATAAATAGGGCAATTAATTCAATCAATCAGCATTATATTTCAAAGCAAAAAAAAAAAAAAAAAAAAAAACACACAAAAAAATAACGTACTAATGACTTTATCTTTTATTATAATACAAATTTTAATTTTTAAACATCTTCCCAAATATGAATAATATCTTCATTATTTTTGCACTAAAAGCAAGCTTAGTATTATCTGCGTTATTCGGACTATTGTCCTCATCTTTATTGTTATTTGTACAACGTTTCGGCCGATATACCGTCCGGCCTTCTTCAGGTATTTCTTGTCGGCAGTAACATAGAAAAATAATTAACACAACTCCTACCCAAGCTATGGTTAGCGGAATGAGAACAGGATACCCCCGTGGACTGAATAAAGGGTTAAGTTCAAAGTTCCGTGATGGCTCCCGATTACAAGAAAGTTCCCGAGTTCGAAAAAAAGGTTCTCGAGTCTGAGAAGGTTCCAGAGTCCAACAAGAAATACCTGAAGAAGGCCGAAACGTTGTACAAATAACAATAAAGATGAGGACAATAGTCCGAATAACGCAGATAATACTAATCATCAATCCTCATCTCAAAAATTCTGAGAAATAGTAAAAGCAAGCTCTTATTGTATTTTCGTAGTTTCCCCCGGACATACATACACACAACTGCCCTTCATGTATGTATAGATGAAAAGATTGGCTTATTTTGTAATATAAGTGTAGGATTTAAAAATAAAACTGTAAAGAACTCAACAGACGTTCATATGACTATATAATCTTCTATTAATAATGGAGATTCTGTCTCTATTTGTCTGTAACCGAAACTACGTCACTTGCATTTCGTCCGTGTTCAGAAAGCGGGAACAAAAGACAAAACCCTCACCTCGATATATAATGGGTCCCATAGGTATTCAATGGCCATCGCAAAAGATCGAGTTATTAGATTGGTGCAGGGAGAGTCCCAGTGGCGCAGTGATTAATGTGTTGAACTCCGACATAATAGCAAACGAGTTCGAACCCCAGTCGCGCTTTAACGTTTAATTTCAGACTTATACTGTTGGGGAAGGTTTGTACCTCCACCTCACCAGCTATGGGTTAAATAGTGCTACTACTGTTCTTCTACAAGGTAAACTTTGGTATTAAATAACCTACGAAGGTTTGTGGTGAAATTATCCCAAATCCTGGATGAGTCTGTTTGCATTTCACACAGCACTAATACCCTTCTGAAAAGTTATGCATCCAACTATTCTCCCTCCAGTTATGGGTAAATAGTAGGGCGGACTGGGCTCTTTAACCTTGGTTAGGCAACCAGTTTAGGAGAAGGAAAACTCTGAATTCAAACCTGTTACACTCGGCTTGGTGTGGTCACTACTAGAATAGGTCCAGACCAACTTAATGATCTATTTCACTAATTTAATTTATTCTCCCTCCAGCTATGGGTAAATAGTAAGGCATACTGAGCTCTTTAACCTTGGTTAGGCAACCAGTCTAGGAGAAGGAAAACTCTGAATCCAAACCTCTTAAATCTCCGCTTCGGGTGGTCACTACTAGAATAGGTCCAGGCCAACTTAGTGATCTATTTCACTAATTTAATTTATTCTCCCTCCAGCTATGGGTAAATAGTAAGGCAGACTGGGCTCTTTAACTTTGGTTAGGCAACCAATCTAGGAGAAGGAAAACTCTGAATTCAAACCTGTTAAACTCGGCCTGGTGTGGGTCACTATTAGAATAGGCTCAGTCCTACTTAGTGATCTATATCACTGGGCTCTTTAACCTAGGTTAGGCAACCAGTCTAGGAGAAGGAAAACTCTGAATTCAAACCTGTTACACTCGCTTGGTGTGGTCACTACTAGAATAGGCTCAGTCCTACTTAGTGATCTATTTCACTGGGCTCTTTAAACTTGTTAGGCAACCAGTTTAGGAGAAGGAAAACTCTGAATTCAAACCTGTTACACTCGGCTTGGTGTGGTCACTACTAGAATAGGCCCAGTCCTACTTAGTGATCTATTTTCACTAATCTGATAACTTCGTAGCAATCTTTTAGATTTCCATATCCACAGTTAAATGAGACAACTCATGTACTTGAAACCATCTTAATTGCGTATAAATATTTATTATTCTATAGGAATTCTTGAAAGCAAATAACTGGGAACAAGTTACTTGAATGCTTTAATTGCACAAAACATCACGACACTTGTCCTGGTCAACCGTTATACAGTAATGTTTCTCGCTTTTGTTGAAATACAACAGCAATTGTAACTAAATACTGGTTTATTTGTTTTAGTTCTATAACATTCAGAAAAGAAAACATCTATAGATCAAACTTTCACAAATCTCTCTCTCTCTCTCTCTCTCTCTCTCTCTCTCTCTCTCTATATATATATATATATATATAGCCTGCTAAGTCTAGCCGTACTAAGGAAACATAATACGTCGAAACAGGACTGTTTGAAATATATATATATATATATATATATAAGTAATCCACAGACACGTGTTTCAAGGTTTCACCTTTCATCAGTGTGGCTATACCGTAACAGCTACCTCTAGCCGGGTTCGAGACCCGAATGAACTTTCGTTCGCCAAACCCTTAACCCGTACGGCTAGAGGCAGCTGTCTAATATAGGAGAATAATTAATCGCTACATTTTTAAGCGGAAATGAAATTCACTAGAGTCCTCAAACGTTTGTAAACAAACGCGAGGGTTAGCTAGACGCCATAACGGTGAATCTGCAATTAAGTACCTATTCAGAGAAATCAACTATCTATCTATCTATCTATCTATAATACTATTAATATTATTGTTAGATGGAAAATAAAGGGTCTACCATGGTTTCAATCAAAAAATGATCTCCTCAGGACCCCACTATATATTAACCAAGTTGATGTAATTCCTCAGTTGAAATTGAATATATTTATAGGATAATAACAGTTGAACGCTACGTTATTTTTCTCTCAATCTCTGCATGCGGCCTGCACGCGAAAATTGAGAAAAAACAATGTATCGTTCCAAGTTAAAGCGGCAATCGGATACTACATATATATATATATATATATATATATATAAAAGTAATTGGTAATTTGCTTGAAGCATTGTTAAGTATGTTATAATGTATTAATTTGAAAGCAATTACAATGCAAGTAAAAAATAAAAACAAAAAGATGTTATTTTCTGTCTTATCGATTTCAAAGTAAAACTTTATCTTCAGAGACGATTTTCGGAAATGGACGCGTTTTTTGTTTGTTTTTGTCGTTATTTTTTTTTTATGTTATAAACACGCGTCTCGTGGTGTTCTTTTTTTTAAACGTCACGCGCAAAGCTGTGTGGACATAGCCATTCATTCAATTTCAATTTTATTTTTATTTTTTATTATTTTCATCTATTTATATATTTATGTAATATTCATTTGATATATGTATAATGAAATGTACATACTATGTACTATATACTGTGAGGAACGTGTATTTTAATTAATTATGTATTCAGTGTTTAGCTCTAATCTATTGTTTATACTAGGACCTAATTTGTCTATTAATAAACTTTCTCTAATTCTGAGATTACCAATGTTTCGTATTACTGTCTCTATCTTAACGGAAAAAACTATTGTCTTTATTTTTGCATTTGATTAAATGTCTGTGGAATGAGGATGCACGTGTGTGGATATGTTCTTTGATTCTAATGTGGAGGGGTCTAATTGTACTTCCTATATAGAAATTAAGGCATTTGGAGCAAGTTAAACGGTAAACTGTATAGGTTTTGTGACATATGTTAGGGTCTTTTATTGGGCAGTTGGCTAGTGTGCATGTTGTAATATCATTCTTATGTTTTTTTGTTAGATGCTGGCGTAGTGAGGGTCCAGAGTGTGCTAGTTGGATATCTAGTCCCTCTTTACGAATAGCCTAGTGTTTTATAGAAGGGAGATGTATGTAGGGGGGTAAGTTTTGTGGTGAGGGAAAGATTTGATTGGTTATAGGAGACATCTTTGGGGGGAAATAAGGAGGGAGATAGAAGGGAAAGGGACAGGTAGAAAAAATGAATGGTGAGGACTCCAGATGGGGGAGGGGAAGTAACCATTTCTTGGAAAGAGATTTGAGAATAATAATGATTCAATAAAGGCTGAGAAAGCATAATTTAACATTCCAGCGAAATATACTTCACATTTTTGTCTGAGTTTTGTTCTTTCATTCCTTATTTTACCTCATATATATATATATATATATATATATATATATATATATAGTATCATCATTGGCAATTCAGTCTCGAAAGACTATGATAAAAGTTTTGTGTGCCCCTGAGGTTGCAGCGCCTCCTGTGACTATGTTTGAGAAACATTCTCGACCACAGATTTTGCATTTGTAGGTTGTCCCTGTAGATGATGATGTTCCGATGCTTTGCCGCCGTTGCTTTCTTATGGACCTCTTAGCGTCATTAATGTTGTATCAGGGACAACTACAATGCCAAAATCTGTGGTCGAGAATGTTTCTCAAACATAGTCAGGAGGCGCTGCAACCAGGGGCACACAAAAACTTATCATAGTCTTTCGAGACTGAATTGCCAATGATGATACTATATATATATATATATATATATATATATATATATGTATATATGAAGGAAATAAGGAATGAAAGAACAAAACTCAGACAAAAATGTGAAGTATATTTCGCTGGAATGTTAAATTAGCTTTCTCAGCTTTATTGAATCATTATTATTCTCAATCTCTTTCCAAGAAATGTTACTTCCCCTCCCCATCTGGAGTCCTCACCATTCATTTTTTACCTGTCCTTTCCCTTCTATCTCCCTCCTTATTTCCCCCAGATGTTCCTATAACCATAAATCTTTCCCTCACCACAAAACTTACCCCCTACCTACATCTCCTTCTATAAAAACTAGCTATTCGTAAAGAGGGACTATATATCCAACTAGCACACTCTGGACCCTCACTACGCCAGCATCTAACAAAAAAACATAAGAATGATATTACAACATGCACACTTGCCAACTGCCCATAAAAAGACTAACATATGTCACAAAACTATACAGTTTACCGTTTAACTTGCTCCAAATGCCTTAATTTTCTTATAGAAGTACAATTAGACCCCTCCACATTAGAATCAAAGAACATATCCACACACGTGCATCTCATTCCACAAACATTTAATCAATGCAAATAAAGACAATAGTTTTCCGTTAAGATAGAGACAGTAATACGAACATTGGTAATCTCAGAATTAGAGAAAGTTTATTAATAGCCAAATTAGGTCCTAGTATAAACAATAGATTAGAGCTAAACACTGAATACATAATTAATTAGATACGTTCCTCGCAGTATAAGTACATAGTATGTACATTTCATTTACATATATCAAATGAATAGTTACATAAATATATAAATAGATGAAAATAATAAAAATAAAAATAAATTGAAATTGAATGAACGGCTATGTCCACACGGCTTTGCGCGTGACGTTTAAAAAAAAAAGAACACCACGAGACGCGTGTTTTATTACATAAAAAAATAACGACAAAAACAAACAAAAACGCATCCATTTCGCGAAAATCGTCTCTGAGATAAAGTTTTACTTTGAATCGATAAGACAGAAAATAACATCTTTTGTTTTTATTTTTACTTGCATTGTAATTGCTTTCAAATTAATACATTATAACATACTTTAACAATGCTTCAAGCAAATTACCCAATTACTTTTATATATAATATTATATATATATATATAATTATAATATATATAGTATCCGATTGCGCGCTTTAACTTGGAACGATACATTGGTTTTTTCTCAATTTTCGCGTGCAGGCCGCATGCAGAGATTGAGAGAAAAATAACGTAGCGTTCAACCGTTATTATCCGATAAATATTTTCAATTTCAGCTGAGGAATTACATCAACTTGGTTAATATAGAGTGGGGTCCTGGCGAGATCATTTTTTGATTGAAACCATGGTAGACCCTTTATTTTCCATCTAACAATGATATTAATAGTATTATAGATAGATAGATAGATAGATAGATGGTTGAGTTCTCTGAATAGGGACTTAATTGCAGATTCACCGTTATGGCGTCTAGCTAACCCTCGCGTTTGTTTACAACGATTGACTCTAGTGAATTTCATTTCCGCTTAGAAATGTAGCGATTAATTATTCTCCTATATTTGACAGCTGCCTCTAGCCGTACGGGTTAAAGGTTTGGCGAACGAAAGTTCATTCGGGTCTCGAACCCGGCCAGAGGTAGCTGTTACGGTATGGCCACACTGATGAAAGGTGAAACCTTGAAACACGTGTCTGTGGATTACTTATTTTATTATATATATATATATATATATATATATAATATATATATATTAATATATATATATATAATATCAAACAGTCCTGTTTTCGACGTATTATGTTTCCTTAGTACGGCTAGACTTAGCAGGCTTTATATATATATATATATATAATATATATATATTATATGAGTATGAAAGGTGGAATGAAACATCAACACAATGCTGTTAAAGAGAAAACAATTTATAATAACAGCATTGTGTGATGTTTTCATTCCACCTTTTCATACTCATATTGTCGGATCATTTCCTTTCTTTTAACTTATATATATATATATATACATATATATATATATATATATATATAATATATATATAGAGAGAGAGAGAGAGAGAGAGAGAGAGAGAGAGATTTGTGAAAGTTTGATCTATAGATGTTTTCTTTTCTGAATGGAGCTAAAACAAATAAAACAGTATTTAGTTACAATTCCGATATTGCTGTTGTATTTCAACAAAAGCGAGAAACATTACTGTATAACGGTTGTGTCGCGATGTTTTGTGCAATTAAAGCATTCAAGTAACTTGTTCCCAGTTATTTGCTTTCAAGAATTCCTATAGAATAATAAATATTTATACGCAATTAAGATGGTTTCAAGTACATGAGTTGTCTCATTCAACTGTGGATATGGAAATCTAAAAGATTGCTACGAAGTTATCAGATTAGTGAAAATAGATCACTAAGTAGGACTGAGCCTATTCTAGTAGTGACCACACCAAGTCGAGTGTAACAGGTTTGAATTCAGAGATTTCCTTCTCCTAGACTGGTTGCCTAACCAAGTTTAAGGAGCCCAGTGAAATAGATCACTAAGTAGGACTGAGCCTATTCTAGTAGTGACCACACCAATTCGAGTGTAACAGGTTTGAATTCAGAGATTTCCTTCTCCTAGACTGGTTGCCTAACCGAGGATAAAGAGCCCAGTGATATAGATCACTAAGTAGGACTGAGCCTATTCTAGTAGTGACCACACCAATTCGAGTTTAACAGGTTTGAATTCAGAGTTTTCCTTCTCCTAGATTGGTTGCCTAACCAAAGTTAAAGAGCCCAGTCTGCCTTACTATTTACCCATAGCTGGAGGGAGAATAAATTAAATTAGTAAAATAGATCATTAAGTTGGCCTGGACCTATTCTAGTAGTGACCACCCGAAGCAGAGATTTAAGAGGTTTGGATTCAGAGTTTTCCTTCTCCTAGACTGGTTGCCTAACCAAGGTTAAAGAGCTCAGTATGCCTTACTATTTACCCATGGCTGGAGGGAGAATAAATTAAATTAGTGAAATAGATCATTAAGTTGGTCTGGACCTATTCTAGTAGTGACCACACCAAGCCGAGTGTAACAGGTTTGAATTCAGAGTTTTCCTTCTCCTAAACTGGTTGCCTAACCAAGGTTAAAGAGCCCAATCCGCCCTACTATTTACCCATAGTTGGAGGAAGAATAGTTGGATGCATAACTTTTCAGAAGAGTATTAGTGCTGTGTGAAATGCAAACAGACTCATCCAGGATTTGTGATAATTTCACCACAAACCTTCGTAGGTTATTTAATGCCAAAGTCTACCTTGTAGAAGAACAGTAGTAGCACTATTTAACCCATAGCTGGTGAGGTGGAGGTACAAACCTTTCCCAATGGTATAAGACTGAAATTAAACGTAATAGCGCGACTGGGATTCGAACTCATTTGCTATTATGTCGGAGTTCAACACATTAATCACTGCGCCACTGGGACTCTCCCTGCACCAATCTAATAACTCGATCTTTTGCGATGGCCATTGAATACTTATGGGACCCATTATATATCGAGGTGAGGGTTTTGTCTTTTGTTCCTGCTTTCAGAACACGGACGAAATGCAAGTGACGTAGTTTCGGTTACAGACAAATAGAAACCTAATCTCCATTATTAATAGAAGATTATATAGTCATATGAACGTCTGTTGAGTTCTTACAGTTAACTTTTATTTTTAAATCCTACACTTATATTACAAAATAAGCCAACCTTTTCATCTATACATACATGAAGGGCAGTTGTGTGTATGTATGTCCGGGGGAAACTACGAAAATACTATAAGAGCTTGCTTTTACTATTTCTCTGAATGATTGATGATTAGTATTGTCTGCGTTATTCGGACTATTGTCCTCATCTTTATTGTTATTTGTACAACGTTTCAGCCGATATACCCTCCGGCCTTCTTCAGGTATTTCTTGTCGGACTCGGGAACCTTCTTTTCGGAATCAGGAGCCTTCTTGTCGTAATCGGGAGCCATCACGGAACTTTGACCCTAACCCTTTATTCAGTCCACGGGGGTATCAGGTTCTCATTCCGCTAATCATAGCTGGGGTAGGAGTTGTGTTAATTATTTTTCTATGTTATTGCCGACAAGAAATACCTGAAGAAGGCCGGAGGGCATATCGGCCGAAACGTTGTACAAATAACAATAAAGATGAGGACAATAGATAATACTAAGCTTGCTTTTAGTGCAAAAATAATGAAGATATTATTCATATTTGGGAAGATATTTAAAAATTAAAATTTGTATTATAACAGAACGTAAAGTCATTAGTGCGTTATTTTCTTTGTGTGTTGTGTGTGTGTGTGTGTGTGTGTGTGTTGTGTGTTTGTTTTTTTTGTGTTTTTTTTTTGTTTTTTTTGTTTTGTTTTTTTGTTTTGAATATAATGCTGATTGATTGAATTAATCGCCCTATTTATATCTTTTTTTTTTTAAATTGTAAATTATTGAATTAAAATTTCTTACTCTATTTCTATATGTGATGTCATTCCCTTTACCTAGGTGAAAAAATTCCTGACGTATCACCAGGTCTTTTTTACGTGAGGATTTTTATGGGGCATCCACCGAGGATCAAACTCGCAATAATAATAATAATAATAATAATAATAATAATAATAATAATAATAATAATAATTTCACCATTAAACTAAATGGCATATGCACAAACCTGAATCTGTCCTGGGGAATGAGACACACAAAATTCTCTGGGACTTTGAGGTACAGACGGATCACCTAATCCCGGCCAGGAGACCAGATCTAGTTTTGATTGACAAGAAGAGGAAGACTTGTTATCTCATTGACTTTGCCGTCCCAGCCGATCACAGAGTGAAAATGAAAGAAAACGAAAAGATCGCCAAATACTTGGACCTTGCCAGAGCACTGAGAAAACTGTGGAACATGAGAGTGAAGGTCGTACCAATTGTAATTGGGTCCCTTGGAACAATCCCCAAGGGGTTGGAAAGGAGTCTGGATGAATTGAAAATTAGAGGAAGAATCGAGACCATCCAGACTGCAGCATTATTGAGAACGGCTGGAATACTCAGAAGAGTCCTGGAGACCTGAGGAGACTTGCTGTCACTCAGCCTCCAGTGAACCACCGGCTTCTGCAGGTGTGAAAACTCGAATAGAGGGAAATAATAATAATAATAATAATAATAATAATAATAATAAATAATAATAATTGCCAACTGGTGGATTTTGCAGTGCCAGCAGATCACAGGCTGAAGCTAAAGGAAAATGAAAAAATGACAAATTTGGACTTTGCCAGAGAACTGAAAAAGTTATGGAATATGAAGGTCAAGTGATACCAATTGTAGTTGTGCACTTGGAACAGTCCAAAAGGATTGGAAAAGGATTTGGAAAGTTTGGAAATCAGAGGAAGGATTGAAACATTCAAACACTGCACTGCTGCAATCTGCCAGAATACTCAGAAGAGTCCTGGAGACCTGAGGAGACTTGCTGTCACTCAGATTCCAGTGAAAGACTCAAAAAGAAGAAATAATAATACTAATGGATCTAAGAGACTAACTTGTTCTATCCCCCTCTACCCAGACGACGCCGGGTAACTGTTTCTAGTCATGTAATAAATAGATACTGGAGTAAGTGATACATTTTTAAAAGGTTTGGTTTAGTTTTCTTGTTTAATAGCATATCAAACTTCGTGGGTTATTTAACGTCAAAGCCATCCTTGTAGAAGAACAGTAGCGGTACTATTTAATCCATAGCTGCGGGGATTGAGGAACAAACCTTTCCCAAGGGTATTAGTCCGAAATTGAACATAATAGCTCGATTGGGATTCGAACTCGTTTACTATGATATCACAGTTCAACACATTAACCACTACGCCACAGGGACTCTCCCTGCACCAATCTAATAACTCGATCTTTTGCGATGGCTATTGAATACTTATGGGACCCAATATATATTGAGGTGAGGGTTTTGTCTTTTGTTCCCGCTTTCAGAACACGGACGAAATGCAATTTTCTCCCCCGAAATGGGAACACTTAAGGTTCCCGAATGCAGAAGACATTCGGAACCATGTAATTCCTTCGCTTATAAGAATAAGTAATGGATTTTGTTTATGGCGATTGTACTCCAGAGATCTGAGGTAATGGCTCGTAATGGAACTAGCCGCCATCCCGCTTGCCGGTTGGTGTCAAATTGATTTATTGATATCTGCTCAGCCTGTAATAGTTTGACCAAGGTTACAACAGTGGAGAGACCTAATCAGAATCGAACTCACTGCACGAGAAATTGTCCGCGAGATTACAGTTTTTACAAAAAAAAAAAAAAAAAATCACTCTACGACAAGCGCCAAAGGAGATCAATTTATACGAGGAGAAGCGAGTTCGAATCCAGGACGAGGCTGTTTGTATTTCGCATAGTGCTAATATTCTTGTTAAAGTTATGCATCCTGCTACCCTCCCTCAAGCTATGGGTAAATAAATGGACAATGGGTTATTTAACCTTGGCTAGGCAACCAGTCAAGGAGAAGGAAAACTCTGAAACCATGCTTAAGAATTGACCTTGTGTCACATCCTGCTAGTGCGGAAGGGTTGATATATATATATATATATATATATCTTTTCCCTGCTTTCTTTCTTTCTTTCTTTCCTTCTTTCCTTCTCTTCATTATGTTCGATTGAAACAGAACACCGTTTTTGCCCCCCCCCTCTCTCTCTCTATCTATCTATCTATATTTCCCCTGCTTTCTTTCTTCTTTCTTTCTTTCTTTCTTTCTTTCTTATATTTTTCTGTGTAGCATGTCCCTTTTCTTCCCTTTCTTTCTTTATAATAAAAACGGAATGGTTCCTTATTTAGCTGTGGTGACGACACTCATAAGAAATAACGATTATGCGGATAGGCAGCACCAGATACTCAGGATTTACATTTCATCTTTGACGATTTGCATGATCTGATTTTTGACCAGAGGGTGTTGCAAGATGATAACGGTCGGAAGATTAAGGAACAAGACTATATATATATATATAGTAAGTAAAGTAAGTAATGTCGTCAGGGCGGCCTAATGTCGGTATCAGCCATACAGCGAGGGAGTCTATCCCCTTTTCACTGGCTCTAGACTAACGAGATTGTTTTAAGCGTCTGAGACGGAGCGCCACACCTACCGTCAGCTCCTCACTTTACTGCACAGATCCCTATGCTACTCATACGCTGAGTTGGCGAGGGCGGGTATCGAACCAGGAACCTTGAGGTTCCCTGTCGAACACTCTAACGACTGATCTAAACTGGTCCTTGTACTTCTTATTTCTTCTTACTTCTGAGATTTGGACAGCCTGATTTTTAACCAGAGGGTATTGCAAGATGATAACGGTCGGAAGATTAAGGAACAAGAGTATATATATATATATATATATATATATATATATATATATATATATATATAAAAAGGGCAGCTATCTGTATGTCTGAGGAAACTTCGAAAATGAAAAAATAATGACAAAATAAATTACACATTAAATATCACCAGGGCTTGGTTTTTGAGCAAAAATAATGAAGATTTGATTTTTATTAGGGAAGATATTTAAAAATTCAAATTTGAAAAGTAACAGAAGGGAAAGTGATTTGCATGTTATTTTGTTTATCTTTGTTTTTTGTTGTTGTTTTTTTTTGGGGGGAGGGGTTGCATGTTTGTTTGTTTTTTCGCCTTCAAATGTAATATTAATTGATTGAATTAATTGCATCATTTATATATATATATATAATATATATATATATATATATATATATTTTAATCGTAAATCATTGAATGGAAATTTCTTACTATATTGTTATACATTTCCGTGGGGATTTTTATGGGGCAACCAGCGAGGATCTCCCTCGCGATAAGTAATAATGGATCTGCGAGACTAACTTTTTAAAAATCCCCCTCTATCCAGGCGACACCGGGTAGCCATTTCTAGTATGCATATATATATGGCTTCCTCATTTTTTATGGTTATGGTTATCGTCATCATTGTAGATACTTGTTGCAGTTGTTGTAACATTCAAAATGGCGCCGAGTAGCAATTAAAGGCGGCAAAATGAGTATATGGTGTCATTCGATTAGGTATGAATCGGAATGCCGGATTGGTGCGGGGGAATATTAAAAGAGAGAACGGAAGGGAAAAGAGAAGCTGAGAAAATAAGAGAAAACAGGACTGAAGGTTTAGAAAAAGTAATTGAACCTCTTGTGTCAAACGTTAAATTTCACTTTTCTTTCATTCAACAAAAAATGTGCTCTGAAGATGTTTAGTGTTTATACAATGTCTTTTACAATTATTTCTCTGAATGTTTGAGATGAGGCTTGATGATTAGTATTATCTGCCCTTGTGGGATGAAGTTAGAATAATAGATAGAGAAGAACATTGGAAGAGAAGACGCCTCAGAGAATCAGCACATATGATAGGCTGTATTGGGCTGTTAAGTAGACCTAGCATAGAAATGAATACAATATGGGAACCCATAATTAAAAAGGCCAGATCAGATTGAGAAAGGAGAGAGAGCGAGAGAAAAAAACACACAATATGAGTCTAAGTAAAAAATCATACATAAAAATGAATAGGTAGATATTCTAGCCAAAACAAGACATTAGGTTTATAAGTTCCCAAAATTCACACTCAATTGTCCAATTGGACACATGGCCTAGTGGATAAGGTAGTTAGGTTAAGACAGTTCTAAGTGACATATAATACAAATCTTTTACAATTATTTTCCTTTTATCTTTAAAATAATTCTACTCTCCCTTTCACCACCCATTCCTATCAGCCATTACTCTGGATAAGTCCTTTCGACGGCATCCAGTGTTTATACGCATGACTTATATCTGGAGAGTAATTACATTTAATAAACCCCATAAAGTCGAACCAGGTGCTTGTTAGCACAATATATACTATTGGGTACCATTATAGTATGTGGCCTACCTTTTGAATGTGGCCTACAAAATCATGTCTCTCTTATAGAATGTGGCCTACCATAAAAAGCATATTATAAGGTTATGATAATAACTGCTAACCCTAACCCTAACCCCTAACCCTAACCCTATGATCTCTGATTCATGTAAATTATGGATAAATTCTTTTTTAATTATTCTTAATTTCTATATACAGCTTATGACTGAATTGCATTTTTTGAAATTGAATATATGTGAAAAATAATTAGTTTCAATAAATTGCCTACTACTTATATCTATAAATATACTCTTACTGGGGTAGGACACATTCAAAACCGGGTAGGCACATACTATAACAGAATCAAAAAGGTAGGCCACATACTATAACAGCACCTACTATTGTTTTTCTTTACTTATACCTTATACGGTCGGATTTGATTCCATTTTTATATACTTTCAAACAGTAGTAAGTGAAAGGGGGGGTAAAAAAAGAAGTAGCAAAACAGAGTGGAGAGAGAGAGGGGGGAGATGGGAAAAGAAAAAAAATACAGTACATTTGAGTACAACGGGAGATATGGATACTGAAAGAGAGGCTGAAGGAAAGAAAAGAGAAAATTGGGTTAGTTAAAGAGAAGGGAGAAAAGAAATAGTTTGTTGATTGATTTTAACGGCATGTCAACTCGTTTAGGGTTATTTTATGCCTAGAAGTTAGGGAAACGCGTTTATTGTACATTTATATCGATATTTTTATGTAGTTGTTTAAAAGGGGGTTTGTACACGGTTCTATCGAATACGAATAATTTTTATACAGAAAGTAAAGGTATGTATTCATCCAACCCGTTCACAACGACTGACTTTTACTGGTTTTTAAAATTATCGTGTTATTCTCAAACGTTAAATTAAAGGCAACCCTATATATAATTTCATATTGAAATCAATTAAAATAACAAATAAATAACTGTAATATTGTTATATTCGTTCTTATTTTAGTTTCGTTAGTCTTTCTAATTTAATATGATATTTGATTACATTAAAACTTAAATACTCTCGCATACTTTTGCTAGTAATATATATATATATATTATATATTATATATATATATATAATATATATATGTGTGTGTGTGTGTGTGGTGTGTGTGTGTGTGTGATTTTATATGAAAATGGTGACTTGCCGGTGAAATTGGCCACAATGGTTAGTTGATACAAGTTTCACAATGATAAGACAGTGATATAACAAATATAAAGTGCTCAATACGTGAGTAGAGCAAATTTATTATTATAATGGTATACACACGAATAACCTACTCGAATTTCGCCATAAGGATCTCCAGGGTTAAATCCACTGAATCAAGATATTGATTAATTGCAGCCGCTTGTACGCGTGTATTTTGTGGTTTTGTGGTCATAACCACAAAATACACGCGTACAATCGGCTGGAATTAATCAATATCTTGATTCATTCAGTGGATTTAACCCTGAAGATCCTTATGGTGAAACTCGAGTAGGTTATTCCTGTGTATGTGTATACCATTATAAATATATAATATATATATATATATATATATAATATTATACGTATGTTCAGTGTGGTGTGTGTGTGTGTGTGTGTGTGTGTGTGAGTTGGGATTTTGTTTTTTCAGCCCAGGATAATTGTAACGTTTGTGGACTCAATTAAAAGAAAATAAGTTGTAGGTAAATCCTCTATGTAACGTGGCGGGATCTATTTGGAGTGTGTTGTTGAGAATTTTTATATATAAGGTGTGTGCTAGATACCCGCTCTACTTATAGACTCGAGGAGAACCATGTGATCAAACTTTTGGCCATCACTGGCAGTACTCTGCTGCTGATACAATACTTAAACTGACCATACTGGCCATAAACTCCGTTGACACTCTTGGACGACGGACATAGGATTAAATCACTGGACCTTTAACAATACGCAGGATAGGACTTATTCACTACCAAAAGATCCATAACTCAGGACTTACTTACTTTAAGTCTTTTCAACTGGCCAAGGATGGCATTTAAAAACTTTACAGGTTATGGCCCAGTGATTTTAATCTTATATATAAAAATTCTCAACATGTGTATGACATTTTAAGATCATTAAATTTCGATATGTGACATGGCGTCTGAAGGCGTATGTAATTTCTATACTTATACTGTTCAACTTATCTCTGGACTGGATCTGGTTGAGTATCTGCTATTCTGGAACGGTTTTGCTGGTATTTTGCCTCTGTTGTTGGGCTGGCATTTTCTCTGTCTCTTTGAGTTTGGAAATTACTTAGGATCTTCTTGGGACGTACTTGTGTCCCTTGGTAGTTCTTAATAAGGAACACAAGATATTGTTGTTTTTCCCCAAGTAAAAATGCCTTGGAGTACACACTGCATCTGCTGTCTGTCCTCCTCAAACTCTCAGCCCAGACTGACGTTTGTCCACACCGAAATCTTCCAACTGACCCCCCTCTCCTCATTATCTCCCTTTCACTCCTCGTCCTGTTGGCACTTTTCGGCCAATCAGAAGCCACAGGTCAGTCTTTCACACGTCATCCCAAATTCTAGTAAACCACCACTATTACATAACGTATAACTAAAAATTTTGGTGTTTTCCGCATCTCATTATTTTAGACAATCAGTCCATCATAGCAGTCTCTGTGGACAACTCCACACTGATCTTAACGGTTATGTTTGATTTTCGAACATCGTGGTAATAAGACGAAGAAATATTTTCAAAATTAATGATGTCAATACTTTATCTAGAATTCAGATAACTGGGATCCGTGAAACTATCCGGCTTCCTCGGAGATTCTCATTCGTCAAATAGATTTATATACAAAAACCTCACCTTACAACGAGACAATTATTCACAAACGTACATGCATACATACAGCCAACCAGACATACAGGGAGACAAAGAGACAGAGAGACAAAAACAGACAGAGACAGATAGACAGATAGGGAGAGAGAGGGAGAGAGAGAGAAGAGAGAGAGAGAGAGAGAAAATGACACAAAGAGACAGAGACTGGCAGAAAGAGAGAGAGACAGACAGAAATTGTGACAGAGACCGAGACAGAGACAGAGAGAGAGACAGAACGAGACAGACAAACAGATAGAGAGAGACAGACACGAAGACATAGAGAGAGATACAGAGAGATACAGAGAGATAGAAACAGAGACACAGATATATAGAGAGATACAGACAGAGATAGAGACAGACTAAGACATAGAGAGAGATACAGAGAGAGAGAGAGAGAGATAATGAAACAGAGATATAGAGAGATACAAACAGAGAGATAGAGACAGACTAAGACATAGAGAGAGATACAGAGAGAGAGAGAGAATGAGACAGAGATATAGAGAGATACAGACAGAGAGATAGAGACAGACTAAGACATAGAGAGAGATAGAGAGAGAGAGAGAGAGATAGAGAATGAGACAGAGATATAGAGAGAGATACAGACAGAGAGATAGAGACAGACTAAGACATAGAGAGAGATAGAGAGAGAGAGAGAGAACGAGACAAAGATATAGAGAGATACAGAAGAGATAGAGACAGACTAAGACATAGGAGAGATACAGAGATACAGAGAGATGAGAACGAGACAAAGATATATAGAGAGAGACAGAGACAGAGGATAGAGACAGACAAGATATAGAGAGATACAGAGAGATAGAGGACGAGACAAAGATAAAGAGAGAGCTACAGAGAGAGATAGAGACATACTAAGACATAGAGAGAGATACAGAGAGATAGAGAATGAGACAAATATATAGAGAGTGATACAGACAGAGAGATACAGACAGACTAAGACATAGAGAGAGAGAGAGACAGAGACAATGGCATAGAGAGAGATACAGAGAGATAGAGACAGAGACAAAGACAGAGACAGAGACAGACACGGGGGGAAACTCAGAAAGAGATAGAAAGGGACAGAGACAAACAGACAGAGATAGGGAGAGAGAGACAGACAGACAGACAGACAGACTGAGAGGGAGACAAAAAGAGCCAAAGACAAAGAGACAGAGAGACAGAGAGACTGAGACATGGGAACAGAAAAGAAAGATATGTTTCAGGCACTATTAAATTAGGAACAATTCAAAATGTAAATAAATGTCCATTTCTGTGCGCTGCGCTCATTTCATTCTCGTCATTTCAATATGGTGATATTTTTTTTATCTGCCGAGATCTGCAATGCAGCGTGATCAGCAAAAAGAATCAAAACCCGACACAAGAAAGGTTCACTCCTCTTAATAGATTTTTTCTTTCTCATTTTTCTACGGTTCTCGACATAAAACAACGAAAAGCCTAACAACGTGGATTCCAAATGAAAATGTGAATTTTGGCTATTGATACTTCATATATGTATTTACCCACCCCTCCACACGAATAGGTCGTGCTAAGGTCAATTTCTTAAGTGCGGCTTAACACGTTTGAATACACAGTTTCCTTTCCCTAGACCAGTTGCCATACCAAGGTTGTTATAATTAATAAATTCATAAGACAATCTGAACAGGATCATATATATTAATATATATATATATATATATATGTGTGTGTGTGTGTGTGTGTGTTGTGTGTGTGTGTGTTGGCAGCATTCTTTCATCACCAATAAAATCGTTAAACAGGAGCCCTACTTTTTGTTTTAATTCCCACACACACACACTCACACACACACACTTACACACACACACATATATATATATATATATATATTATATATATTTATATTAGACACAATTTAGCAATAATCACTAAGATCATATTAATAAATAAATAGATTTACCAGTATAAATACACGCTTTTCACTAAATTAAAAAAAACAAAACTTTAATCGTATATCAACAGAATCTTAACTTTCTTGGCACAAACCAATAATATTAATTATGAAATTAACAATTTAAAGAGTATCTTTCAAAATGTTTATATTTGATTTTTTGATTTTTTTTTTTAAATTCATATCGTCGCATAAGTGAGGAAGACAAGGAAGGGATTCACATGTGATAGGGTACGTAAAAACAAATCTAGATCCTTGGACCATCTGCTTGCGCACAACCAAACTACTTGTAGAAATGGCCTTATCCTGTAAAGAAGTGGCAATCACAATATATCTAGAACTATTAATAAATAAAATTAAAAAAATTAAAAAATAATAACAACAAAATAAAAAGACAATGACTTTTGTAATTTAAATATTTGATTTATAATATTTAATCTATTTGAAATTTAAAAAGAAAATACTCATAATACATAGTTTTCTTAAATTTTGCATCAATCCTAATATATAATTATTATATAATATTTTAATATATAATTAATATATAATATTTAATCTATTTAAAATTTAAATAAAAAAAATACTCATAAAAGATATTTTTTTTAAATTTTCCCATCAAATCCTAATACATAATTTAAGATAATCTTTTATTTACTTATTTATTGGTCCATCTATTTAATTTAATAGATTTTTTTTTTACAACTGAAAAAAAAGAAAAATCAGATTAGAGAAAAGGGAGAAAAAAAACAAAAAGAAGGAAAAAGAAAAGAAAAAATAAAACAAAAAAAAGCTAAGTATATAATTTTTCTATTGACGGGTTTTTATTTTTGAATTTGACATGGCTACATTGTTGCAATAATTCACCGGATGACAAACAGACAATTATTTGAT
>CM042161.1:17789135-17836177 GCA_023376005.1 Doryteuthis pealeii | reverse complement strand
AAAAGAGAGAGATGTAAAGACAGATTGGTTCACTCCCTCTAGCGATTCAAGGATGTCTGCAAAAATGATCTCAGGTGCTTTTGGCATTGTCCCTTCCAGCTGGGAAAATTTGGCTCAAGAACCGCCCTCGGTGGCGGCAGAATCTCCATAGAGGCCTGTACAATGTCAGAATTCACCCTGATACAACATCATGAAGCTAAAGGAGGTCCATAAGAAAAGCAACGGCAACAAAAAGCATCGGAACATCATCATCTACCGGGACAACCTACAAATGCAAAATCTGTGGGGGGTCGAGAAGTTTCTCAAAACATAGGACTTCATAGTCACAGGAGGCGCTGCAACCTCAGGGGCACACAAAAACTTTATCATAGTCTTTCGAGACTGAATTGCCAATGATGACCTAATTTTGAAAATTAATTAGTTATAATTAAATGAATTAGGCGTGCATATCGGTTTAAATATAAGGCGTAAACCAAATCGAGAAAAAAGTCAATCTCTGTATGTACATTTCAGCCTATTAGACCTCATCAGCAGAGTTATAGACAGGGCAGTGCTTTGTGCGTGATTCGAACCCTACCTGTCAGGCTGACAGGCGGGGACTCTAACCATTACACTAGCTGGCTTACCTATATATATATCTTACGTTTCCCTTTCTTTCTCCCCCCTCCGCTATTTTGTTTTATCCAATTTCGTCCTTGAATATTCTTCAATAGATCCAACAGTTCCACGTGATTAATTCATTGCATTGATATTTGTCTTTTCTATTGTTAACGAAAACACTTACAACTCATTCATTTCGGTTTGTGATTTTGCTTAAGCAGTTTCTCATTAAATGCACCCATCAGCTAATGCCACACTTTTGCTGTAAAAAAAAAGAAAGAAGAAAGAAGAGAAAGAAAGAAAGAAAGAAAGAAATGAAGAAGAGAAAGAAGAAGAAGAAGAAGAAGGAAGAAGAAGATCAATTGAAGATTGGCAGATCCAATGGAGTTGGTTGGGCGAAAGGCAAATTCCTCTTGTCTGTGACATTATGAATCATTCTCAAAATGGATTTTGATTGGATTATTTTTTTGACTAAGTTAATTGATGCGTCAGTCTATAGGTCAAGGAAAAACGACAAAGATTGAGTAACAAAATGAAAAACAGATAGATAGACTGAGATAGATGAGAGTAGATAGAGAGAGAGAGAGAGAAGAGAGAGAGAGAGAGAGAGAGGAGAGAGAGGGGGGAGATAGATAGATAGATATTAACTGACTGAGATAGATAGATAGAATAGATAGAAGAGAGAAGAGAAGAAGAGGAGAGAAGAGAGAGAGGAGAGAGAGAGAGAGAGAGGTGAGAGAGGTGAGAGAGGGGGGAGATAGATAGATAGATATTAACTGACTGAGATAGATAGATAGATAGATAGATAGATAGAAGAGAGAGAGAGAGAGAGAGAGAGAGAGAAGAGGAGAGAGAGAGATAGATATTAACAGACTAGAGATAGATAGACAGATAGATAGAGATAGATAGACAGATAGATATTAACAGACTGAGATAGATAGAGGTAGATAGAGAGCGAGAGAGAGAGAGAGAGAGAGAGAGAAGAAGGAGAGAGAGAGGAGAGAGAGAGATATTAACAGACTTAAGATAGATAGACAGATAGATAGAGATAGATAAAGACAGATAGATTATTAACAGACTGAGATAGATAGATAGATAGATAGATAGAGAGAGAGAGAGAGAGGAGAGAGAGAGAGAGAGAGAGAGAGAGAGAGAGGAGAGAGAGAGAGAGATATTAACAGACTAAGATAGATAGACAGATAGATAGAGATAGATAGACAGATGATATTAACAAGACTGAGATAGATAGATAGATAGATAAGAGAGAGAGAGAGAGAGAGAGAGAGAGAGAGAGGAGAGAGAGAGAGGAGATAGATAGATATATATTAACAGACTGAGATAGATAGACAGATAGAGATAGATAGGATAGATAGATAGATAGAAATAGGCTAATATGGATATAAGCATACTAAGATCGATAGATAGATAGAGCGATAGAGAGTGGAGGGGAGAGAAGAGAGAGGAAATTATATTAACAACACACACACAGCACAGAGAGAGAGAGAGAGAGAGAGAGCAGAGAGAGAGGAGAGAGAGAGAGAGAGAGAGAGAGAGAGAGAGAGCGAAATGGGCTAATATGGATATAAACATACAGAGATAATATAGAGAGATAGAGAGTGGAGGGGGAGAGACAAGGAGTTATATGGAGAGAGAGAGAGAGAAGACGAGGAGAGAGAGAGAGAGAGAGAGAGAGAGAGAGACTGTGAGAGCATAATGATAGATACTGTGGTGATAATCTATTTTAAAATAGATAGATAGATAGATGAATAATCTGAAAAGATAGATATAAATAGCTGAGATAGATAGAATATGGACAGATATGATATATACATAGATAGATATGGATAGATCAAAATAGACAGATAGATAAATAATAGATTAATAATTCATCCACAGACACGTGTTTCGGCATATCATGCCCTCTTCAGTGTGGCCTAGACACAACTATCCTTGGGTAGGGTTCGAACTCAGACTGACCGCATGGTAGTCCGATATCCTTATCCCTCGCCACTGACAGCTGATGCGGGGGACTGTTTTTAAACTATTAAATACATAGGAATGTACGTATCTTTCGGTCACTGAGAGATTCAAATTTCCGGAGAAATGATCATTGCTTATTTGCTTAGTAGTGAGAGTTAATTTAAATTACCAATTAGAGAGCTCATTACCAAATTTATGGGAACTATATTAATAAGTCATCCACAGACACGTGTTTCGGCATATCATGCCTCTTCAGTGTGGCTAGACACAATATACATATATATATATATGTGTGTGTGTGTGTGTAACAAAAATCACAACCTGTACTGTTATATATATTTATCCGTCCCTTCTACACGAGCAGGATGTGACACAAGGTCAATTTCTTAAGCGGAGTTTAGCAGGTTTGAATTCGGAGATTTCCTTCTTCTAGATCAAGGTTAAAGAGCTCAATGTGCCCTACTATTTCCCCATAGCTGGAGGGATGCACATCTTTCACAAGACATGAATGCAACCAGTCTCATTCAGGATTTGAACTTGTCTCGTCGTGTCTATTTCTCTACGACTCTAACCATTACACCACCTACTCTTCGTATATATATATATATATATATATATATATATATATATATATATATATTCAACCATTCCACACGAGCAAGATGTGACACAAGTCAGTTTTCTCGAGGCGGAATTTAACAGGTTTGAATTCAGAGTTTTCCTTCTCCTAGATTGGTTACCTAGCCAAGGTTAATCAGCCCAGTCTACCCAACGATTGGACCATATGATCTTTAGGCACCCTTTTCCGCGATCTCGATTCACAAGGACCTTTTTCTCATTTACACCGTCAAAATCCTATTGTTTGTTAGGAGTTAGGGTTAGGGTTAGGGGTTAGTTTTATAATAAACAAACCGGATTTTGACGGTGTAAATGAAAAAAATGTCCCCACGAATCGAGATCGCAAAAGGGGTGCCTAAAGGTTATATGGTCCCAAACAATTTACCCATAGCTGGAGGGAGAGTAGTTGGATGCATACATTTCCAAAGGGTATTAGCGCTATGCGAAATACAAACGGCTTCGTCCAGGATTTGAACTCAGGTCGACGAGTTCATTACCTGCGACTATACCCATTACACCGCACGCCTCTTATATTTTCTTTTATTTTGCAACAAAAATTTAAAAAAATTTTAGTTGACTTTTATCATCATTAATTTAAATATAACCTAAATTACATCTAAACCAGAAAGAATCAGCTACAATATTTTTTCTAAACATTCCTAGATAGAATTTCAAAAAGGTAAGTAAGATATCGGTTAATCCTAGTTTTGATTTTTCACTTTTCAATTTCTTGACATTTTTACATATAATTAATTTTATGCTTCGAAAGAGTCCAATAAAAATGAGTCCAGTAAAAATGATTTTGTTCCAAAAAAGATTTCTTTTAAAAATATTTTTCTTAAAAATAATTTTTTAAAGAACATTTCTTTCACGAATTCTTAGCTATATATATACTGATTTTCTCTAGCTAACTTCCTACGTTCACACTGGCGAACCGGAATAGTTGGTCGACACAGGGTTAAAAAAAAGTGTCAATCATCTTCCTGTGTTTTCCGCTAACCGTTATTCTTAAATCTACGTTACACTTACTGTACATAATTAATAGGCTACCGATCAATTATATAACAAACTGGAAGAGTTGGTCAACCAGGATTAACAAAAGTGTCAATCATCTTCTGTGTTTTCCGCTAACCGTTATTCTTAAATCTACGCTACACATACTGTACATAATTAATAGGCTACCGATCAATTATATAACAAACTGGAAGAGTTGGTCAACACAGGGTTAACAAAAGTGTCAATCATCTTCCCGTGTTTTCCGCTAACCGTTATTCTTAAATCTACGTTACACTTACTGTACATAATTGATAGGCTACCCGTTAATTATTCAACAATACTCACTTGATTACTGTGGCCTTGTGCCAGACTCCGATTACCTGAGTCAGTATTTGCTCTATTTATCGGGATCTTCTTTTGATTTTGTGTGTGTGTGTGGGTATGGATGTATGCATGTGTATGTGTGTGTGTGTGTGTTGTGTGTGGTGTGTGTGTATGTGTATATGTGTGGATGGGAGTGTGTGTGTGTGTGTGTGTGTGTGTGTGTGGGGGGCGTGTATGTATGTGTATGCGGATAGGAGTGTGTGTATATATGTGTGTGTGTGTGTGTGTGTGTGTGTGTGGATGGGATTATGTGTGTGTGTGTGTGTACATGTGTGTGTGGGTGGTGGGGGTGTTGCGCATGATTTATATTTTTAGTAGATTTTCCCTGGAGTTATAGCTGAATTTTCTATAATTAAAAATGTGATTTATTGCGAAAAAACGCATTTTTGAAACGTGCGAAAATTCTGATTTCCGCCCAAAAAGCTTATAAAAATAAAACTTAAGGAGAATGAACAAATATTTCGTTTTTAAATCAACGAAGAAATGAACAGATTTATTTGAAGAATTTTTTTTCTGAAAGGATTTTGTTGTATTTGACTCATTGAAGCAAAAGTCTTTTTGTTATACATGACGTTTTTCATAGACGCTTTTGTCGTATGTTTTCTTTTCTTTATTCACTTCATGTGTTATAGAAAAGAGGAGAGGTAGATGGACAGATATTATAATAAAAGGAAAATACGTGAAACTCAATGTTAGGGACACGGAAGGAAGTAAAAAATAAGCCATGAAGGTTTTAGGAATGAAGATGAATAGTTAAAGAAGGAAAGAAAAAAAAGCAAATGAAAAATATCACCAAAGAAAAAGAAACATAAAAAATAAACTATAAAAAACAAAACAAAACAAAACAACATCATCATCAACAACAACAACAACAATAACAAACAAACTGTTGGAATATTTTGTATATAAGGTGTGCTGCAATTCTCCACCTGGAATTATAGACTAGGCGAGATCACGTGGTCTATTCCTCCGGCCAATCACTAGCCATACTGCGTGGCTGATACACTACTTAAACCCTCACACTGGCCATAATTCTAATTGCACTCATTGAGGAGGGACTTAAATACTCAGGATTACCATACGATTACCATTTCTAAGGACTCTTTACCAAGGGATTACCAATGATCCAATTCCATTGGACAAGCGCTCTGGCTTAAGGCCTGCAGGATGACCCAAAAGATTGTAACACAAACAAAGGTAGAGCAGAGAAGGAAAAAAGATAGAGAATGAAAGTAAAATAAGATTTGGTTGATTGGTTGGCTGGTTGGTTTGATTTTACGGCATGTCAACCCTTGTTGGGTTATTTCATAGAGAAGATGTTTTGCTTATTCATTCTTGATGGGTATTTAACATTTTTTGCAAATTCAATTTTTTTTCTTAACAGGTACTACCACTCTGGCTCAGAGTGGACCTGGGAGTAATGGAGATGACTTCACACTACCCAGAGATCCAAAATTGGAACTTCACCATCAGTTTAACGTCATACCCAGGACATTAAACCCTCAGCCACCGCCTTCTGGAAGATCGCATAGGCGAGGAAACTGCCAGTAACCAAGTTTTGGTTGTATGTCCACGCTATCTTAACTTAAATATAAATGCTCTATCAATGATACTGTCTACTTATAAATATAACACCCATATTATCTATATCATACACATATATATATATATATATACGCGTGTGTGTATGTGTGTGTGGAGAGAGAGGAGAGAGAGAGAGAGAGAGAGAAGAGAGAGAGAGAGAGAGAGAGAGAGAGAGAGAGAATCATTTTCTAAGCTTTGCTTAATATAGTACAAGGCCAAGTAGGTATTTATCCAACCCGTTAGGATGCGGGTTATTTCCTATAAGTCTAACATAAACAAAGGGGAACCACTCTTGACTGATAAATTATTTATTCATTTTCCCATTAAACTAACCCTAACCCTAACCCTAACCCTAACCCTAACCCAAAACCTAAACCTTAACCCTAACCCCGTCTTCTTTTTTCATAGTAGATCAGTAAATAAATAAATAATTTATCAGTAAAGAGTGGTTCCCCTTTGTTTATGTTAGACTTATAGGAAATAACCAGGATGCGACACAAGGTCGAATGAATAGGGCATCCAACGAGGATCGAACTCGCCATTTAGTAGTAATAAAGAAATGAAAAAAAAAAAACGAAAAAAGCCAAAAACAAAGATGGCCAACGAGCTAAAATAATTTAGAAAAAAGAAAGAAGAACAAGAAAGTGTGATTGATGTAAAAAAGTAAAAGAAAGAAAAAATAAAGTAAAAGAGAAATAAGAGAAGAAGAGAAACAGTGAAAGAAACAAAAGAAAAAAAAAAAAAAGATAGAAAAAATATTGTGAAAGAGAAAAGACAAATAGTTGTTACACAAAGATGGCTGTTCTAATACGAACGGTTAGTATTGGCGCCAATATGAGAACGAGGCCATCCGCTTCGTGTCGTGTTCGTCTTGTCGTTGTTGCTTCTGATATAATCAGTATTAAGTGATGACCAATGACGCTTCTAATGTAGGCTAAGGCTGATTCAAGGAATCAGATCTTTCCCAACTTGGGTCGACATCCCATCGCTGTTCAGAGACATCTTTTTTTCTTTCTTTTTCCTTTTTTCTTTTTTCTTTTTTTCTTTTTTCAGTTAAATTACTCAACGTCATCTGTCCGAGCTTTATCCACCCTGGGCGAATAAAATGAGCAGTTAACCTGGAAAACAAGATGAATGCGGAATCTTCTTCTTCTTCTTCTTCTTCTTCTTCTTCTTCTTCTTCTTCTTCTTTCTTCTTCTTCTTCTTCTTCTTCTTCTTCTTCTTCTTCTTCTTCTTCTTCTTCTTCTTCTTCTTCTGCACCCTTCTTCTTCTTCTTCTTCTTCTTCTTCTTCTCTTCTTCTTCTTCTTCTTCTTCTTCTTCTTCTTCTTCTTCTTCTTCTTCTTCTTTCTTCTTCTTCTTCTTCTTCTTCTTCTTCTTCTTCTTCTTCTTCTTCTTCTTCTTCTTCTTCTTCTTCTTCTTCTTCTTCTCTTCTTCTTCTTCTTCTTCTTCTTCTTCTTCTTCTTCTTCTTCTTCTTCTTCTTCTTCTTCTTCTTCTTCTTCTTCTTCTTCTTCTTCTTCTGCACCCTTCATCTTCTTCTTCTTCTTCTTTTTCTTCTTCCACCATTCTTCTTCTTCTTCTTCTTTTCTTCTTCTTCTTCTTCTTGTAATTACTATGTTTTGTTTGGTTCTTTTAAAATGATAGTCTCAGAAAAAAAAGAAACCGGTGGTTTTACCGTTATTTTGTTGTTGTCTTCGTTGGTCCTCTATATTTATTTTAACTATTACTCGTCTAAGTTACGTCACTTCAGACATTTGTCTCACGTTCCTATGAACTCACGTGTTTATCTGCCACGTGGACAACACCAAGAATACTCAAAACATTGTAAAAACAAAGGTAAACTTTAATACCAGGTATCATTCAATAAATAAGGGGAATTTCGCATAATGAGTTGGGGGTCATATAATAAATAGGTTGACCTATTTTGTAATGCAAGGGCAGAATTTAAAGATAACGGTTTAAAAGTAAGAAATCATTCAGGGGATCAAGTATGTATGATAGACAAGACTCGATCCCTTGCTGGCCTATTAGCAGTTCTCTCATTGGTTGGTTTAGTCATGTGACTACCCAATCTGTGGTATATTGTTATATAGCTCTACTGGTATATTGTTACATAATGAACAGGTTGGCCTATCTATTTTGTAATGTACAGTCGACGAGGAAATTATTCGTACACCCATCAATTTTGAATATTTTTATGCATCGCTCAGAATCTAATGTCCGCACGATGCCAGTTTTTTTTTATATGTTAATAGTCGACAAGGAGTCAAGGTAGCATAATATCGGTATCAGTCAGACAGCAAGGGAGTCTATCCACGTCTCACACTAGTGCTAGACCAAGGAGATTGTTTTTGAGTCTGAGGTGGGGCACCACACATACCATCAACCTTGCGATTCCTAGGCAAGTAAGCACAAAAAAGGAATATAAAACTCAATTTTCAGAACAATAGGTTGAATACAAGGAATTTGATTGGCGAATTTTGCAAAATAGGAGAAAAAAAAAAATTATTCGTACAGTATGAAAAATTGAAAAGATTGAACATTTTTCAGAATATCAATAGTCAATAACATTGTCTCTCATCTTTATAACTGTTAGGATCACCTAACAAAAATAGATTTAAATAACAACCTATTTAAATAGACTTAAATAGAGTTGCTTCCCTTGCATCAGTCAGAAGTGTTTTGTTGACATTCGAACGCTAGCGTTCTCTCAGTTTCTGAAAGTGATCGTCTGCGAGTTAGAAGCAATTTCTACTCGGTGTTTTCAATAAATCCTTCTTTGTTATTTTTTCCATATGTTCATACAATTTCTTCTGTACACATCAAAAACAGAACAGAACTGGCGACGATCACTAACAATAACTAACTGAAACTGTATTATCTGCGTTATTCGGACTATTGTCCTCATCTTTATTGTTATCTGTACAACGTTTCGGTCGATATGCCCTCCAACCTTCTTCAGGTATTTCTTGTCGGACTCGGGAACCTTCTCCGACTCAGGAACCTTCTCGGACTCGGGAACCTTCTCGGACTCGGGAACCTTCTTTTCGAACTCGGAACCTTCTTTTCGAACTCGGGAACTTTCTTGTCGTAGTCGGGAACCTTCTTGTCGTAATCGGGAGCCATCACGGAACTTTGAACCTAACCCTTTATTCAGTCCACGGGGGTATCCTGTTCTCATTCCGCTAACCATAGCTGGGGTATGAGTTGTGTTAATTATTATTCTATGTTACTGCCGCCACTCAGGATTGAACCCGGAATCCAGAGATAACTGTCACTTAGAACTGTCTTAACCTGACTACCTTATCCACTAGGCCATGTGTCCAATTGCACAATTCAGTGAACTGAAACAATTTTCTAAAGTTTTTGATAAGATTTAAACGAGTCTTTTTCTGGGATTTTCTTGCATTCTTCAATGGTTACAACGTTCTAATTCCTAAAGGCTTTTTGGTGACCTCCGATTTATTCAAATTTTCAATTCTTGCCAAAGATTTTCAATAGGATTCAAATCAGAACCCATTGCAGGCCATGACAGAACTGTAATCATCTATGCCTGAAGCTACACAGTCTTTGATTTAGACGTATGTTTCGGGTTATTATCTTGCTGGAAAGTAAATCACCGATTTGGATCAAGATTTTCGGCTGATTGTCGTAGAGTTTCATCCAGAATTTTGATAGAGTCTTCAGATTTCATTATTCCTTTTATTGAAATCAATTTTCCAGTTTTCCTTTGGGCTAAAAGAATTCCAATAAATCACCGATACAATTTCAGGCAAAAGAGAACAGGATGAGTGCCAACAACTGAAAATTTTGGTTAAATTTGAAAAAATATCGTGGACGTCAAAATCTAACGAAAACACGTCAAAATTTTCAGTTTGTTTTTGCGCTTATTAAAATAAAAAAGCCCAAAAACCTGCGTAGAAACTCTTAAGTTAGTATAGGAATGCATTGGAAATGATTTAACTACGGGGATGCATTGGAAAGGGTTTTACTATAGAAATACACTGGAAACGATCTTACTATATGATTGCATTAGAATGGGTTTTACTATAGAAATGCACTGGAAACGATCTTACTATATGATTGCATTAGAATGGGTTTTAGTATAGGAATGCATTGAAAATGATTTTACTACAGCGATGCATCGGAAAGGGTTTTACTATAGAAATCCACTGGAAACGATCTTACTATAGGAATGCATTAGAATGGTTTTACTATAGAAATCCACTGGAAACGATCTTACTATAGGAATGCATTAGAATGGGTTTTACTATAGAAATGCACTGGAAATCTTACTATATGATTGCATTAGAACGGGTTTTACTATAGAATGCACTGGAAACGATCTTACTATATGATTGCATTAGAACGGGTTTTACTATAGAAATGCACTGAAACGATCTTACTATATGATTGCATTAGAAACTGGTTTTACTATAGAAATGCACTGGAAACGATCTTACTATATGATTGCATTAGAACTGGTTTTACTATAGAAATGCACTGGAAACGATCTTACTATATGATTGCATTAGAACGGTTTTACTATAGAAATGCACTGGAAACGATGATTGCATTAGAACTGGTTTTACTATAGAAATGCACTGGAAACGATCTTACTATATGATTGCATTAGAACTGGTTTTACTATAGAAATGCACTGGAAACGATCTTACTATATGATTGCATTAGAACTGGTTTTACTATAGAAATGCACTGGAAACGATCTTACTATATGATTGCATTAGAACCGGTTTTACTATAGAAATGCACTGGAAACGATCTTACTATATGATTGCATTAGAACTGGTTTTAACTATAGAAATGCACTGGAAACGATCTTACTATATGGTTTTACTATAGAAATGCACTGGAACGATCTTACTATATTGATTGCATTAGAACTCGTTTTACTATAGAAATGCACTGGAAACGATCTTACTATATGATTGCATTAGAATTGGTGAACGGGTTTTACTATAGAAATGCACTGGAAACGATCTTACTATATGATTGCATTAGAACTGGTTTTACTATAGAAATGCACTGGAAACGATCTTACTATATGATTGCATTAGAACTGGTTTTACTATAGAAATGCACTGGAAACGATCTTACTATATGATTGCATTAGAACGGGTTTTACTATAGAAATGCACTGGAAACGATCTTACTATATGATTGCATTAGAACTGGTTTTACTATAGAAATGCACTGGAAACGATCTTACTATATGATTGCATTAGAACGGGTTTTACTATAGAAATGCACTGGAAACGATCTTACTATATGATTGCATTAGAACGGTTTTACTATAGAATGCACTGGAAACGATCTTACTATATGGCATTTTTTAACTATAGAAATGCACTGGAAACGATCTTACTATATGATTGATTGCATTAGAACGGGTTTTACTATAGAAATGCACTGGAAACGATCTTACTATATGATTGCATTAGAATGGGTTTTACTATAGAAATGCACTGGAAACGATCTTACTATATGATTGCATTAGAACGGGTTTTACTATAGAAATGCACTGGAAACGATCTTACTATATGATTGCATTAGAACTGGTTTTAGTATAGGAATGCATTGGAAGGGTTTTACTACAGCGATGCATTGGAAAGGGTTTTACAATAGGGATGCATTGGAAAAGAGAGTTTATTCAATTGAAGTTAAACGGTCATTCGGTGGAATGATTAAACATGCACAGATATAGTAAAAAAAAAGAGGAAAAGGTCATTCATCTTTATAAGCTCATCAATTGGCACTCCTCGTGGATTATCCACGCAAGAATGACGTCATTTCAGTGAATAATCCTGTTAGGCAAAAAATTCTGTTGTTTACTATAGTGTTGCATTATATTTGATAGTTGTTCGTCGAAGTGAAATGATACACAAAATAAATTGAGTACTTGATATATTTTTTCAGCTCTAGTATTCAGTTCTAACGGATACATACAAAAACACAGAACAAATAAGTACAAACAATTTACAAGACAACTTACAAGAAATAGAGGAGGGTCAGATGCAGTATAGCCAAACGCAGTAAGTTCAGTCCGAATATTATTCAGCTTAATAATCCACTCTAATTGTAGAGTATTTAAGGCTATGAGCCAGTCCATCTGGTTGAGTGCTGAAGGGGCGCTAGCTACTCTACAACAAAAACCTTGGGGAATATTTACAAAAAAAAAAAAAAAATCAAGGGATTCCTATAAAATGGTTTGAATCAAGTAACGGTGAGGGTCTGTGTCACAAATTTTATTGAAAAATAACAAGTCAGACACTTAAAGATCAACCAAGTAGGTTTCGATAATAATTAACTCTTACGGTTGGATCGTTGTGGTGGGAGAGCCGCTGTGAGCGATTTAATGTAGGCAAAGAGTTAACATTGTGTGGTGAAATATAAAAGGGGAGAACTGTCTATGTTATATACTTTGATTGGATTTTTAACAAAAAACAAAAACAAATAAACAAAACAAAAAACAAAAAACAAAACAAACAAAACACACACAATATAGACTTGGATAGGTAAATATCTATATATTAATACTCGTATTTCTTAATCTTCCTACCGTCGTCATCTTGCAACAACCTCTGGTTAAAAATGAGACCCTCCAATTCGTCAATTATGAATTATTATATTTTTTGCGTATTGAACAAGTTTGTGATAGGTCTTAAGTAAGCATATCAAATGTTGTAATAATTAAATGATCATACTATGGTATATCCACAGGTCCTGCTAGTCAATATTCTTATACTCTTTTACATATTGAACTATTTGGCAATATCTCTTAAGTAAGCATATCAAACGTTGTAAATATTAAATGATCATACTGTGGAATATCCACAGGTCCTGCTAGTCAATATTCTTATACTTTTTTACATATTGAACTATTTGGCAATAGCTCTTAAGTAAACATATCAAACGTTGTAATAATTAAATTATCATACTTTGGTATATCCACAGGTCCAGTGAGTCTTTAGAAATTTAGAAAAAACCCATTTATGTTGTACATTTTTAATTGGATTGATTACAAAAATACAGACTTGAAAGGGTAAATATCTTTGAATATGTAGAAAAAAAAAACAAACTTTAGTATGACTTAGCGGAAAAGTAATAGAAAACATCAAGAAAAACAAATAGTTGATACGTAAAGATGGCCGCCCTGACACGAACGGATATTATTGGCGCCATTATGAAAACGAGGCTATTCGTTTGGTGTTGTATTCGTCTAGTCACTGCTGTTTTTTTGTCATATGTACTGAAGTGAGACTTTACAATTCATTAAGATAATAATATTTATACATAGACGGACCACTCCATCCAAATGAGAAGACAGCCCTGTCGGGTGTCCTGGGTATGACAATAGACTGTATATAATGGTGAAGTTCCAATTTTAATGCTCTAGGGAGTGTGGAGTATCTATTTATCATTACTCCCAGGTCTACTCTGACCGGAGTGGTAGTACCTGTTAGGGTCCCACCTATGGGTTAAATAGGAAAAATGAGTTTAAAAAATTGAATTTAAAAATAATTATTGAATACCCATCAAGAATGAATGAAACAAAATGTCTTTGGCATGAAATAACCCAGCAAGGGTTGATATGCCGTAAAATCCAAACCAACCAACCAACCAACCAACCAACAGACCTGTCGGCTAGGGCTGTAGAATACGCCGAGTTCACAACTGAAGAAGAAAGACGAAATGAAATAATTCCCATGAGATAATCTTGTAGGAGTACTCCGTCGTGGTGTAATGGTTAGCAAGGTAGTCTCGCAGATCCTTTACTAATAAATAGTGAGTTCGATCCTCGCTGGATGTTCCCATAAAAAAATTATAGACCTTAAAATCTAATGAAAAAACATATAAGCATCAACCAAAAAACCTTTGATAATATTTAACTCTTTGTCAACTAAATTTCTCCCACGGTTGTACGAAATTTTCTTGGTATTTTTTTTTTACCTGTGCTGAGGATTAAATGGAGTGTTGCATAGCGCCTTCTTTACCGACACTAAATAGGTATATGTTATATACTGTTCTTTTCACATACCAAATCTATATAACGTTATATACCTTTCTTACTTCTTACTCTTGTCGTCTATTCTTCTGGCCGGCTTTGCTATTCTGATCGTCTATCATCTATCTTGATCTGGTATATCTTCTAAGGTCTCGTCTGGTCTTCTATTGAGGATTCCGGGTCTGGTTTCTGTTGGGGTTTCTCGTTATCAGAAGCCTTGTGTCATTGTTAGTTTTTAGTAATAAACACAAGACTTCGATTTATGTTGATGTTACTTTAATCCAGATCCCCAACCCAGACAATCTGCGCAGATGAGGCTTACATGTTGCTAGCTCGGCTTCTAAGTTCTAACTGACTCTTACTTACTTAGTATCCTTAAACCGGAAGAGGGCCTTCTATGGGGTTCCGGTTCTCACGATTCTCCCCAGAACGCAAGGTGAGATCGAGGTCAAGCGCTGTCACTCACCCTCAAGGCCATCAGCTGTACTAATCGCCATTATGATTTCTACAATACCTTATAAAAGCATTAGGGATCTACTAACTATGTAACAGGAGTGGTCTCCCTTATCACAGGGTTTGAGGAACTCTTCCGCGTCAGGAATTCCTTTTTGGTCATGTGACACGGGAACCCCAAAGTATCAGACTCTTTTACAAAGCTATCTTGAGGAGGACAGAGGTACTCGTTATTTCTCCTCAGCATCACACATGGTGCATACCGTTCGTCCCAGACCCCCAGAAACAGTAAGTGGTTTCCACCTCTTTGTCTTCCCATACACTTCTTCGTGTACTTGGTGGACGCATTGGGACTTTTAGGAACCTAGTTCCCTACATATGTGTAAATTAAATGTTACAAGTACAAAATAAAAAAACACCCTCCGGGCGATGTAAAATAGATTTTTGAAACATATTGCCTGAGGGGTGGGAGTAAAAAAATTCAATGTCAGCGAGTTTGTACCCTAAGTAAGTAAAATCATCAAATTCATTAAAGGATTAAGAAATAAAACAATTTGAAATGTAAACTTTAAATAGGTATTAAAATAAAACAAACTATATATAGATATATAATACCAGTCATGTATTTATTAAAACTTGTTTAAAAAAAAAAAAAAACAATGAGGACTGTCTAATGCTGCATGTTTAAATTTTTGAGTGTATTTATTCTATGTTATGACATTTTGGGTAATGTGACGTAAGCAGTGACGTAATTTTTGTTACAGACAAAAACCGGAAACGAATCTCCATTATTAATAGATATGACGATTTTGGGTAATGTGACGTAAGCAGTGACGTAATTTTTGTTACAGACAAAAACCGGAAGCGAATCTCCATTATTAATAGATATGTTACTAATAAGTAGCACCAAACTGAAGATCGAAGATGTTCAGATTGCTCGCAGAATAAATAATGATTACTTCGGGAGAAAGTCACTCAAAAACCTCAAACACAGAGAAGGAGAACTCTTTGATACTGCTAAAGAGGAATACAACCTCTCCAATGAACGAAAGGAAGGCCAGGTAACTGTTGGCAAACAGATCCTCAAGGTAATCAAGGCTTCAAAGGACAAGAAGAGTTTGAAGGGTTACTTAGAAACTATGTTTTCTCTCAAAAACAGGATGTACCCTCACAAAATGCTTTTCTAATCTGTTGGTGGCCATTTAAATAAAATCTATTCCTGTTCATTGAAAATTAACGTGTCTGTTATTATCCTACCGAAATGTTCCGCATTGGTTACTCTCCTTTAAGTAAACCCAATGCTTTATAAGAACTGGAGTTTATATTCTTTGAAGTCCTTATACCTGTATGAAGGGATATTTCAAAATTCATTATCTATCCACCCCAGAACTCATTCTATTCAAATAAAACCCGGTTATTATTGTAATCTGAATCTTTCTGCTCAATTATGATGAACAAACTATCAGATTTGAACTTTGGTTGGGTGTGGTATGCGTAGGATTGCAGTGATGGGAGAGTCACTGTGAGCGGTTTAAAGTAGACAAAGAGTTAATAGTGTGGTGAAAAATAAAAAGGGAGAAATATTTATGTTGTAATACTTTGATGGCGATTGTTTACAAAAAAGAAAAAGCCAAAAAAAAAAGAAAAAAACAACAAAACAAAAAACGGACTTGGGTGGGTAAAAAAACAAACAAAACACACACACACACACACACACAAAATATAGACTTGGATAGGTAAATATCTATATATTAGTACTCGTGTTCCTTAATCTTACTACCGTTATCATCTTGCAACAACCTCTGGTTAAAAATGAGACCGACCAAATCGTCCATTATGAATTATTATATTTTTTGCGTATTGAACTAGTTTGCGATAGCTCTTAAGTAAACATATCAAACGTTGTAATAATTCAATTATCATACTGTGGTATATCCACAGGTCCAGTGAGTCTTTAAATATCTAGAAAAAAACTATTTATGCTGTACATTTTTAATTGAATTGATTACAAAAATACGGACTTGAAAGGGTAAATATCTTTGAATATTTAGAAAAAACAAACTTTAGTATGACTTAGCGGAAAAGTAATAGAAAACATCAAGAAAAACAAATAGTTGATACGTAAAGATGGCCGCCCTGACACGAACGGATATTATTGGCGCCATTATGAAAACGAGGCTATACGTTTGGTGTTGTGTTCGTCTAGTCACTGCTGTTTTATTGTCATATGTACTGAAGTGAGACTTTACAATTTACTAGGATAATAATAATTACACCTAGATTGACTAAGGGTGAAGTTCCAATTTTGGAGCTCTAGGGAGTGTGGAGTACACCTTCTTCGTCATTACTCCCATGTCCACTCTGACCTGGAGTGGTAGTACCTGTTAGGGTCCCATCTATGGGTTGAATAGGAAAAAGGAGTTTAAAAGTGTGTTTAAAAAATTGAGTTAAAAAATTGAATGCCCAACAAGAATGAATAAAACAAAAGGTATTAGGCATAAAATAACCCAACAAGGTTTGACATGCCATAAAATCTAACTAAACCACCAACCAATCAAGAATGAATAAAACAAAAGGTATTTGGCATAAAATAACCCAACAAAGGTTGACATGCCATAAAATCTAACTAAACCACCAACCAATCAAGAATGAAAAAACAAAAACGTCTTTGGCATAAAATAACCCAACAAGGGTTGACATGCCATAAAAATCTAACTAAACCACCAACCAATCAAGAATGAATAAACAAAACGTCTTTGGTATAAAAATAACCAACAAGGGTTGACATGCCATAAAATCTAACTAAACCACCAACCAATCAAGAATGAATAAAAAAAAACGTCTTTGTATAAAATAACCCAACAAGGGTTGACATGCCATAAAATCTAACTAAACCACCAACCAATCAAGAATGAATAAAACAAAACGTCTTTGGTATAAAATAACCCAACAAAGGGTTGACATGCCATAAAATCTAACTAAACCACCAACCAATCAAGAATGAATAAACAAAACGTCTTTGGTATAAATAACCCAACAAGGGTTGATATGCAATAACTTCACCATTGAACAAGAAAGTAGAAATGAAATAATTCCCATGAGATCATACGGTAGGGGGCATCTTATCGTAGTGTAATGGTTAACAAGCTATGTGCTAGAAGGCTGTGGCTGAGGGTCATAGTATTCTGGGTATGACTTTAAATTGTATTTAGAGGTGAAGTTGCAATTTTGCAGCTTTGGGGAGTGTAGGGTAGCGCTTCATAGCCATTACGCCCAGGTCCACTCTGAGCCGGAGTGGTAATATCTGTTAGGGTACCATACATGGGTTAAATGGAAATATTGAAGCGCGTGGTGTAATGGTTAAAGTCATGGGAAATGGACTCGTCGCCCCGAGTTCAAATCCTGGACGTGGTAATTGCATTTCATTTAGCGCTAATACCCTTGGGAAAGATATGAATCCGACTCTTCCTCCAGCTATGGGTAAATAGTAGAGCAGACTGGGCTCTTTAACCTTGGTCAGGCAACCGGTCTAGGAGAAGGAAAACTCTGAATTTAAACCTGTTGAACTCCGCTTAAAAATTGACCTTGTGTCACATCCTGCTCGTGCGGAGGGGTTGGTATATATATATATATATATATATATATATATAATATATTGGTTTGGAGGTTGATTTTGAAGGCTATCACAATGCTGGTGTAAAGAAAAAAATAATAAGGTAACAATGGTGTTGTGTGTTAACCTGTGATTTATTCTTGATATTTCGAGATAAAATCTCTTTTTCAGAAGAACACTGGAACTGAAGTAGTTGTCATCTTATTATGGCATCTCGAAATTTATCTCGAAATATTAAGAATAAATTACAGGTTAACAAACAACACCATTGTTACCTTATTATTTTTTCTTTACACCTGCATTGTGATAGCCTTCAAAATTAACCTCCAAAACCAATATACACAATGCTTCAAGCAAATTATAAAACACTTTATACATATATATATATATATATATATATATATATATATATATATATATATATATAAATATACATGTATATATATATATATATATATATATATATATATATATATATGAGTTAAATACATAAAAAATGAGTTTTGGAAAATGTGTTTAAAAAATACTTTTAAAAATCTAAAGGAATAAAAAGAAATAACATTTAAAAAAAAATGGAAACTTAGTTATGTTGCGTACATCAATTAATTATTTATTCAATAATTATTTTGAATATTTTTCGTCTAAATTTTGCACAATGGTATTTATTTGAAAACTTTTTAGTTAACCTCTTGATACTGAAAAATGACTATTTCTTGTTTGTAAATAATTTTCTCGTAAAACTCTATACGTTAGATAACTTTAAATATATATAAAAATAAAACAAACTATATATATCAATATATAATACCGGGCAGGTATTTATTAAAACTTGTTTAAAAAAAAACAAGGCTGTTATTCCTTCTATGTATTAACGATTTTGGGTAATGTGACCTAAGAAATTACGTAGTTTTGGTTACCGACACATAGAGACCGACTCTCAATTATTAATAGATTAGTCATTTCTTCAGAACGAAGAAAAAATGAATTCATTTGCCGATTGTCCAATCGTCTGACCGTTGTATTTACCAACCCCTCCACACGAGCAGGATGCGACACCACGGGCGTCTCCGTCTGGTCGTTGTAGGTCTTTTCGTGAAGCCAACACAGACCTTTTCCGACCACCTCATAATCAATACCTCACTTCTGTTCGGAGGAGAATGACACGTGAATGTAAACGTCTTGCTTGACGGGCGCCTCTAGAAAATTAATGTATAGACGAGCACCGACCACCATAATTAGTCTTGCTTTTTTAGTTCTTGTTTGCGATCTAGAGTTTTTGTTTTATTTTATTTTTGATCAGATCAAAACAAAAATAAAAATACACAGTGCTCAAGAAATCTTATATAATATCTATTAATAATTGAGATTCTGTCTCTATTTGTCTGTAACCGAAACTACGTCACTGCTTACATCACAGCAGTCATTTCAAGAATCAAGTAACTTTATCAATGAGTATTTAGTCAGTATCATTACTAGATAAAAAATTAAAATTCTATGAAAAATCAATTAACTGTCAAATTTTCAGGAAAACTTCGATACTTATTTCTTTTGAAAGGGTCCAAAAATTCAAGGTAATATCAATCCTTTGAAAGTCTCTCCCAACTGAACGAAATGCAATTCCTTTCCCAACCGAACACGCCACTCTCACTTCAAATAGCAGTCGTCAGATTTCACTTGCGGTCCAAACACTTTCTTCCTCACTCGCCCTGTCAGCGACAGCCCGTCTTTATTTCTGCTGGTTCGGATGCGCTTATGCAAATTCGGATATACTTTATTTGGGTCTCTACTAAGAACACCTCAGCTACGAGGAGGTTACGAGTTTGAGTATCCGTAGCCGCTCGCCACAGGCCAAATATATCCTGACGCGCTTTGTTTGTGGGGGCTGGGAATCCACTTGTTCATACGGCTGCCTTTCAGTCTCGTCACATTATTCCTCTTTAGATGAATTAATGTTTAAAATAGTTTTTGTTCTCTAAAATATACAGTCATACAAAGAGCTCGATTTAAGTTGTAACTTTGTATCCGTGAAAATGGAGACAACCTAAAAGATATTATTTTTTGCAAATAACTAAAAATATGCGTTATTGAGCATTAAAATCGCGCATACTCTTTAATGTTTATAATAAGGAAAAGTACAAAGTTTACTTTTTTTTATTTTTCTGATTCACAGTTCAGTAATAAATAATGTACATACATAGATAGATATTAGCACACATACACACACACACACACACACACACACACACATGAACGCACGCGCATACACACAAATATGTATATATATACACGTGTATACTATGTGATATATATATATATATATATATATTATATATATATATATATATATATATATTGATAGATATTAACATATTAACGTACTTGGATAGATGAATATTAACATACTTGGACAGACAATTAGATACATAGATATGAATACACTCAAATAGATAAATAGACAGATAAAAAATAACATACTTGAATAGATAGATAGATAGATAGATAGATAGATAAGGAAAAGTCTGAGATAGATAGATAGATAGATAAGGAAAAGTCTGAGATAGATAGATAGATAGATATAGATAGATAGATAAGGAAAAGTCTCAGATAGATAGATAGACAGATAGATAAATAGATAGATAAGGAAAGATAGATAGATAGATAGATAGATAGGAAAGTCTGAGATAGATAGATAGACAGATAGATAAATAGATAGATAAGGAAAAGTCTAAGATAGATAGATAGATTAATAGATAGATAAGGAAAAGTCTGAGATAGATAGATAGATGGATAGATAAGGAAAAGTCTGAGATAGATAGATAGATTGATAGATAAGGAAAAGTCTGAGATAGATAGATAGATAGATATGAATGTATTCGTATAGATAGGTCAAAATGACGATTAGTGCTGCACAGACCCAACAAAATTGGACTGGAAATTGTTTTATTCTCTTAGAACATATTAAGTGTAATGTTCTAATAAAAATCTCGCTACAATTTGGCGTTTTTATTGGATTACGGTTCCGTACAAAAATAATGCGACTTTACTTATAGGGATATATATTTATAACGGAAAAAGTGACTTACCGGTGAATTTGGTCACGATGGTTAGTAAGTGTGGAATTCAGAGGGGTAAGTCAGTGATATAACAAATACAAAGTGCTCAATACTAAGTAGAGCAAATTTATTATAAAATGGGTACAAGAGATAACCTACTCGAGTTTCACCATAAGGATCTTCAGGGTTAAATCCACTGAATTAATCGAGACACCGATTAATAGCAGTCGATTTCACGTGTGCATTCTGATAGGAATATATATATAGATAAGAATTTCAACTTTTGTTGTGACTAAATTCTTTTGTAAATTCGCATATTGGTTTTAATAAAACCGGATTTAATAAATAATTACTTGGACTTATTGATCTCTGATATTATTGTTTTCTTTTTATTCTGCAACGTATTAAAATCAATCCTATAAATAATTTTATATAGTAACCAATCAAAATATATTTAGAACAAGTGCAATCTTTTTTATACATCCGGGTTAAGGGATATATTCTGAAGTTGGTATTTGGTATATTATCACAGTAGTAGCTGGTGCGTCGAATAGCAATACGTCTTCCGAGCAGGCGGGGGTGTAGTCTAGAGAGTAAGATTAGGGTGTAGGTGTAGGTGTAGGTGCCTGTACCAACACAGTGTCGACTATTTATACATGACACTGTCCAATCAGATTATAGTGAGGGAGTACCAAGGTAATTACATCACTTTTTATATACGTTTTTATTTAATTTCGTTAGTCTTTCTAATTTAATATACATAGTCCGTGTAGAATTTAAAGAATTTATAACTTTGAAGTGCACACGTATTTTGTGGACAACCTGTATTTCATTACATTAAAACTTAAATTCTTACGCCCGGAGGACGCATATTCTTGCAAGTGAAATTAATGAAAATTATTCATGCCAATTTGAAGATATTACGAACTTAGAACAGGAACTTTTATCAAAATGACTTGATTCGGCAGTAAAAGTAAAGTCGACAAGGTGGCCTAAAGTCGGTACCAGCCAGACAACGAGGGGATCTATCTCCTTTTCACTAGCACTAGATCAAGGAGATTGTTTTTGCATCTGAGGTGAAGCTCCACACTTACCATCAGCTCCTCACTTTACTACACAGATCCCTGTGATACTTATACGCTGAGTTGGCAAGGGCCGGTATCGAACCAGGAATCTTGGTATTCCTAGGCCTTCTCTACCGACTGAGCTAAATCATGCGTATAACATGCCTGTCGACTCAGCCAACACCGATCGTTATGAGTGCCAGATTTGTTCTAAGATATGCAAGTTGCTGGCAGGACTTTTGTTTTACGGCATATCAAACCATTTGGGGTCATTTAATAATAAGTCGATACGTACATACCAAAACAGACGCGACACCTTTATATACATAAGATAGATGCTGATCGCAACATCTTGTCAGGCTACTGCCACTCCTTCATTCATTGTCCGTTTGTGAGCTTGTTCATGACTTTTCAGTTCTGCCAGCAACTTGCTTAGCTTAGAACAAATCTGGCACTCATAACGATCGGTGTTGGCTGAGTCGACAGGCATGGTATACGCATGTACATACATATTGACAAACCAAACGAAACCAAACCGAAAGATTGGCCTTGTGTCCCATCCTGACCGAGGCGAAGGGGTCGATTAAATACACACATAAGCTACAGGTCTATAGATTAATAAGACGGGACAAATCTTTTAGATATCTAGTTACACCCCCTGGTGACTAAAGTAATTACTAAAATCAGTCTAGTTCTTTCTAAGTTCTAGACCGCGGCTACGTTTTGTATTGTGTTACTCATGAGCATTTTCAACCCCAGGGATCATTTATATTATCAGATTCTAATTAACAAACAATACCTGCAATCTTCAGATCTCGGTTCATTAAACTTGAATTTACCTAGCAAGAAACGGGGGCGCCCTTTGTGAAAAGGTTATCGTCGTAAGAAATGGACACGATGACCCGAATTCAAATGCTGGATGGACTCTGGGGACACTTTATATTTCAGTGCATTAAAACTTGAATAAATAATCAAAATCATTAATTAATACATAGATTAAATCTTATTTCTCTGAATGTTTGAGATGAGTCTTGATGATTAGTATTATCTGCGTTATTCGGACTATTGTCCTCATCTTTATTGTTATTTGTACAACATTTCGGTCGATATGCCCCCAGGCCTTCTTCAGGCATTTCTTGTCGGACTCGGGAACCTTCTCGAACTCGGGAACCTTCTTTTCGAACTCGGGAACCTTCTTGTCGTAATCGGGAGCCATCAGAAGATGGCGGCCGGGTTAGAACCAGTAGCAGCGAGCAAACAAGTAAGACCATCATCTATCATCGCCGAGTCCATTTAAGCAAAAAGGTAGAGAAAGCATTATCCCATCTCTCTCTCTCTCTCTCTCTCTCTCTCTCTCTCTCTCTCTCACTCTCTCTTCCCGATTATATACCCGATGTCTTATAAGGTGTATACAACACTGGTAGCAGAGCGTAATTTTCCACAATTTTTAAAAACAACGTTTTATTATAGCGGATATGCACAAACCATATGCAACGAATGTTGTAGATATTGCCGGTCAACTTACAGTGGCACATGTTTAAAAAAATGCTGTCTGACGCTGCTTAGAAGTTTGCAATATCCCCCGCTCACCCTTCCCCCTTTATGTCTTTTTTTCTCTCGTTGAGAACTTCCGGTAGAATTCCAGTCCATTCGACAGCAAAAGCTGTGACTGTCTGAAAGTCAATGGCAGAAAATGATACATTGACAATTGACATGAGATTCTCCTCTTAGTTGAGTCAAACTAATTTACGTTTGAAACTTAATATATCCACGTTTCACACACATGATCGACAATCTCAAACGAGACTTTTGTTTGGCTTGATTTAACGGCATATCAACTCGTTATAACGGCATATAAACGGACGGAGATGCCCGTGGTGCAATGGTAGTCGCCGAAGGAAATGGACACGGTAATACGAGTTCAAATCCTGGACGAGGCTGGTTGCATTTCATATGGCTCTAATACCCTTGGACAATCTCAAACGAGGCCTTTTTTTGGCTTGATTTAACGGCATATCAACTCCTTATAACGTCATATAAACGGATAGAGGGGCTCATTGTGAAATGGTTATCGCCGAAGGAAATGGATACGGCGATACGAGTTCAAATCCTGGACGAGGCTGATTTCATTTCATATGGCACTAATACTTTTGAGAAAGGCATGTATCTAAATATATCCCCACCAACTATGGGGAAATAGTAGGGCGGACTATGCTCTTCAACCTTGTTACGGCATCTGGTCTAGGAGAAGGAAAACTCAGAATTCAAACCTGGTAAACTTCTCTTAAAAATTGACCTTGTGTCATATCTTCCTCGCCAGCTAAGGGCTGGCTCATAGAAATATACAAATAAAGTTGGATGTTCAACCTCTCTCTCTCACACTCTCCAATCTCTCTCTTTAATCTCAAAGAGAAACTTACATATATAAGGTGTAGTTACTCAAGATATACATAGAGAGAAAAATTTCAAAATTTAATTCGCTTTGCATACTCACTTTTTTCCTGATCACAGAGCTCACGTTGTTGCATACCCTTCTTCTTTACTTCTTTACTTCTTACTCTATTCTTCTGTCCGTCTTTGGAATCTTATAACATCTTGTCTTGGTCTGGAATCTTCTAAGGTCTGGTCTTCCATTGGGGATTTCTCTTTATCAGAAGCCCTGTGTCATTGGTAGTTTTTTTAGGTAATAACACAAGACTCCGATTTACTTTGATCTTACTTTTTAAATCCCCCAACCAGACATCTGCGCAGATGAGGGACCGCGCGTATAACGCGACTTACCCCTTCGAGCTCGCTGCTACCTTCTAACTGACCGAAACTTACTTACTATCTAAACCGGAAGATAGGGTCTTCTCTACCGGTTCTCACGGCTATCCCCGGAAGGTAGGGTGAGGACTGAGGTCAACGCTGTCACTCATTCCTCAAGGCCATCAGCTGCACTTAAAACGCCATCTTGTTTCTACACTATTGCACATAAATATTAGGTATCTAATAATTATGTAACAACGTTTTTCTAGTATATGAATATAGATAGGAGGTTTTTAATTTGATTTTACAAATATTCATTTTTATTCCTTTTAAAATCTGAAAAAAAATGAACAAAAGTTTTTACATGAAAAAAGAAAAAGTAGGTCACAGATTTTCTGAGAAAATGTTGGCTAGTCTATTTTTGAATACTCCAAAATATTACTAAAAAAACTTTGATAATAATGAAATTTATTGTGTACAATGCTCAGGTGCAACATAACTCATCAAAGTCTCATGTCCAGTACACAGAAATAATGTATTAGTGTCAGAAACATGAACAGCATATAGTAATAATATACATGTATGTGTGCGCGTGTGTACATATGTGTGCCGATGAGAGTATCAGGTATAGTGTTGACGGACTACAGGAAGCATGGAGGCTTTGAAAGATGCAGTGTTTCGGCAGCCCACAACGTATGTTTTTAGCTCTACTAGTACATAATCATTTTCAACCTAGACGCGTGCCACGAACCTGCTGTAGTTCAACTTCATTTCATTTCCCGCTCAAATGTTATATTTTAATTAAGAGATTAAATTATGTCAAAAGTAATATTTCCAATAAAGAAATTCCCGAAATTACGATTTATTTAAAAAAAAAATGTTTCAACAAGTTTCCTCGTTACTATTATTGCTTTTTTCCCTTCTCATAGATTAATTTTCCTAATCACCGTTGGTCTTCTGGGAGATTTTATTATATGAAATATATGCGAGCATTTAAATTTAATTGACAGAAACCGGGAATTCTCAGTATAGTCGAGGTCGGCTTTTTAGTAATAAATGACAACACGGATGAATGGTTTGTGCTGATTCTGTTAGTCCTTTTTTGTTAATGCTTTCTCTCCCTTTTTTGTTTAAATGGACTCGGCGACCCGAGTTCAAATCCTGGACAAGGCTTAGCGTAGTTAATACTTATGATACAAACCTTCTGACATTGAATTTTTAGCTCCCACTCCACTCAGGCATTATCTTCCAAGAATAAATTTTGACAACGCCTAGAGGGTTTTTTTTCCTAGTCTATTAATAATGGAGATTCGCTTCCGGTTTTTGTCTGTAACAAAAACTACGTCACTGCTTACGTCACATTACCCGAAATCGTCATAACAGAATAAATACACTCAAAATTTTGAGCATGCAACATTAGACATTCCTCATTGTTTTTTAAAACAAGTTTTAATAGATACATCTCCAGTATCATATATTTATATATAGTTTGTTTTATTTTAATAGATATTCAAAGTTAATAGAACTTAGTTTCAATTTCAAATTGTTTTTTTTAATTTTTACTCCTTTAATAAATTTGATGATTTCATGATTTATGGTTCAAACTCTCCGACATTTAATTTTTAACTTCCACCTCCTCAAGCAATATCTTTCAAAAATTTATTTTTACATCGCCCAGAGGGTGTTTTTTAAAATTTTTCTAGTATAACTAATGTATGATAATTTGATCTTACCTTGCATGTGAAGATAACATTTATCTCCTCCTTTTCTTCCTCCAAGGTTGTAGGTTGCGAGAAAAATTGCACAAAAATCTCTCCCTTCATATTCGATAGGTCTTTTATATTCATACTCATATGACTTCTCCGCACTGTCAGCTGGGGGATGTAGAATACGCCCAATGGCGCCAAATTTAAAAAAAAAGTATCTTTAAACACATTTTTCAAAACTCATTTTTTATGTATTTAACCCATATATATATATATATATATATATATTTACCAACCCCTCCGCACGAGCAGAATGGGACACATGGTCAATTTCTTAAGCGGAGTTCAACGGGTTTAAATTCAGAGTTTTCCTTCTCCTGGACCGGTTGCCTAACAAGATTAAAGAGCCCAGTCTGCCCTACTATTTACCCATAGCTGGACGGAGAATAGGTGGATGCATACCTTTCCCAAGGGTATTAGCGCTATGTAAAATGCAAACAGCCTCGTCCAGGATTTGTATGCTATATACTTATTTACTAGACTTAGTTTAGATGTGGCCCAAGGCCAGAAGTAAGGGGCGCCCAATGAGAATCGAACTCACTAACAATGGTCAGCAAATCTAGCTTGCTAATCATTACACTACGTGGGTGGCGATCCATGATGCTTAAGAACGGAGTCTTGGTGAAAAGACAAAGAAAAAAAGAAGAAAAAAGCTATTGCTGCAGTTTTTGGTTGTTCTTATATTTTGTAAGATTACGAAACGTCCTCTTTCGTTAAATTAAAAATATTAGCTTTGTTTTCTTATTAAATTAGCTTTTTTAAAATTAGATAACAAAATTTATGAAATAAAAAAAAAATTATTAAATAAAAGATAAAAAATATTATTAAATATTATTATTAAAATATTATTAAATAGAAATTATGGTTTATTATTAAAATTATGGTTTATTATTAAATAAAAAATATCATTAAATAAAAAATATTATTTAATAAAAAAATTTATCAAATAAAAAAGATTAAAAAAATAAAAAGTAAAAAACAGCTATTGCTGTAATTTTGAGTTGTTCTGGTGTTTTGCGAAATTACGAAATGTCCTCTTTCGTAAAATTTTATAAAAATAGAATTAAAATGACAACTCTAAGATTTTTAAGAAGACATGACATTTCAGATTTGCCCCCCCCCCTCCGGAGAGAAAAAAGTGTCGATGCTTAACCTCACTGGAGACATAACGGCTCATCGGACATTGACACCAACAGTTCCTGTTAAATAAGATATTCTTGAATCATAAATAATCCGTACTTGGTCCCACGTCCCGGATATAGCAGCACCCATTGGCGAAATTATATTTTTCAAACTCATTCTACATATTGTAGTAGACAACCTGTGTTGCAGCAGTGGAAGAGGAAAACTTGGGTCCATTTTTTAATAGACCACACTCAACGTCCCAATCTGGTTGAATTGCTTCCCAAGAATTTAAAAAACAAAACAAAAAACGAATTTTGTTCTTTGATTCTTAGATTTTGGGAGCCTTCACGGAACTTCAAACCGAACCCATTATTCAATCCATCGGGAGTAGTCTGTTCCCATTCCGTTAACCATGACCGGGTACCAGTGTTAAGCTATGTTAAGTATTCTATATTGTTATCACCTTTGATCAGGATTGAACCCGCAATCTATAGATGCTCGTCACTTAGAACTGCATTAACGGAATGAAAACGATCTACCCCGGGTGGACTGAATAAAGAATTTGGTTCGAAATTCCGTGAAGGCTCCCGATTACGACATAAAGGCTCCCGTGTTTGATAAGAAGGTTCCCCAGTTCGACAAACAACACCTGGAGATATCGGCTGAAACGTTGTATATATAATTATAAAGATAAGGACAACAGTCCGAAAAATCCAAATAATACAAATTATGAAGCCTTGTCTTAAAAATCCAGACAAAAAGCATGGTAATGTATTGAATGTTAGATGCATCAAATTTCCAAGAAGTTTGGTTCGCTCATGAGAGACTTTAATCTTTGGTACGGTAACCAGTCTAGGAGAAATATAAATTTAAACCATTTGTATGGTTTTTTTTGTGTCGGACGAAAGATGAATTATAGTAATATGAATTAGGGTGAGATGAATTTGGGAGAGATGGATTTTGGGTGAAATGAATCATGGTAATATGAATTTGGGTGAAATGAATTTGGGTGAAATGAATTTGGGTGAGATGAATCATGGTAATATGAATTTGGGTGAAATGAATTTGGGTGAAATGAATCATGGTAATATGAATTTGGGTGAAATGAATTTGGGTGAAATGAATCATGAATATGAATTGGGTGAAATGATTTGGGTGAAATGAATTTGGGTGAGATGAATATGGTAATGAATTTGAATGAATTTGGGTGAAATGAATTTGGGTGAGATGAATTGAATTTGGGAAATGAATTTGGGTGAAATGAATTGGTAATATGAATTTGGGTGAAATGAATTTGGGTGAAATGAATCATGGTAATAATGAGGGTGAAATGCATTTGGGTGAAATGAATTTGGGTGAGATGAATCATGGTAATATGAATTTGGGTGAAATTGAATTTTGGGTGAAATAAATTTGGGTGAGATGAATCATAGTAATATGAATTTGGGTGAAATGAATTTGGGTGAAATGAATTTGGGTGAGATGAATCATGGTAATATGAATTTGGGTGAAATGAATTTGGGTGAAATGAATCATGGTAATATGAATTTGGGTGAAATGAATTTGGGTGAAATGAATTTGGGTGAGATGAATCATGGTAATATGAATTTGGGTGAAATGAATTTGGGTGAAATGAATTTGGGTGAGATGAATCATAGTAATATGAATTTGGTGAAATGAATTTGGGTGAAATGAATTTGGGTGAGATGAATCATGGTAATATGAATTTGGGTGAAATGAATCATGGTAATATGAATTTGGTGAATGATTTGGGTGAATGCATTTGGGTGAAATGAATTTGGGTGAGAATGAATCATGGTAATATGAATTTGGGTGAAATGAATTTGGGTGAAATGAATTTGGGTGAGATGAATCATAGTAATATGAATTTGGGTGAAATGAATTTGGGTGAATTTGGGTGAAATGAATTTGGGTGAGATGAATCATGGTAATATGAATTTGGGTGAAATGAATTTGGGTGAAATGAATCATGGTAATATGAATTTGGGTGAAATGCATTTGGTGAAATGAATTTGGGTGAGATGAATCATGGTAATATGAATTTGGGTGAAATGAATTTGGGTGAAATGAATTTGGGTGAGATGAATCATAGTAATATGAATTTGGGTGAAATGAATTTGGGTGAAATGAATTTGGATGTTTGTTTACTCGATCACAATTCACGTCTCGAAATAATAAAAAAAAGGATGTCTTGGATATGACGCTACTAAATTGAATCTAATGGTGACACCCCATTTTTTTAAGCTCCGAGGAGTGCGAAGTACCCAATTATTGCCATTACTCCCATTCTGACTCGAAGTAGAAGTACCTATTAAAGTCCCATCTACTCTTTCTCTTCCTTTTGCGGGGGGGGTGGTGGTGGATTTTACGGCTTGTCAGTCCTTGTCGTTAATTGTTATATTCTCGTAGTTTCATCCGGACATTCATAAATACATACTGCCCTTTATATATGTACTAGAAAAACGTGACTCGTTGGGTCACCCATTGAAATCTAGGTAGATAATTGTAATCAGAAAAGAAGTGAAAAAAAAAAAAAAAAAAAAAAGAAATAGGAGATTTAAAAATCATTTTGAAAGATTTCTAGGAAAGGGAAAGTTTGACCATTTAAATGAACATGCTTCTTGAAATTCTATTAATAATATTAGGGATACCCATATTTTCGTCTGCTTTTCATTTTAAATATAACGAGCGCGGGCCACATTATTAGTGTGTTCAGTACTTTCTAACCAGAATGAAATCTCCGAGAAAAAAATTGTAAAACAAAATTAATCTTTCCATGTTATATTCATCGATGAGTGACGTAAGATGCACAAAAACAAATTTAACCAACATATTTATTTTCAAAGCATTATCAGAGAATGCAACATTAGCAGAAAAGTTTAGTGAGATTTGTGAAACTGGAGTTTGCCTTTCAATATATCGTCAATGTTTGGTTTGGAATTGCTACATCCAATCAAGAGAATTGCTTTCAAATGTTTATCAGTCAATTTCGTTCGATGGGTTAATTCCGTAGTCAAGTCCATGAGGATTTAGTCAGCTTAACATGATATTTAAATTTAAATGGTATCAGAACATCTCGCGTTCAAGTCAAGTATTGTCGGCGGGCCTGATAAAATGCCTTCGTGGGCCGTGGCTTGATGACCCCTGAATTAAACGACGGTACCACTATTTGTCAAAACTGTAAATTGTGCCACCGAGGCAGATTGGCACATCTGAACCAGAATGCCCCCCCCCCAGTAAAAATGTAAACATTTTGTTTTCGCGAGTAATATTTTGTTGCTTGGAAATTATTTACCCAAACAGGTTGGCTATGGGTAGTATGTGACACAAGGTCGCAAGTATGGGACATCTAGCCAGGATCAAACTTGCTATTCAGCAGTAATGATATCTGCGAGACTAGTCTGCTAGTCATTCCACCACAACGAGACGCCATTATTTACCCAACCCACTCAACACGGGTAGGAAGTGACACGGTCGTAATTGGAGGGCATACAGTGGAGATCAAACTCGCTAATCTGTATTAATAGAATCTGTGAGACTAGCTTCTGTGAGACCAAAGAATTTCATTCTCAAGCACAGATTCTAGTTTATGCATATACAATTCTGTTGTATGGTCTAAATTTAATTTTTTGCTTAATTCCCAGTGGATCACTTCCAACCCAGTCGTGTCTAGCTTTGTATTTCCGTTGTGCTAGTTTGCTACATTCGCTTAATACATGGTTTACAGTTCATCTCTGTCACCGCACAGTGTACATTTACTGTTTTGTTGTGTATTTTATTATTATTATTATTATTATTTTTATTATTATTATTATTTTATTATTATTATTCATTCCTTATGAGTTTTTCACACTAGCGTTAGCTGATGTATTTCACTGTAGTCTGAGTGACAATAAGTCTCTCAGATCTCCAGGACTCTTCTGAGTATTCTAGCTTATTGCAGCAGTGCAGTAGGTAGTCTGGATGGTCTCAATTCTTTAAATTGATTTCCAGATCCCTCCTCCTGCTTTTTCCCAAGTTTATTGGGACCGTTCCAAGTGCACCAACTACAATTGGTATCACTTTCACTCTCATATTCCACAACTTTTTCAATTCTCTGGCAAAGTCCAGGTATTTATCCATCTTTTCGTTTTCCTGTGATTGCTGGAACCGCAAAGTCCACAAGTTGACACGTTCTCCTTTTTTTTGTTAATCAACACTAGGTTTGGTCTCTTAGCTGGGATAGGGTGATCCGTCTTCATCTCAAAGTCCAAGAGAATTGTATGTGTTTCATTCTCAAGAACAGATTCTGGTTTATGCATATACCATTTAGTTGTATGGTCAAAATTTTATATTTTGCATAATTCCTAGTGGATCACCTTCCCAACCCAGTCGTGTCTAGCTTTGTATTCCGTTATTATTATTATTATTATTATTATTATTATTATTATTATTATCATTATTATTATTATTATTATTATTACTTGACCCCAAACTATGTTAATACAGGGCTAAACAAGATTTAAAGGTAAATTCTTATGGAATTGAATAGCATATTTTTGATTTTAATAATAATTGTAGTTTCATGTCGCATTGACATTTAATTGATAGATCCGTCGTAATAGAATTTCTAAAAAATTCTTTGTATCTAATCATTTATCTAATGTTTTAAAGAATAAATAATTTTTTCATCTATCCCAAAATTCGAACAAAATGTCCCACGCATAAAATGTGCATGAATATGAATTAATCTCTACGATTTTAATTTTATCGATTTTATAACTTTTCAAAAAATCTCTTATAATTTCATTCAATCTCTCTCTCTCTCTCTCTTTCTCTCTCTCATATATATATTATATTATATATATATAATATATATATACTATATAATAATGATGTGTGTGTGTGTGTGGTGTGTGTGTGTGTGTGGAGAAAATGTAGTAACAAACACGGCTGTTATAATGGATAGAAATTTATAGTCGATGTCGAACAATTTGGTTTAGAAAGGAAACCTTCTTCAGGATTATGAAATTATTCAAGAAGAAACAAGGATTTATGTGGATAAAAGATGATGGATGTTTTGTATGCGTTGAGTTTGGAAAATGTGTAGAAAAAGGTATGTTACCGTTCGATGACTGGCGTTTATCTATTATTATACTAGAGCTGAGCAAATCCAACTTTGTCAGCTAAAGGCTTTTTTTCTATGCATACTAATAATATAAAAACTATCTCAAAATATTATCTTATCATAAATCTAATCAATATTTGAAAAAAAAATCCCACTTCATTTGCTTCTAATTATCGTAATTTACAATTAAGTCAAAGACCGACCAATCTCTGTCATAAGTATAGTTTATTTCTCTCCCCCTCTCTCAATACATGTAGAATAGAGGATAAAATGAGGAGAGAAAAACATTACTGTGCTTGAAAAAATTACTGGTAGCTGCGGCTGACTGAAATAGGGCTGGTATCGAACTAGGAACCATGTGGTTTCTAGCCGAACGCTCTACCGACTGAGCTAACCCAGCCCATTTATATACACCCAAAAATTGAGTAAAAAAATACAAATTATCTTTTACTTTCGCCCCTTTTTTCAGTAACCAGAGGTTAAATAAAAATTTTATAAATAAATAAACACCTACGTTATTGAGTAAAATTTATGCATAAAATATTCAAAATAATTATTCAATTGATAATGAATAGATGCGCTCAACATTTTATTTGAGGATGGGGGGGAATTTCAAATTGTTTATTTTTTTTTTACTCCTTTAATAAATTTGTTTTTACTTACTTATGATACAAACCCTCTGACATTGAATTTTTAACTCCTATCTTTCTCAAGTAATGTCTTTTAAAAACAATTTTTACACCGCCCGGAGGGAGTTTTTTATGCTAGTTCATGTAACATAGTTTATCTTTTGTTATTTAAAGAATTAAATTTAGATACAATGAGTCTTTTTTATCCATGACGCGTTCTTTGTTGATTTGCAGATAATCGTGACATTTTATTTGAAAAGAAAAAAAAAAATCTCCGTTTTGACATTGTCCAAAAAGTTAGGTTAAGATTAACATTTATATATATTCGTTGACAGAAAGAATAAATCCGGTTGGAATAACCATTTTTCTTTAATATTTCCTGTTTTTGGCTTTAGGTAATTATTAGAAAAAATATTGAATATGTTTCTTTCTTTGAATTGGAACATAGTATTCAAAGGGGTGGGAGTGAAATATATGGAAGATTGTGAACGGGAAAGTGCGCAAGAAGAAGAAGAAAAAGACGAAGAAAACTGCAAGAAAAAGAAGAGAAGAAGAAAAAGAGAAGAAAGCAGAGAAGAAGAAAGAAGAAGAAGAGAGAGCGAAGGAAAAGAAGAAGAAACTGCAGAAGATTAGAAGAAGCGAAGAAGTATAGGAACAGAAGAAGAAAGAAGAAGAAAAAGAAGAAGAAGAGAAGAAGAAGAAGAAGAAGAAAGAAGAGAGAAGTCAAGAAAAACGAAGAAGAAGAGAGAAGAAGAAGAAGAGAAGAAGAGAGAAGAAGAAAAAGAAGAAGAAAACTGCAAGAAGAAGAAGAAGAAGAAGAAAAGAAAGAAGAAGGAGAAGAAGAAGAAAGAAGAGAGAAGAGAAAGAAGAAGACAACTGCAAGAAGAGAAGAAGAAGAAAAAAAGAAGAAGAGAGAGAAAAGAAGAAGAGAGAGAAGAGAAAAAGAAGAGAAAATGCAGAAGAAGAAGAAGAAGAAGAAGAAGAGAAGAAGAAGAATGAAGGAAGAAGACAAGATAGGAAGAAGTTGATAGCAGAAAATTTAGAAAGAAAAGATGCCACGAGATATAATATAATAATATAATAATATAATAATAATAATAATAAAGGAGGAAAAAAGAGAAAAGGGGAAAACTTGGAAAAAAACTGAGACGAATGGAAATCAGAGAAAAATTGAAACCATCAAGATTACTGCATTGCTGCAATCGGCTAGAATACTCAGAAAGAGACCTGGAGACCTGAAGAGAAACTTGTTGTCACTCAAACTCCAGGGGAAATCCATCAGCTAAATGCTGGTGTGAAAAACTAAGAAGTATAAATATTATATTACATTATTATTATTATATTATTATTATTAATAATTATAATAATAATAATCTTATTATAATGGAGATTGTGTGTTTTTTCTGTCTGTAACCGAAACTATATTACTACTCAAAGTCACAATTCCTTAATTTATTTACGTCAAATCTCCATGATATCATTCTTTTAAACTTCAGTTATTAATAAAAATTGTTTTTAGCATTATTATACTGCACAGTTGACCATATCTACTACTAATAACATGCAATGTATTTATCATATGCACAAAATAGCGGTTTACAGTTTGAACGAGAAGGCTAATTTGCATATTGATATTAAAATTTTATTTTAAATAAATATGTGCTTGGTATTATTGATTTCTAATTGTTTGGTTTTATCTTAAGAAATATAAACAAAAATCTCGTGGATAAATCTTAAAAGAAATTTATTTACAAGAAGAAATAACTGTAATATTATTCCTTTACTTCCTATTTTAACTAAATAGTTAAATTAGGAAAATTTACCAATGAAAGAGGGAGTAATGGAAAATGATGGAATAGTTAGTTTCAAAGTTGTTTATTTTCGACTTATACCCCTGTTGCAGATCTTTTTATCTGCATTCCTTATTCAGTTTCATTAGCCTTTCTAATTTAAATATGAATATATTATATCAAAACTTAAATACTTGCACCCGGAGGGTGCATATATTTGTAGTAATAATATAATAATAGTAATGTAGACTTTGCGGTAATAGAGATGAGACTGTTAACCATATACTCTGCGAATGTAGCAACTAGCACAGCGAGAATACAAACTACACATGACTGGGTTGGGAAGGTGATCCACTGGGATTATGGCAAAAAATTAAATTTTGACCATACACAAAATGTTATATGCATAAACCCAGAACCTGTTCTTGAGAATGAAACGCATAAAATTCTCTGGGACTTTGAAATAAAAACGGATCACCTTATCCCAGCAAGAAGACCAGCCCTAGTGTTGATAACATTAAACAAAAAGAAGAACTTGTTAATGGTGGATTTTGCAGTTCCAGCAGATCCACAGGGTGAAGCTGAAGGAAAATGAAAAAAATGGACAAATATCTGGACCTTGCAGGAAACTGAAAAGTATGGAATATGAAAAGGCAAAGTGATACCAAATTGTAGTTTGGTGCACTTGACAGTCCCAAAGGATTAGAAAAGGGTTTGGAAAGTTTGGAAATCAGAGGAAGGATTGAAAACCATTCAGAACACTGCACTGCTGCAATCAGCCAGAATACTCGAGAAGAGTACTGGAGACCTGAGGAGACTTGCTGTCACTCAGACTCCAATGAAAGGCCATCAACTAATGCTGATGTGAAAACTCACAGGGAGTAAATAATATAATAATAATAATAATAATAATAATAATAATAATAGAAGAAGAAGAAGTATTTATAATGTTAATAAACTACAAACGAAGATTATTAAAAATCAGAAAAATAATGGCGTTACTTTAAATGTAATTAGAGACAATAGTAAATTTCTTTTCATTTGGTTTTCTTTTTTTTTTATTCTAAAATGATTTCCTTTATTGTATATAATTTCTTCCATTTGTGTGAGCATTTTTTTTCTTCTTTTCCATTTGCTTCCTTTCTTCGTCTTTGTTTCCGCCCCCCCCCCCCGACAGATGTTTGCATCTGATTTCATTCTTTGTTAACGACCAGACAATGCTTACGTCAGATTCACTTCACCCGTTCATAAATTTCTTTGCTTCCACTATTCTGTCAACTGAGAGATTTTAAAGCAACAGAAAATGCAATAAAGAGAACGCCCATTATTATTTACTAGTACAAATAAAAACACCTCCGGGCGATGTAGAAATAGATTTTTGAAACTATTGCTGAGGGGTGGGAGTAAAAAATTAATGTCAGCGAGTTTGTACCCGAAGTAAGTAAATCATCAAATTCATTAAACGATTAAAAATAAAACAATTTGAAATGTAAACTTTAAATATGTATTAAAATAAAACAAACTATATATAGATATATACATCATGTTATTTATATTTAAAACTTGTTTTAAAAAACAATGAGGACTGTCTAATGTAGCATGTTCAAATTTTGAGTGTATTTATTCTATGTTATGAGATTTTGGGTAATGTGACGTAAGCAGAGACGTCTTTTAATAGATAAAGATTATTTTATCTATTATTATTATTATTATTATTATTATTAAATTTCCATGACATGCAATATTCTACTTTGGCCCGTTCTTGGTCTTGACGGGCGGTCGGAGAGCTCCTCAATAATCGGCTGTCACGTCAAGTCCTAGCACCTATATGATTGCCCAACCCTATTGCCCTTATAGCAAGCCCAACCCTTTTTTATCAATATGGGTGCTAGAAGGCTGTGGCTGAGTGTCTTAATGTCCTGGGAATGACGTTAAACTCTATCTGTGGTAGTTCCTCTGTTTTGGAGATCTGGGGAATGTGGAGCACTCCATCATTACCATTGCTCCCAGGTCTACTCTGACCGGAGTGGTAGTACTTGTTTAGGGGGTCCCACTATGGGATAAATAACAAAGGTGTTTAATAAAAAATTGAGTATCTATTTAAGAATGAATACATTTCAAAACTTTATCGGCATTAAACGACCCACTGAGGTTTCGATATGCATAAAACAAAACAAACGCAACAAATGATTATTTTATTATTATATTATTATATATTATTATTATATATTATTATTATTATTATATTATTATAATATATAATAATAATAATAATGATAATAATAATAATTAGGTCTTTTAGAAGCAAACAGAAATGAAAGCAAAAGTTTAAAAAAGGAATCATCAGGAGAACAAGATAAACTCTAAGAACCAACTCAAAAGCAGAATCTCATCAAAGGAATTAAATAACCTGGACTGTCCATTATAGCAACTCTGGGTCTTCTTAAATGGACAAAAGAGGAACTGAAACAGATTGACCAAAGGACTAGACCTTAATGCTTTCACCCTAGAAGACGATAGAGATAAGCTATACGTATCAAGAAAGAAGGTGAAGAGGGTCTTGGCCAACATAGAGGATTGCGTAGATGTCACATCCAAGGACTCGAAGAAATACACAAAAAAGAGCGAAGAAAGATTACTTATCGACAGCATACAGTAGATACATATAAGGAACAAACAGAAAATACGAAAAAAAAAAAAAGAAACAAAGATGGGAAGAAAAATAGTTATATCGTACTTCAAACGACAAAATGGGATGGGTTGTACATGAAAAAACTTAGACATGGTTAAAAAGAGGAAACTCCAACAGAGAAACTGTTTTAATCTTTGATTCCAAAAAGAAGAACTTGTTCAACTGGGGGATTTTGCATTCAGCAGAGATCAAGGGTTGAACTGAAGGAAAATGAAAAGGATAATTCCTGAACACTTGCAGAGACTGAAAGTTATGGAATATGAAGTTAAAACAATTGTAGTTGTGCACTTGGAAGGGTTTCCAAAAGCTTGTAAAAAGATTGGAAAATCTGGAAATCAAAGGAAGAATTAAGAACTTTGTCACTCAGACTCCAGTGAAAACATACCATCCAGCTAACGCTGATGTTGAAATTCCAAAGGAGTGATGATAACTCTACTATACTACTACTATACTACTACTACTACTATAATAATATAATAGAAGAAGAACCACGAACAAGAACACAGAAAAAGAGTCTAGCGACGCATGAAGTTTAAGCAAAATGAGTCTAAAAAAAGAAAAATGTAAGGAAAAGATGTATGAAAAAGAAGAAAAAATTCTATAGAAGAAAGTTTAGAGAAAGATTTTTAAAAGAGAAGAGAGGATAATGTTCTAAGTCATGCAAGACTTTGGGCAGGATTGAAAGTCATGAAGCGAACTACAATTGACATCGAATCGAGGAGTGGGCAATTACTGAAAGACGTTGAGATCAATAATCTAATCTATCATATCTATTATCTATCTATCTCACTCTGTTCTATGTATGTATGGTATCTGTCTATATATCTATCTATCTCCGTCTGTTCATACTATCCTATCTATCTATCTATTCAGTCGTCTGTGTATGTATGTATGTATGGTATTATGTATAATATCTATCTAGATTGTTATCATATCTTCTATCTATCTATCATCTATCTATTCTATCTCAGTCTTTTATCTATTCATACTTATCTAACCCCATCTCAGTCTGCTCATATCTATCTTCTATCTATCTATCTACTATTATCTAGCATCTAGCTAGGTAGCTATCTCAAGTCTGTTCATCTATCTATCTATCTATCTATCTATCTATCTATCTATCTTCTATCTCAGTTGTTCATCTATCTATCTTCTATCTATCTATATCTATCTATCTATTATCTATTCAGTCTGTTTTTGTGTATGTATGATATGTATGTATGTTGTAAATCTATCTCAGGTCTGTTCATCTATCTATCTATCTATCTATCATCTATCTATCTATCTATCTATCTATCTATCTATCATCTCGTACTTATTCTCTTTAATTATTACTCCATCTCAGTCTGCTCAGTATCTAATCTATCTATCTATCTATCTATTATTAGCCATTAGCTAGCTAGCTAATCTCAGTCTGTTCATCTTCTAATCTATCTATCTTATCTATTATCTCAGTCTGTACATCTAATCTATCTATCTATTATCTATTCTATCTATCTATCTATCTTCTATCTTCTATCCTATCCAGTCAGTAGATTCGCAGTGCTTGTAAAAACCCTCATACCTTCATAAGTTTCATCATTAGATCTCTTGATTTTTCAAGAACGTTAATATTAGAGGATCATAATTCCCATCGGATACTGCGGCCTCACCGTCCCAACTACAAATGTCCGGTTCACAAACGTTGAATCGTTACTTACTTTAAGGTTTGTCAAAAGGTTTGTGTATGCAAATATTCTTCTGCAAGTCAGCTCCTAGAATTGTCTAACCATCTCAAGGAAACTTAGAGGTGTCACGAAATAACATCACATCTATCTATCTATCTATCTCTATCTATCTATCTATCTATCTATTATTACTCTATTATCTATCTCAGTATGTTTAATCTATCTATCTACTATTATCTATATCAGTCTCCTGTTCATCTATCTATCATCTATCTATTATTATTTCAGTAATGTTTATCTATCTATTATCTATCTATTATCTATCTAATCTATCTATCTCCGTCTGTTTATCTATCTATTATCTATCTATCTATCTATCTCAGTCTGTTTAATTATCTATCTATCTCTCTATCTATCTATTTTATCTATCTCAGTCTGTTTATCTATCTATCTATCTAATATCAGTCCTGTTCATTATCTATCTATCTATCTATCTATCTATCTATTCCAGTCTGTTATCTATCTATTATTCTTATCTATCTATCTATCTATCTCAGTCTGTTATCTATCTATCTATCTTATCTAATTCTTGTTTATCTATCTATTATCTCTATTCTATCTATTATCTCAGTCTGTTTATCTATCTATCTATCTATCTATCTATCTGTCTGATTGCATCTATCTAGTCTATCTATCTGTTTCTGTTTATCCTATCTAGTCTATCTAATCTATCTATCTATCTAGTCTCAGTTGTTTATCTATCTATCAATTTCTCTATCTATATATCTATGTTGAAACAAGCCATGAGAAGTATTAGCGCTAACTCATCAAGACGAAGATTAGAAACGCCATAAATTTATCTGTGCTTATTATACCAGCGCCACATTGTAGCGCAGGACACAAAAAGTATAGAAAATATATTAAAGCATCATATTATATATATTATAATATAATTATATAATTACTATATTATATATATTTATATATATATTTTCAGATTGTGCCAGAAGTTACAGACACTAAAGAAAATCACGCACCCACCCGAATCAAAATGTCGGCTTCTATAAGCTGAAGCAATTAGAACAGAGTTATAAGAACTGCCTCTCCACGCTACTCAATAAGTTAAAGACTGCCGTTAAAGCAACTATGCAAACCACCTGATATTTCTTTGTGTCTGGACCTTCTGGATATTCTGAACTATATATATATATATATATAATGATAATTATCTATATATATTATATAATATATATATATAATATATTATGGGGGCGTTATGATATTTTACTACTTTTGTTGTCGCTGGGCGGCTTACAATGTGGGTGTATTAAGTCAAGATAAATTTATGGGTTTCTAACTTCGTCTTTTGATGAAGTTAGCGTATGCTTTTCTGTATTGTTTGCAACATGTAAAGATTATATAGATAAGATAATAGATAGATAGATAAACAGACTGAGATAGATAGATAGATAGATCGATATAGATAGATAAACGACAGATAGATAGATAGGATAAGATGACAGACAGATAGTAATAAGATAGATAGCATAGATAGATAAAGCAGACTGAGATAGATACGTATAGATAAGATAGATAGTAAGATAGATAACAGACAGGATAGATAGATAGATAGATAGATGAAACAGAATGAGAAAAGATAGTAAGATAAGATAGATACAGATAGATAGATAAAACAGACTGAGATGATAGATAGATGATGATAGATAGATAGATGACAGACTGATTATATGTATAGATACGATAGATAAAAGACTGAGAGATAAATAGATAGTAGAGCGATAGATAGATAAACAGACTGAGAATAGATAGATAGATAGACTAGATAGATAGATAACAGACTGAGATACAGATAGATAGATAGATAGATAGATATATAGATAGAATAGATAAACATACTGAGATAGATGATAGATAGATTAGATATGATACGATGACAGACTGATATAGATAGATAGATAGATAGATACGATAAACAACTGAGATAGATAGTGAGTAGATAATAGATGATAGATAGATAGTAGATAGATAGTAGATAGACTGATGGTTTATTTCGTTGACACTCTAAGTTTCTCTTTGAGATGGTTAGACAATTCTAGGAGCTGACTTCAAGAGAATTTTCATACACAAATCGCTTTTGACAAACTCTTTGAAGTCAGTAACGTATTGCAAGCGGTTTGTGAACGGGGCGGGACATTTGTAGTTGGGACGGTGAGGGCCGTATCGCGGATGGGAATATGATCCTCTGAATATTTAAGCGGTCTTGAAAATACATATTCTAAAGTGATGAAGCTATGAAGGTATTGAGGTTTTTACAAGCACGCGAATCTACTGACTGGATAGATGATAGCTAGAATAGATAGATAGATGATAGATAGATAATAGATAGCTAGATAGATGTACACGACTGAGATAGATAGAAGATAGTAGATAGATAGTGAACAGACTGAGATAAGGCTAGTTGCTTAGCTAGATGCTAAGATAGTACGATAGATAGATAGATTACTAGAGATTACGATATGAGCAGACTGAGTGGGTAGATAGATGAATAGATGAATAGACTGAGATAGATAGATAGTATACTAGATAGAATAGATAAGATAGATAGTAGATAGATAAGATAAGATAGATGAAGCAGACTGAGATAGATACATACATACATCCATACATACATAACACAACAGACTGAGATAGATAGATAGAATAGGATAGATAGATAGATAGATAGATAGATGATAGATGAACTAGAGCGAGATAGATAGATAGATAGATAGATAGATAGATAGATAGATAGGATAGATGAACAGACTGAGATAGCTACCTAGCTAGTGGCTAGATAGATAGATAGATAGATAGTAGATAGATAGATATGTAGCAGTACTGAGATGGGTAGATAGACTAATAAGATGAAAGACTGAGATAGATAGTAGATTGATATGATAAGATAGATAGATTGCTGAACAGACTGAGAAGATATATACATACTACATACATACATAGCATACACAGAAGCGACTGAGATAGATAGATAGATAGATAGATGAACAGACTGAGATAGATAGATAGATAGACAGATACATACATAACTAGAACAGAGTGAGATAGGATAGAATAGATAATAAGGATAGATAGATATTGATCTCAAGCGTCTTTGTCAGGTAATTGGCCACTTCTTCATTCATTGTCAAATTTGTGATTCGTTCAATGACTTTTCAAATCCTGGCCAAGTCTTGCATGACTTAGAACATATCTCTCTTTCTGCTTTAAATCCTTTCCTTAAACTTTCTTCTATAGAATTTTTTTCTCTTTCATACATCTTTTCCTTTTTACATTTTTTTTTAGCCTGATTTTTGCTAAACTCATGCGTCGCTAGACTCTTTTTCTTGTTTTTTCTGTTGCGTACACGTTCTTCTTCTTATTATTATTATTATTATAGTAGTAGTAGTAGTAGTAGTAGTAGTAGTAGTTCATTCACTCCATTTTGAGATTTTCACATCAGCGTTAGCTGAATGGTAATTTCACTGGTCTGAGTGCACAGTCTTAATTGCTTCCTTTGATTTCAGATTTTCCAATCTTTTTAGCTAGGGCTTTTTGGAACGCGTTCCAAGTGGGCCCAACTAATTGGTTTAACTTTGCATAGGTCATCAAAAGACTTTTTGCAGTTCTCGTGGCAATGGGGGTGGGTGGGTGGGGAGGGGGGTTCAGCGAATTTATCCATTTTTTTCTTTCCTTCAGTTCACGCTGTGATCTGCTGGAAGGCTGCAATCCCAGTTGAACAAGTTCTTTCTTTTTTGTTAATCAGATTCAGTTTCTGCTGTTGAGGTTTCCTCTTCTTTACCATTGTCTAGTTTTTTCATTACACGCATCAATTTGTCGTTTGAAGTAATCGATAAATATTTTTCTTCTCATCTTTGTTTTCTTTTTTTTTTTTTCGTTATTTTTCTGTTTTGTCGCTTATATTAGTAATCTTACTGTTACTTGGCTGTCATAATAATCTTCTTCGGCTGCTTTTTTGTGTATTTTGCGAGTCCTTGGATTGTGAGGCATTTCTACGCAATCTCTATGTTGGGGCAAGTTACTCTTCCACCTTCCTTTCTTCGATACTGTATAGCTTATCTCTATCGTCTCTAGGGTGTAAGCATTAAGTTTCTAGTCTTTGGTCAGTTTTTTTTTTCTGTTTTGCAGTTCCTCTTTGTCATTTTAAGAATGCCAGAGTATTCTATATGGAAACGTTCGCATGTATTAATTCTTTGATGGCATTTCTGGCTGTTGAGCTTGGTTTCTAGTATTTTTGTTTTTCTTGTTCTCTCTGATGTATTCTTTTTAAACTTTTGCTTCATTTCTGTTTGCTTCTAAAGACGCTAATTATTATTATTATGCATTATTATTCATATTATTATTATTAATAATAATATATATAATATAAAAATAATACTAATAATAATAATAATATAATATAGATAATAATAATAATGAATTTGGTTTGGTTTGTTTTGTTTTATGGCATATCAACCTCAGTGGGTCGTTTAATGCGCGATAATGTTTTGAAATGTATTCATTCTTAAATAGATACTCAATTTTTTTAATAAACACGCTTTTCTAATTTATCATAGATGGGACCCTAACAAGTACTCCACTCGGGTCGAGTAGACCATGGGCAGATGGTGTGATGGAGTGGGGCTCCAATTCCGCAGATCTGCCCAACAGGAACTCTCACCAATCAGATAGATTTAACGTCATTCCAGGGACATATAGACACTTGCAGCCAGCAGCTTCTAGGCACCCTATGATAAAAGGGTTGGGGAGCTTGCTAAACCTATAGGGCATAGGAGTGGGGAATCATATACGGTGCTAGGACTGACGTGACGGGAGCCGATTGATTGGTAGGAGGCCTCTCCGACGCCCGTCATGACCAAGAACGGGCCAAAGTAGAAATATTGCTATGTCTGGAAATTTAATAATTAAAATAATAATAATAATAATAATAATAATATTATCTTCTATTAATCTCTTAAAATTAGTCTCTGCTTACGTGCACGTTACCAAAATCGTCATCACATAGAATAAATACACTCAAAATTTGAAGCATGCTAGCATTAGACAAGTCTCATTGTTTTTTTAAAACAAGTTTTAATAATCATGACTGGCTATTATATAATCTATATATAGTTTGTTTTATTTTAAATAAATATTTAAAGTTACAATTTAAATTGTTTTATCTTTTTTAATCGTTTAATGAATTTGATTGATTTTACTTCTTGGGTACAAATCGCTGACACTTGGATTTTTTACTCCCCCCGCTCAGGCAATGGTTTCAAAAATCTATTTCTACATCGCCCGGAGGGTGTTTTTTATATTTTGTACTAAGTATAATAATGGGGCGTTCTCTTATTGCATTTTCTGTTGCTTTTAAAATTCTCTGCAGTTACAGAAATAGTGGAGCAAAAGAAATCTTATGGAAGGGTGAAGTGAATCTGACGTAAGCATTGTCTGGTGCGTTAACAAAGATGAATACCAGATGCACATCTGTCGGGGGGGGGGGCGGAAACAAGACGAAAGAAAGAAGCCAATGGAAAGAAGAAAAAAAATGGGCTGCACACAAATGGAGAAATTATAACAATAAGAATATAGACATTAAAAAAAAAGAAATGAATCGCATGAAAAGAATCTTACTATTGTCTCAATACACTTTAAAGTAAAGCGGCCATTATTTTTTCTGGATTTTTATATAATCTTCGTTTGTAGTTATTAAGCATTATAAATAGCTTCTTCTCTTCTTATTATTATTATTATTATTATTATTATTATTATTATTATTATTTACTCTGTGATTTTCAGCATCGCATTAGCTTGATGGGGCCTTTCATTGGAGTCTGAGTTGACACGCAAGTCTCCTCAGGTCTCCAGTCTCTTTCTGAGTATTCTGGGCTGATTTTGCAGGGCAGTGGGTGTTCTGAATGGTTTCAATCCTTCCTCTGATTTCCAAACTTTTCGCAACCCCTTTTCTAATCCTTTTGGGAGCTGTTCCAAGTGGCAACCAACTACATTGCGTATCATTTGCTTTCATATTCCATACCCTTTTCAGTTTTCGCTGCAAGGTCAGATATTTGTCCATTTTTTGCATTTTCCTTCAGCTCTGCCCTGTTGATCTGCTGGAACTTGCAAATCCCCAGTTACAAGTTCTTTCTTTTTGTTTATGTTTATCACACTAGGTCTGGTCTTCTTGCTGGGATAAGGTGATCGCGTTTTTATTTCAAGTCGCAGAGAATTTTATGGGGCGTTTCATTCCTCAAGAACAGGTTTGGTTTATGGCATATAATTTGTTGTTGGTTCAAAACCTTTAATTTTTGGCATATTCGCCAGTGGACTCACCTTCCCAATTGCCAGTCATGTGTAGTTTTGTATTCTCGCTGTGGCTAGTTTGCTAGCATTGGCAGAGTACTATGGTTAACAGTCTCAATCTCTTTAACCAGCAAAGTCTACATTTCCTATATTATTATTATTACTAGCAAATATATGCACCCTCGCGGGTGCAGTATTTAAGTTTTGATATAATAATATCATATTAAAATTAGAAAGGTCATGAAACTGATAAGAATGCAGATAAAAAGATACTGCAACAGGGGTATAATCGAAAAATAGAACTAACTTTGAACTACTATTCATCATCTTTCCATTACCCTCCCGCTCTTTCATTGGTAAAGATTTTGCTAATTTAACTAATTTATTAGTTAAATAGGAAGTAGTGAGTATCTTAAGTTATTTCTCTTGTAAATAAATTTCTCTTTAAGAATTTATCCCGGATTTTTGTTTATATTTGATTAAGATAAAATTCAAACAATTAGAAATAAATATACAAGCAGGCATATTTATTAAAATAAAATTTTAAAATATCAAATATGCAAATTAGCTTCTCGTTCAAACTGTTAAATCGCTATTTTGTTGTCTATATAAATAATTGGCATGTTATTAGTACGTAGATATCGGTCAACAGTATTAATAACTGTAAACAATTTTTATTAATAACTGAAGGTTAAAAAATTGATATCATGGAGAATTTGACGTAAATATTAAGGGAATTGTGACTTGAGTAGTAATATAGTTTCGG
>CM042161.1:17760435-17789035 GCA_023376005.1 Doryteuthis pealeii | reverse complement strand
TTTTTTGGTTTTATAAGTTCTTATGACCCTTAAATTCCTAGTATCAAATTCTACCCTGTCTTAGTATGTATAGAGTCTCTACATTGTTGGTGTCTGTAGCTTTTTCGGCTCTTCTTATAGTTTTTCTAACTGACTCTTACTTACTTAGTCATCCTTAAAAACCGGAAGAGGGCCTCTATGGGGTTCCGGTTCTCAACGATTCTCCCCAGAACGCAAGGTGAGATCGAGGGTCAAGCGCTGTCACTCCCTCAAGGCCATCAGCGGTAACTATCGCCATTATGAAATTTCTACAATACCTTATAAAAAGCATTAAGGTATCTACTAACTATGTAACAGAGTGGTCTCTGCCCTTATCAACAGGGTTTGAGAACTCTTCACGTCAGGAAATTTCCTTTTTGGTCAATGTGAAACACGGGAACCCCAAAAGTATCAAGTCTCTTTTAGCAAAGCTATCTTGAGGAGGACAGTGGTACCGTCACTTCTCTCAGCATCACAATGGTTGCATACCGGTTCGGTTCCAAGACCCCCAGAAACAGTAAGTGGTTTCCCCTCTTTGTCTTCCATAACACTTCTTCGTGTACTTGGTGGACGCATGGGGAACTTTTAGGAACCTAAGATCTCCGCTACATATGTGCTAAAATTAAATGTTTCTAAGTACAAAATAAAAAACACCTCCGGGCGATGTAGAATAGTTTTGAAGCCATAATTGACTGAAGGGGTGGGAGAAAAAAAAATACAGTAATCAGCGAGCAAGTTATGTACCCACGAACAATAAGTAAATGTAAAATCACAGTCAAATTGCCATATAAAAGGATTAGAAAATAACAGCGAAAAGTAAAATGTAAATATACTTCTTATAATTATGCTATGATGTTGAATAATAAAAACATAACACTCTATGAGATAAAGATAATTAATTCACCAGCTGATATATATTTATATATAAACATGTATGTAACATGTCACATTTATAATATACTTGTTTTTCTAAAAAAGAGTCAAGTGTAGGTAGCCTGTTCTATATTGCATGTAACAAATCCTAAGTCGCTATATCTTCTTTGAGAGTGCTATTAATAGCTTACTGAGACTGTACCTTTAATGAGGAGTTAACATAGTGTTGAACCTGTATAAGACATGTTGACGATGAAGCATGAGATTTATTAGTATTGTATACTATAAGGACTATATATTAAACGCGAGAGGAGAATACAAGAATCTCCGGCTATTATGTCATAGATTAGTATAAATCTCTTAAACACATGATTTATAATATATCAACACATAAAATATATATACATATCTATAATTTATGAATTGTATAATTACCTCAATGATATTTCCTAGTTCTATTTGTACTCTATTCTATATATCGACTTTGTGTGTTTGAAAAAACAACCATAGCAGGGACTGAGGCTAGGTATATGCATGATGTCCGAGATTTTTTGTAGATGTTCATATTTTATTCTTAATTAGTTCATAAGACGATTATTTGGGTAATTTTGTATGTAATCTGAATAAAAGTCAGTGACGTAAATTATTAGTAGTAAACTATTACAGACAAAAACCAACGCGAATCTATCCATTATTAATAGATATTTACTAATATGTGCACCAAACTGAAGATTCGAAAATGTTCAGATTGCTCGCGCAGAATAAATAATGATTACTTCAGGAGAAAGTCACTCAAAAATCTCAAACACAGAGAAGGAGAACTCTTTGATACTGCTAAAGAGGAATACAATCTCTCCAATGAACGAAAGAAAGACCAGGTAACTGTTGGCAAACAGATCCTCAAGGTAATCAAGGCTTCAAAGGACAAGAAGAGTTTGAAGGGTTACTTAGAAACTGTGTTTTCTCTCAAAAACAGGATGTACCCTCACAAAATGCTTTTCTAATCTGTTGGTGGCCATTTAAATAAAATCTATTCCTGTTCACTGAAAATTAACGTGTCTGTTATTATCCTACCGAAATGTTCGGCGTTGGTTACTCTCCTTTAAGTAAACCCAATGCTTTATAAGAACTGGAGTTTATATTCTTTGAAGTCCTGAAACCTGTATGAAGGGATATTTCCAAATTCATTATCTATCCACCCCAGAACTCATTCTATTCAAATTAAGCCCGGTTATTATTTTAATCTGAATCTTTCTGCTCAATTATGATGAACAAACTATCAGATTTGAACTTTGGTTGGGTGTGGTATGCGTAGGATTGTAGTGATGGGAGAGTCACTGTGAGCGGTTTAAAGTAGACAAAGAGTTAATAGTGTGGTGAATATAAAAAAGGAGAAATATTTATGTTGTAATACTTTGATGGCGATTGTTTTGGAAAAAGCCAAAAAAAAGAAAAAAACAACAAAACAAAAAAACGGACTTGGGTGGGTAAAAAAAAACAAACAAACAAAAACACACACACACACACACACACACACAGCACACACACACACACACACACACACACACACACACACACACAAAAATATAGACTTGGATAGGTAAATATCTATATATTAGTACTCGTGTTCCTTAATCTTACTACCGTTATCATCTTGCAACAACCTCTGGTTAAAAATGAGACCGACCAAATCGTCCATTATGAATTATTATATTTTTTGCGTATTGAACTAGTTTGCGATAGCTCTTACGTAAACATATCAAACGTTGTAATAATTAAATCATCATACTGTGGTATATCCACTGGTCCAGTGAGTCTTTAAATATCTAGAAAAAAACTATTTATGTTGTACATTTTTAATTGAATTGATTACAAATATACGGACTTGAAAGGGTAAATATCTTTGAATATGTAGAAAAAACAAACTTTAGTATGACTTAGCGGAAAAGTAATAGAAAACATCAAGAAAAACAAATAGTTGATACGTAAAGATGGCCGCCCTGACACGAACGGATATTATTGGCGCCATTATGAAAACGAGGCTATTCGTTTGGTGTTGTATTCGTCTAGTCACTGCTGTTTTTTTGTCATATGTACTGAAGTGAGACTTTACAATTTACTAGGATAATAATAATTACACCTAGATTGACTAAGGGTGAAGTTCCAATTTTGGAGCTCTAGGGAGTGTGGAGTACACCTTCTTCGTCATTACTCCCATGTCCATTCTGACCTGGAGTGGTAGTACCTGTTAGGGTCCCATCTATGGGTTGAATAGGAAAAAGGAGTTTAAAAGTGTGTTTAAAAAATTGAGTTAAAAAATTGAATGCCCAACAAGAATGAATAAAACAAAAGTATTAGGCATAAAATACAAGTTTGACATGCCATAAAATCTAACTAAACACCAACCAATCAAGAATGAATAAAACAAAAGGTATTTGCATAAAATAACCCAACAAAGGTTGACATGCCATAAAATCTAACTAAACCACCAAACAAAGTGAATAAAACAAAACGTCTTTGGTATAAAATAACCCAACAAGGGTTGACATGCCATAAAATCTAACTAAACCACCAACCAATCAAGAGTGAATAAAAAACAAAACGTCTTTGGTATAAAATAACCAACAAGGGTTGACATGCCATAAAATCTAACTAAACCACCAACCAATCAAGAATGAATAAAACAAAAGGTATTTGGCATAAAATAACCCAACAAGGTTTGACATGCCATAAAATCTAACTAAACCACCAACCAATCAAGAAATGAATAAAACAAAAGGTATTTGGCATAAAATAACCCAACAAAGGTTGACATGCCATAAAATCTAACTAAACCACCAACCAATCAAGAGTGAATAAAAACAAAACGTCTTTGGTATAAAATAACCCAACAAGGGTTGACATGCCATAAAATCTAACTAAACCACCAACCAATCAAGAGTGAATAAAACAAAACGTCTTTGGCATAAAATAACCCAACAAGGGTTGACATGTCATAAAATCTAACTAAACCACCAACCAATAAGAATGAATAAAACAAAAACGCCATAAATCTAAAACACCAACCAATCAAGAATGAATAAAACAAAACGTCTTTGGCATAAAATAACCCGACAAAGGTTGATATGCCATAACTTCACCATTGAACAAGAAAGAAGAAATGAAATAATTCCCATGAGATCATACGGTAGGGGCATCTTATCGTAGTGTAATGGTTAACAAGCTATGTGCTAGAAGGCGGTGGCTGAGGGTCATAGTATTCTGGGTAAGACTTTAAATTGTATTTAGAAGTGAAGTTGCAATTTTGCAGCTTTGGGGAGTGTGGGGTAGCGCTTCATAGCCATTATGCCCAAGTCCACTCTGAGCCGGAGTGGTAATACCTGTTAGGGTACCACATATGGGTTAAATGGAAATATGGAAGCGCGTGTAATGGTTAAAGTCATGGGAAATGGACTCGTCGCCCCGAGTTCAAATCCTGGACGTGGTAATTGCATTTCATTTAGCGCTAATACCCTTGGGAAAGATATGAATCCTACTCTTCCTCCAGCTATGGGTAAATAGTAGAGCAGACTGGGCTCTTTAACCTTGGTCAGGCAACTGGTCTAGGAGAAGGAAAACTCTGAATTTAAACCTGTTGAACTCCGCTTAAAAAATTGACCTTGTGTCACATCCTGCTCGTGCGGAGGGGTTGGTAATATATATATATATATATAATATATATATATATATTGGTTTGGAGGTTGATTTTGAAGGCTATCACAATGCTGGTGTAAAGAAAAAATAATAAGGTAACAATGGTGTTGTGTGTTAACCTGTGATTTATTCTTGATATTTCGAGATAAAATCTCTTTTTCAGAAGAACACTGGAACTGAAGTAGTTGTCATCTTATTATGGCATCTCGAAATTTATCTCGAAATATTAAGAATAAATCACAGGTTAACAAACAACACCATTGTTACCTTATTATTTTTTCTTTACAACTGCATGTGATAGCCTTCAAAATCAACCTCCAAACCAATATATACACAATGCTTCAAGCAAAATAATAAACACTTATATATATAATTATATATATATATAATATATATATATATAATACATGAATATATATATATATATATATATATATATATGTATATATAATAATAATATATATATATAATATATATATATATATATATATATATTATATTATATATGAGTTAAATACATAAAAAAATGAGTTTTGGAAAATGTGTTTAAAAAATACTTTTTAAAAATCTAAAGGAATAAAAAGAAATAACATTTAAAAAAAAATGGAAACTTAGTTATGTTGCGTACATCAATTAATTATTTATTCAATAATCATTTTGAATATTTTTCGTCTAAATTTTGCACAATGGTATTTATTTGAAAACTTTTTAGTTAACCTCTTGATACTGAAAAATGACTATTTCTTGTTTGTAAATAATTTTCTCGTAAAACTCTATACGTTAGATAACTTTAAATATATATAAAAATAAAACAAACTATATATATCAATATATAATACCGGGCAGGTATTTATTAAAACTTGTTTAAAAAAAAAACAAGGCTGTTATTCCTTGTATGTATTAACGATTTTGTGTAATGTGACCTAAGAAATGACGTAGTTTTAGTTACCGACACATAGAGACCGACTCTCAATTATTAATAGATTAGTCATTTCTTCAGAACGAAGAAAAAATGAATTCATTTGCCGATTGTCCAATCGTCTGACCGTTGTATTTACCAACCCCTCCACACGAGCAGGATGCGACACCACGGGCGTCTCCGTCTGGTCGTTGTAGGTCTTTTCGTGAAGCCAACACAGACCTTTTCCGACCACCTCATAATCAATACCTCACTTCTGTTCGGAGGAGAATGACACGTGAATGTAAACGTCTTGCTTGACGGGCGCCTCTAGAAAATTAATGTATAGACGAGCACCGACCACCATAATTAGTCTTGCTTTTTTTTTACTTCTTGTTTGCTATCTAGAGTTTTTATTTTATTTTATTTTTGATCAGATCAAAACAAAAATAAAAATACACAGTGCTCAAGAAATCTTATATAATATCTATTAATAATTGAGATTCTGTCTCTATTTGTCTGTAACCGAAACTACGTCACTGCTTACGTCACAGAAGTCATTTCAGGAATCAAGTAACTTTATCAATGAGTATTTAGTCAGTATCATTACTACATAAAAAAATTAAAATTCTATGAAAAATTAATTAACTGTCAAATTTTCAGGAAAACTTCGATACTTATTTCTTTTGAAAGGGTCCAAAAATTCAAGGTAATATCAATCCTTTGAAAGTCTCTCCCAACTGAACAAAATGCAATTCCTTTCCCAACAGAACACGCCACTCTCACTTCAAATAGCAGTCGTCAGATTTCACTTGCCGTCCAAACACTTTCTTCCTCACTCGCCCTGTCAGCGACAGTCTGTCTTTATTTCTGCTCGTTCGGATGCGCTTATGCAAATTCGAATATACTTTATTTGGGTCTCTACTAACAACACCTCAGCTACGAGGAGGTAGCGAGTTCGAATATCCGTAGCCGCTCGCCACAGGACAAATATATCCTGACGCGCTTTGTTTGTGGGGGCTGGGAATCCGTTTGTTCATAGGGCTGCCTTTCAATCTCGTCACATTATTCCTCTTTAGATGAATTAATGTTTAAAATAGTTTTTTTTTCTAAAATATACAGTCATACAAAGAGCTCGATTTAAGGTGTAACTTTGTATCCGTGAAAATGGAGACAACCTAAAAGATATTATTTTTTGAAAATAACTAAAAATATGCGTTATTGAGCATTAAAATCGCGCATACTCTTTAATGTTTATAATAAGGAAAAGTACAAAGTTTACTTTTTTTTAAATTTTTCTGATTCCCAGTTCAATAATCAACAATGGACATACATAGATAGATATTAGCACACACACACACACACACACACACATACACACACACACATGAACGCACGTGCATACACACAAATATGTATATATATACACGTGTATGTTAATATCTATGTGATATATATATATATATATTATATATATATATATATATATATATATATATCCGGGTTAAGGGATATATTCTGAAGTTGGTATTTGGTAAATTATCGCAGTAGTAATTTGTACATCGAATAGCAATCCGTCTGCCGAGCAGTCATGGTGTAATCTGGTGAGTAAGTTTAGCTTGTAGGCATTAGGTATAGGACCAACACAGTGTCGACTATTTATACATGACACTGTCCAATCAGATTATAGTGAGGGGGTACCAAGGTATTTACATATTCATTATATCAATATATATATATATATATATTGATAGATATTAACATATTAACATACTTGAATAGATGAATATTAACATACTTGGACAGACAAATAGATAGATAGATATGAATATACTCGGATAGATAAATAGACAGATAAAAAGTAACATACATGAATAGGTAGATAGATAGATAGATATGGAAAAGTCTGAGATAGATAGATAGATAGATAGATGAGGAAAAGTCTGAGATAGATAGATAGATTGATAGATAGATAAGGAAAAGTCTGAGATAGATAGATTGATAGATAAGGAAAAGTCTGTGATAGATTGATAGATAGATAGATAGATAGATAGATAGATAGATAGATAAGGAAACGTCTGAGATAGATAGATAGGTAGATAAGGAAAAGTCTGTGATAGATAGATTGATAGATAGATAAGAAAAAGTCTGAGATAGATATATAGATAGATAAGGAAAAGTCTGAGATAGATAAATAGATTGATAGATAGATAAGGAAAAGTCTGAGATAGATATAGATAGATAGATAGATAGATAGATAAGGAAAAGTCTGAAATAGATATAGATAGATAGATAGATAGATAGATAAGGAAAAGTCTGAGATAGATAGAAAGATTGATAGATAGATAAGGAAAAGTCTGAGATAGATAGATAGATAGATAGATAAGGAAAAGTCTGAGATAGATAGATAGATAGATAAGGAAAAGTCTGAGATAGATAGATAGATAGATAGATAAGGAAAAGTCTGAGATAGATAGATGGATTGATAGATAGATAAGGAAAAGTCTGAGATAGATAGATAGATAGATAGATATGAATGTACTCGTATAGATAGGTCAAAATGATGATTAGTGCTGCACAGACCCAACAAAATTGGACTGGAAATTGTTTTATTCTCTTAGAACATATTAAGTGTAATGTTCTAATAAAAATCTCGCTACTATTTGGCGTTTTTATTGGATTACGGTTACGTACAAAAATAATGCGACTTTACTTATAGGGATATATATTTATAATGGAAAAGGTGACTTACCGGTGAATTTGGTCACGATGGTTAGTAAGTGTGGAATTCAGGGGGATAAGTCAGCGATATAACAAATACAAAGTGCTCAATACTAAGTAGAGCACATTTATTATAAGATGGGTACAAGAGATAACCTACTCGAGTTTTACCATAAGGATCTTCAGGGTTAAATCCACTGAATTAACCGAGACACCGATTAATAGCAGTCGATTTTACGTGTGTGTTCATTGCATTCTGATAGGGATATATATATAGATAAGAATTTCAACTTCTGTTGTGACTAAATTTTTTGTAAATTTGCATATTGGTTTTAATAAAACCGGATTTAATAAATAATTACTTGGACTTATTGATCTCTAATATTATTGTTTTTTTTTATTCTGCAACATATTAAAATCAATTCTATGAATAATTTTATATAATAACCAATCAAAATATATTTAGAATAAGTGAAATCTTTTTGATATATCCGGGTTAAGGGATATAATCTGAAGTTGGTATTTGGTATATTATCGCAGTAGTAGCTGGTGCGTCGAATAGCAATACGTCTTCCGAGCAGGCGGGGTGTAGTCTAGCGAGTAAGATTAGGGTGTAGGTGTAGGTGTAGGTGCCTGTACCAACACAGTGTCGACTATTTATACATGACACTGTCCAATCAGATTATAGTGAGGGGGTACCAAGGTAATTACATCACTTTTTATATACGTTTTTATTTAATTTCGTTAGTCTTTCTAATTTAATATACATAGTCTGTGTAGAATTTAAAGAATTTATAACTTTGAAGTGCACACATATTTTGTGGACAACCTGTATTTCATTACATTAAAACTTAAATTCTTACGCCCGGAGGACGCATATTCTTGCAAGTGAAATTAATGAAAATTATTCATGCCAATTTGAAGATATTACGAACTTAGAACAGGAACTTTTATCAAAATGACTTGATTCGGCAGTAAAAGTAAAGTCGACAAGGTGGCCTAAAGTCGGTACCAGCCAGACAGCGAGGGGATCTATCTCCTTTTCACTAGCACTAGATCAAGGAGATTGTTTTTGCATCTGAGGTGAAGCTCCACACTTACCATCAGCTCCTCACTTTACTACACAGATCCCTGTGATACTTATACGCTGAGTTGGCAAGGGCCAGTATCGAACCAGGAATCTTGGTATTCCTAGGCCTTCTCTACCGACTGAGCTAAATCATGCGTATAACATGCCTGTCGACTCAGCCAACACCGATCGTTATGAGTGCCAGATTTGTTCTAAGCTATGCAAGTTGCTGGCAGGACTTTTGTTTTACGGCATATCAAACCATTTGGGGTCATTTAATAATAAATCGACACGTACATACCAAAACAGACGCGATACCTTTATATACATAAGATAGATGCTGATCGCAACATCTTGTCAGGCTACTGCCAATCCTTCATTCATTGTCCGTTTGTGAGCTTGTTCATGACTTTTCAGTTCTGCCAACAACTTGCCTAGCTTAGAACAAATCTGGCATTCATAACGATCGGTGTTGGCTGAGTCGACAGGCATGGTATACGCATGTACATACATATTGACAAACCAAACCAAACCAAACCGAAAGATTGGCCTTGTGTCCCATCCTGACCGAGGCGAAGGGGTCGATTAAATACACACATAAGCTACAGGTCTATAGATTAATAAAACGGGACAAATCTTTTAGATATCTAGTTACACCCCCTGGTGACTAAAGTAATTACTAAAATTAGTCTAGTACTTTCTAAGTTCTAGACCGCGGCTACGTTTTGTATTGTGTTACTCATGAGCATTTTCAACCCCAGGGATCATTTATATTATCAGATTCTAATTAACAAACAATACCTGCAATCTTCAGATCTCGGTTCATTAAACTTGAACTTACTTTGCAAGAAACGGAGGCGCCCTTTGTGAAAAGGTTATCGTCGTAAGAAATGGACACGATGACCCGAATTCAAATGCTGGATGGACTCTGGGGACACTTTATATTTCATTGCATTAAAACTTGAATAAATAATCAAAATCATTAATTAATACATAGATTAAATCTTATTTCTCTGAATGTTTGAGATGAGGCTTGATGATTAGTATTATCTGCGTTATTCGGACTATTGTCCCCATCTTTATTGTTATTTGTACAACGTTTCGGCCGATATGCCCCCAGGCCTTCTTCAGGTATTTCTTGTCGGACTCGGGAGCCTTCTCGAACTCGGGAACCTTCTTTTCGAACTCGGGAACCTTCTTGTCGTAATCGGGAGCCATCAGAAGATGGCGGCCGGGTTAGAACCAGTAGCAGCGAGCAAACAAGTAAGACCATCATCTATCATCGCCGAGTCCATTTAAGCAAAAAGGTAGAGAAAGCATTATTCCATCTCTCTCTCTCTCTCTCTCTCTCTCTCTCTTCCCGATTATATACCCGATGTCTTATAAGGTGTATACAACACTGGTAGCAGAGCGTAATTTTCCACAATTTTTAAAAACAACGTTTTATTATAGCGGATATGCACAAACCATATGCAACGAATGTTGTAGATATTGCCGGTCAACTTACAGTGGCACATGTTTTAAAAAAATGCTGTCTGACGCTGCTTAGAAGTTTGCAATATCCCCCGCTCACCCATCCCCCCTTTATGTCTTTTTTTCTCTCGTTGAGAACTTCCGGTAGAATTCCAGTCCATTCGACAGCAAAAGCTGTGACTGTCTGAAAGTCAATGGCAGAAAATGATACATTGACAATTGACATGAGATTCTCCTCTTAGTTGAGTCAAACTAATTTACGTTTGAAACTTAATATATCCACGTTTCACACACATGATCGACAATCTCAAACGAGACTTTTGTTTGGCTTGATTTAACGGCATATCAACTCGTTATAACGGCATATAAACGGACGGAGATGCCCGTGGTGCAATGGTAGTCGCCGAAGGAAATGGACACGGTAATACGAGTTCAAATCCTGGACGAGGTTTGTTGCATTTCATATGGCTCTAATACCCTTGGACAATCTCAAACGTGGCTTTTGTTTGGCTTGATTTAACGGCATATCGACTCGTTATAACGGCATATAAACGGACGGATATGCCCGTGGTGCAATGGTAGTCGCCGAAGGAAATGGACACGGTAATACGAGTTCAAATCCTGGACGAGGCTGGTTGCATTTCATATGGCTCTAATACCCTTGGAAAATCTCAAACGAGGCCTTTTTTGGCTTGATTTAACGGCATATCAACTCCTTATAACGTCATATAAACGGATAAAGGGGCTCATGGTGAAATGGATATGGCGATACGAGTTCAAATCCTGGACGAGGATGATTTTATTTCATATGGCACTAATACCTTAGAGAAAGGCATGTATGTAAATATTCTCCCCCCCCCAACTATGGGGAAATAGTAGGGCGGACTAGGCTCTTCAACCTTGTTACGACATCTGGTCTAGGAGAATTAAAACCTGGTAAACTTCTCTTAAAAATTGACTTTGTGTCATATCTTCCTCGCCAGCTAAGGGCTGGCTCATAGAAATATACAAATAAAGTTGGATGTTCAACCTCTCTCTCTCACACTCTCCAATCTCTCTCTTTAATCTCAAAGAGAAACTTACATATATAAGGTGTAGTTACTCAAGATATACATAGAGAGAAAAATTTCAAAATTTAATTCGCTTTGCATACTCACCTTTTTCCTGATCACAGAGCCCACGTTGTTGCATACCCTTCTTCTTTACTTCTTTACTTCTTACTCTATTCTTCTGGCCGTCTTTGGAATCTTATAACATCTTGTCTTGGTCTGGAATCTTCTAAGGTCTGGACTTCTCTTGGGGATTTCTCTTTATCAGAAGCCCTGTGTCATTGTTAGTTTTTTTAGGTAATAACACAAGACTCCGATTTACTTTGATCTTACTTTATTTTTAAATCCCCCAACCAGACATCTGCGCAGATGAGGGACCGCGCGTATAACGCGACTTACCCCTTCGAGCTCGCTGCTACCTTCTAACTGACCGAAACTTACTTACTATCTAAACCGGAAGATAGGGTCTTCTCTACCGGTTCTCACGGCTATCCCCGGAAGGTAGGGTGAGGACTGAGGTCAACGTTGTCACTCATTCCTCAAGGCCATCAGCTGCACTTAAAACGCCATCTTGTTTCTACACTATTGCACATAAATATTAGGTATCTAATAATTATGTAACAACGTTTTTTCTAGTATATGAATATAGATAGGAGGTTTTAGTTTGATTTTACAAATATTCATTTTTATTCCTTTTAAAATCTGAAAAAAAAATGAACAAAAGTTTTTACATGAAAAAAGAAAAGTAGGTCACAGATTTTCTGAGAAAATGTTGGCTAGTCTATTTTTGAATACTCCAAAATATTACTAAAAAAACTTTGATAATAATGAAATTTATTGTGTACAATGCTCAGGTGCAACATAACTCATCAAAGTCTCATGTCCAGTACACAGAAATAATGTATTAGTGTCAGAAACATGAACAGCATATAGTAATAATATACATGTATGTGTGCGCGTGTGTACATATGTGTGCCGATGAGAGTATCAGGTATAGTGTTGACGGACTACAGGAAGCATGGAGGCTTTGAAAGATGCAGTGTTTCGGCAGCCCACAACGTATGTTTTTAGCTCTACTAGTACATAATCATTTTCAACCTAGACGCGTGCCACGAACCTGCTGTAGTTCAACTTCATTTCATTTCCCGCTCAAATGTTATATTTTAATTAAGAGATTAAATTATGTCAAAAGTAATATTTCCAATAAAGAAATTCCCGAAATTACGATTTATTTAAAAAAAAAATGTTTCAACAAGTTTCCTCGTTACTATTATTGCTTTTTTCCCTTCTCATAGATTAATTTTCCTAATCACCGTTGGTCTTCTGGGAGATTTTATTATATGAAATATATGCGAGCATTTAAATTTAATTGACAGAAACCGGGAATTCTCAGTATAGTCGAGGTCGGCTTTTTAGTAATAAATGACAACACAGATGAATGGTTTGTGCTGATTCTGTGGAGTCCTTTTTTTAAAAATGCTTTCTCTCCCTTTTTTGTTTAAATGGACTCGGCGACCCGAGTTCAAATCCTGGACAAGGCTTAGCGTAGTCAATACTTATGATACAAACCTTCTGACATTGAATTTTTAGCTCCCACTCCACTCAGGCCATATCTTCCAAAAATAAATTTTGACAACGCCTAGAGGGCTTTTTTTTCTCGTTTATTAATAATGGAGATTCGCTTCCGGTTTTTGTCTTTAACAAAAACTACGTCAAAGCTTACGTCACTATATCCTAAATCAAATAAATACACTAAAAATTTGAGCATATATATATATATATATATATATATATATATATACCAACCACTCCACACGAGCTTTCTCTCCCTCTTTTGTTTAAATGGACTCGGCGACCCGAGTTCAAATCGTGGACAAGGCTTAGCGTAGTTAATACTTATGATACAAACCTTCTGACATTGAATTTTTAGCTCCCACTCCACTCAGGCAATATCTTCCAAAAATAAATTTTGACAACGCCTAGAGGGCGTTTTTTTCCCCTAGTCTGTTAATAATGGAGATTCGCTTCCGGTTTTTGTCTTTAACAAAAACTACGTAACTGCTTACGTCACTATATGCGAAATCGTCAAAACAGAATAAATACACTCAAAATTTGAGCATGCAACATTAGACAGTCCTCATTGTTTTTTAAAACAAGTTTTAATAGATACATCCCCAGTATCATATATTTATATATAGTTTGTTTTATTTTAATAGATATTCAAAGTTAATAGAACTTAGTTTCGATTTCAAATTGTTTTTTTTAAATTTTTACTCCTTTAATAAATTTGATGATTTCATGATTTATGGTTCAAACTCTCCTACATTTATTTTTTAACTTCCACCTCCTCAAGCAATATCTTTCAAAAATGTATTTTTACATCGCCCAGAGGGTGTTTTTAAAATTTTTCTAGTATAACTAATGTATGATAATTTGATCTTACCTTGCATGTGAAGATGAAATTTAACTCCTCCTTTTCTTCCTCCAAAGTTGTAGGGTGCGAGAAAAATTGCACAAAAATCTCTCCCTTCATATTCGATAGGTCTTTTATATTCATACTCATATGACTTCTCCGCACTGTCAGCTGGGGGATGTAGAATACGCCCAATGGCGCCAAATTTTAAAAAAAGTATCTTTAAACACATTTTTCAAAACTCATTTTTTATGTATTTAACCCATATATATATATATATATATATATATATATATATATACTTACCAACTCCTCCGCACGAGCAGAATGGGACACATGGTCAATTTCTTAAGCGGAGTTCAACGGGTTTAAATTCAGAGTTTTCCTTCTCCTGGACCGGTTGCCTAACAATATTAAAGAGCCCAGTCTGCCCTACTATTTACCCATAGCTGGACGGAGAATAGGTGGATGCATACCTTTCCCAAGGGTATTAGCGCTATGTAAAATGCAAACAGCCTCGTCCAGGATTTGTATGCTATATACTTATTTACTAGACTTAGTTTAGATGTGGCCCAAGGCCAGAAGTAAGGGGCGCCCAATGAGAATCGAACTCTCTAACAATTGTCAGCAAATCTAGCTTGCTAATCATTACACTACGTGGGTGGCGATCCATGATGCTTAAGAACGGAGTCTTGGTGAAAAGACAAAGAAAAAAAAAAGAAAAAAGCTATTGCTGCAGTTTTTGGTTGTTCTGATATTTTGTAAGATTACGAAACGTCCTCTTTCGTTAAATTAAAAATATTAGCTTTTTTTCTTATTAAATTAGCTTTTTTTTAATTAAATAAAAAAAATTAAATAAAAAAACTATTAAATAAAAAATAAAAAATATTATTAAATATTATTATTAAAATATTATTAAATGAAAATTATGGTTTATTATTAAAATTATGGTTTATTATTAAATGAAAAATATCATTAAATAAAAAATATTATTAAATAAAAAATATTATTTAATAAAAAATATTATTTAATAAAAAAATTTATCAAATTAAAAAGATTAAAAAAAGAAAAAGAAAAAAAGCAATTGCTGTAATTTTGAGTTGTTCTGGTGTTTTGCGAAATTACGAAATGTCCTCTTTCGTTAAATTTTATAAAAATAGAATTAAAATGACAACTCTTAGATTTTTAAGAAGACATGGCATTTCAGATTTGCTCCCCCCCCCCTCCGGAGAGAAAAAAGTGTCGATGCTTAACCTCACTGGAGACATAACGGCTCATCGGACATTGACACCAACAGTTCCTGTTAAATAAGATATTCTTGAATCATAAATAATCCGTACTTGGTTCTCCACCCAGTAATAGGCTGATTGATCCCACGTCCCGGATATAGTAGTTCCCATTGGCGAAATGATGTTTTTCAAACTCATTCTACATATTGTAGTAGACAACCTGTGTTGCAGCAGTGGAAGAAGAAAACTTGGGTCCATCTTTTAACAGACCACACTGAACGTTCCAATCTGGTTGAATTGCTTCCCAAGAATTAAAAAAACAAAACAAAACGAATTTTGTTCTTTGATTCTTAGATTCTGGGAGCCTTCACGGAACTTCGAACCGAACCCATTATTCAATCCATCGGGGGTATAAGAGATGTAATATGCGACGTGCCTGGTCTAGAATGCAAATGGCGGCTTCCACTCGTCTATAAGTAGGGGCTACTTATCGACGGCCTGCCATCAAAATCTGCATAATACTAAGAACGATCACTCAAAGCTACTTTTAATCAAGAGAGGTCACATTAACCTACCCACACAGGGGGTAAACTGTTCTCATTCCGTTAAGGATGACCGGGTACGAGTGTTAAGCTATGTTAAGTATTCTATATTGTTATCACCTTTGATCAGGATTGAACCCGCAATCTATAGATGCTTATCACTTAGAACTTCATTAACGGAATGAGAACGATCTACTCCGGGTGGACTGAATAAAGAATTTGGTTCGACATTCCGTGAAGGCTCCCGATTACGACATAAAGGCTTGATAAGAAGGTTCCCCAGTTCGACAAACAACACCTGGAGATATCGGCTGAAACGTTGTATATATAATTATAAAGATAAGGACAATAGTCCGAAAAATCCAAATAATACAAATTATGAAGCCTTGTCTTAAAAATCCAGACAAAAAGCATGGTAATGTATTGAATGTTAAATGCATCAAATTTCCAAGAAGTCTGGTTCGCTCATGAGAGACTTTAATCTTTGGTACGGTAACCGGTCTAGGAGAAATATAAATTTAAACCATGTGTATGTTTTTTTTGTGTCGGACGAAAGATGAATTATAGTAATATGAATTTGGGTGAGATGAATTTGGGAGAGATGAATTTTGAGTGAGATGAATCATGGTAATATGAATTTGGGTGAAATGAATTTGGGTGAGATGAATCATGGTAATATGAATTTGGGTGAAATGAATTTGGGTGAGATGAATCATGGTAATATGAATTTGGGTGAAATGAATTTGGGTGAGATGAATCATGGTAATATGAATTTGGGTGAAATGAATTTGGGTGAGTGAATCATGGTATGAGTTTGTTTACTCGATCACAATCCAAGTCTCGAAATAATAAAAAAAGGATGTCTTGGATATGACGCTACTAAATTGAATCTAATGGTGACACCCCATTTTTTAAGCTCTGAGGAGTGCGAAGTATCCAATTATTGCCATTACCCCCATTCTGACTCAAAGTAGAAGTACCTATTAAGGTCCCATCTACTCTTTCTCTTTCTTTTGGGGTGGTGGTGGTGGATTTTACGGCTTGTCAGTCCTTGTCGTTAATTGTTATATTCTTGTAGTTTCATCCGGACATTCATAAATACATACTGCCCTTTATATATGTACTAGAAAAACGTGACTCGTTGGGTCACCCATTGAAATCTAGGTAGATAATTGTAATCAGAAAAGAAGTGAAAAAAAAAAAGAAAAAAAAAAAAGAAATAGGAGATTTAAAAATCATTTTGAAAGATTTCTAGGAAAGGGAAAGTTTGACCAAATTTAAATGAACATGCTTCTTGAAATTCTATTAATAATATTAGGGATACCCATATTTTCGTCTGCTTTTCATTTTAAATATAACGAGCGCGGGCCACATTATTAGTGTGTTCAGTACTTTCTAACCAGAATAAAATCTCCGAGAAAAAATTGTAAAACAAAATTAATCTTTCCATGTTATATTCATCGATGAGTGACGTAAGATGCACAAAAACAAATTTAACCAACATATTTATTTTCAAAGCATTATCAGAGAATGCAACATTAGCAAAAAAGGTTTAGTGAGATTTGTGAAACTGAAGTTTGCCTTTTAAGATATCGTCAATGTTTGGTTTGGAATTGCTACATCCAATCAAGAGAATTGCTTTCAAATGTTTATCAGTCAATTTCGTTCGATGGGTTAATTCCGTAGTCAAGTCCATGAGGATTTAGTCAGCTTAACATGATATTTAAATTTAAATGGTATCAGAACATCTCGCGTTCAAGTCAAGTATTGTCGGCGGGCCTGATAAAATGCCTTCGTGGGCCGTAGCTTGGTGACCCCTGAATTAAACGACGGTACCACTATTTGTCAAAACTGTAAATTGTGCCACCGAGGCAGATTGGCACATCTGAACCCGAATGCCCCCCCCCCCTCCAGTAAAAAATGTAAACATTTTGTTTTCGCGAGTAATATTTTGTTGCTTGGAAATTATTTTACCCAACCCGTTCGCTATGGGTAGTATGTGACACAAGGTCGCAAGTATGGGACATCTAGCCAGGATCAAACTTGCTATTCAGCAGTAATGATATCTGCGAGACTAGTCTGCTAGTCATTCCACCACGACGAGACGCCATTATTTACCCAACCCACTCAACACGGGTAGGAAGTGACACGGTCGTAATTGGAGGGCATACAGTGGAGATCAAACTCGCTAATCTGTATTAATAGAATCTGTGAGACTAGCTTCTGTGAGACCAAAGAATTTCATTCTCAAGCACAGATTCTAGTTTATGCATATACAATTCTGTTGTATGGTCAACATTTAATTTTTTGCATAATTCCCAGTGGATCACCTTCCCAACCCAGTCGTGTCTAGCTTTGTATTTCCGTTGTGCTAGTTTGCTACATTCGCTTAATACATGGTTTACAGTCTCATCTCTGTCACCGCACAGTGTACATTTACTGTTTTGTTGTGTATTATTATTATTATTATTATTATTATTATTATTATTATTATTATTATTATTATTATTATTATTCATTCCTTATGAGTTTTTCACACTAGCGTTAGCTGATGGTATTTCACTGTAGTCTGAGTGACAATAAGTCTCCTCAGATCTCCAGGACTCTTCTGAGTATTCTAGCTTATTGCAGCAGTGCAGTAGGTAGTCTGGATGGTCTCAATTCTTTAATTGATTTCCAGATCCTCCTGCCTTTTTCCCAAGTTTATTGGGACCGTTCCAAGTGCACCAACTACAATTGGTATAACTTTCACTCTCATGTTCCACAACTTTTTCAATTCTCTGGCAAAGTCCAGGTATTTATCCATCTTTTCGTTTTCCTGTGATCTGCTGGAACCGCAAAGTCCACAAGTTGACACGTTCTCCTTTTTTTTGTTAATCAACACTAGGTTTGGTCTCTTGGCTGGGATAGGGTGATCCGTCTTCATCTCAAAGTCCAAGAGAATTGTATGTGTTTCATTCTCAAGAACAGATTCTGGTTTATGCATATACCATTTAGTTGTATGGTCAAAATTTTATTTTTTGCATAATTCCTAGTGGATCTCCTTCCCAACCCAGTCGTGTCTAGCTTTGTATTCCGTTATTATTATTATTATTATTATTATTATTATTATTATTATTATTATTATTATTATTATTATTACTTGACCCCAAACTATGTTAATACAGGGCTAAACAAGATTTAAAGGTAAATTCTTATGGAATTGAATAGCATATTTTTGATTTTAATAATAATTGTAGTTTCATGTCGCATTGACATTTAATTGATAGATCCGTCGTAATAGAATTTCTAAAAAATTCTTTGTATCTAATCATTTATCTAATGTTTTAAAGAATAAATAATATTTTTCATCTATCCCAAAATTCGAACAAAATGTCCCACGCATAAAATGTGCATGAATAAACTGAATTAATCTCTACGATTTTATATTTTATCGATTTTATAACTTTTCAAAAAATCTCTTATAATTTCATTCAATCTCTCTCTCTCTCTCTCTCTCTCTCTCTCTCTCTCTCTCTCTCTCTCTCATATATATATATATAATATATATATATATAAGTTTAAAGAAAGGAAATGAATCCGACAATATGAGTAAGAAAAGGTGGAATGAAAAAACATCACACAATGCTGTTAAAGAAGAAAACAATTTATAATATAATCATAGCTGATACTGATCAATATTTCGATTTTACAAAAATCATCATCAGAGCTCATTCACTCCCGTAGTTGTTTGGGTCGGAGAGGAAGTCAAAATGAGTTTACAAAACAAAAAAAAAAGTATTAAGGTTTTTTTGTTTTGTAAACTCATTTTGACTTTCCTCTCCGACCCAAACAACTACGGGAGTGAATGAGCTCTGATGATGATTTTTGTAAAATCGAAATATTGATCAGTATCAGCTATGATTATATTATAAATTGTTTTCTTCTTTAACAGCATTGTGTGATGTTTTCATTCCACCTTTTCTTACTCATATATATATATATATACATATATATATATATATATATATATATATATATGTGTGTGTGTGTGTGTGTGTGTGTTGTGTGTGTGTGTGTGGAGAAATGTAGAAACAAACACGGGCTGTTATAATGGATAGAAATTTATAGTCGATGTTCGAACGTTTCGGTTTAGAAAGGAAACCTTCTTCAGGACTATGAAATTATTTAAGAAGACACAAGGATTTATGTGGATAAAAGATTATGGATATTTTGTATGCGTTGAGTTTGGAAAATGCGTAGAAAAAGTTTCGTTACCGTTCGATGACTGGCGTTTATCTATTATTATACTAAAGCTGAGCAAATCCAACTTTGCCAGCTAAAGCTTTTTTTTCTATGCATACTAATGATATAAAAACTATCTCAAAATATTGTCTTATCATAAATTTAATCAATGTTTGAAAAATCCCACTTCATTTGCTTCTAATTATCGTAATTTACAATTAAGTCAAAGACCGACCAATCTCTGTCATAAGTATAGTTTATTTCTCTCCCCCTCTCTCAATACATGTAGAATTGAGGATAGAATGAGGAGAGAAAAACATTACTGTGCTTGAAAAGATTACTTGTAGCTGCGGCTGACTGAAATAGGGCTGGTATCGAACTAGGAACCATGTGGTTTCTAGCCGAACACTCTACCGACTGAGCTAACCCGGCCCATTTATATACACCCAAAAATTGAGTAAAAAAATATAAATTATCTTTTACTTTCGCCCCTTTTTTTCAGTAACCAGAGGTTAAATAACATTTTTATAAATAAATAAACACCTACGTTATTGTGTCAAATTTATGCATAAAATATTCAAAATAATCATTGAATTAATAATTAATAGATGCACTCAATATTTTATTTAAGGGGGGGGGGTGATTTCAAATTTTTTCTTTTACTCCTTTAATAAATTTGGTTTTACTTACTTATGATACAAACCCTCTGACATTGAATTTTTAACTCCTATCTTTCTCAAGTAATGTCTTTTAAAAATAATTTTTACACCGCCCGGAGGGAGTTTTTTATACTAGTTCATGTAACATAGTTTATCTTTTGTTATTTAAGAATTAAATTTAGATACAATGAGTCTTATTTTATCCATGACGCGTTCTTTGTTGATTTGCAGATAATCGTGACATTTTATTTGAAAAAGAAAAAAACATCCCGTTTTGACATTGTCCAAAAAGTTAAAGTTAAGATTAACATTTATATATATTCGTTGACAGAAAGAATAAATCCTGTTGGAATAACCATTTTTCTTTTAATATTCCTGTTTTTGGCTTTGGTAATTATCTAGAAAAAAATATTGAAATATGTTCTTTTCTTTGAATTGAGACAATAGTTCAAAAGGGGGTGGGAGTAAATATATGGAAGATTGTGAACGGGAAAGTGAGAAGAAGAAGAAGAAGAAAAAGAAGAAAACTGCAAGAAGAAGAAGAAAAAGAAGAAGAAAAGAGAAGAAGAAGAAGAAGAGAGAAGAAAGAAGAAGAAGAAGAAGAAGAAGAAAAAAGAAGAAGAAGAAGAAGAAGAAGAAGAAGAAGAAGAAGAAGAAGAAGAAGAAGAAGAAGAAGAAGAAGAAAGTTGATAGCAGAAAATTTAGAAAAAGAAAAGATACCACGAGAATAATAATAATAATAATAAATAATAATAATAATAAAGGAGGAAAAAAGAGAAAAGGAAGAAAAAACTTAAAAAAAAACTGGACGAAATGGAAATCAGAGGAAAAATTGAAACCATCAAGACTACTGCATTGCTGCAATCGGCTAGAATACTCAGAAGAGTCTTGGAGACCTGAAGAGACTTGTTGTCACTCAGACTCCAGGGAAATACCATCAGCTAATGCTGGTGTGAAAAACTAAGAAGTATAAATAATAATATTATTATTATTATTATTATTATTATTATTATTATTATTAATAATAATAATAATAATAATAATAATAATAATAATAGTAAATGTAGACTTTGCGGTAATAGAGATTAGACTGTAAACCATATACTCTGCGAATGTAGCAAACTAGCACAACGAGAATACAAAACTAGACACGACTGGGTTGGGAAGGTGATCCACTGGGAATTATGCAAAAAATTAAATTTTGACCATACAACAAAATGTTATATGCATAAACCAGAATCTGTTCTTGAGAACGAAACGCATAAAATTCTCTGGGACTTTGAAATAAAAACGGATCACCTTATCCCAGCAAGAAGACCAGACCTAGTGTTGATAAACATTAAACAAAAAAGAAAGAACTTGTCAACTGGTGGATTTTGCAGTGCCAGCAGATCACAGGGTGAAGCTGAAGGAAAATGAAAAAATGGACAAATATCTGGACCTTGCCAGAGAACTGAAAAAGTTATGGAATATGAAAGTGAAAGTTATACCAATTGTAGTTGGTGCACTTGGAACAGTCCCAAAAGGATTAGAAAAGGGTTTGGAAAGTTTGGATATCAGAGGAAGGATTGAAACCATTCAGAACACTGCACTGCTGCAATCTGCCAGAATACTCAGAAGAGTCCTGTAGACCTGAGGAGACTTGCTGTCACTCATACTCCAATGAAAGGCCATCAACTAATGCTGATGTGAAAACTCAACAGGAGTAAATAATAATAATAATAATAATAATAATAATAATAATAATAATAATAATAAGAAGAAGAAGAAGAAGAAGTATTTATAATGTTAATAACTACAAACGAAGATTATATAAAAATCAGAAAAAATAATGGCGTTTACTTTAAAATGTATAGAGAGAATAATAAGATTTCTTTTCATTTGGATTCTTTTTTTTTTTAATTCTATGATTTCCTTTATTGTTATAATTTCTTCCATTTGTGTGAGCCATTTTTTTTCTTCTTTTCCCATTTGCTTCCTTTCTTCGTCTTTGTTTCCGTCCCCCCCCGACAGATGTTTGCATCTGATTTCATCTTTGTTAACGACCAGACAATGCTTACGTCATATTCACTTCACCCGTTCCATAAATTTCTTTGCTCCACTATTCTGTCAACTGAGAGAATTTTAAAGCAACAGAAAATGCAATAAAGAGAACGCCCATTATTATTACTAGTACAAAATAAAAAACACCCTCCGGGCGATGTAGAAATAGATTTTTGAAACCTATTGCCTGAGGGGTGGGAGTAAAAAAATCAATGTCAGTGAGTTTGTACCCTAAGTAGGTAAAATCATCAAATTCATTAAAGGATTAAAAAATAAAACAATTTGAAATGTAAACTTTGAATATGTATTAAAATAAAACAAACTATATATAGATATATAATACCAGTCATGCATTTATTAAAACTTGTTTTAAAAAACAACGAGGACTGTCTAATGTTTCATGTTCAAATTTTGAGTGTATTTATTCTATGTTATGACGATTTTGGGTAATGTGACGTAAGCAGAGACGTAATTTTAATAGATTAATAGAAGATTATTATTATTATTATTATTATTATTATTATTATTATTATTATTATTATATTAGATTTCCATGACATGCAATATTCTACTTTGGCCCGTTCTTGGTCTTGACGGGCGGTCGGAGAGGCCTCCTCCAATCAATCGGCTAGTCACGTCAAGTCCTAGCACCTATATGATTGCCCCAACCCTATTGCCCTTATAGCAAGCCCCAATCACTTTTTATCATATGGGTGCTAGAAGGCGGTGGCTGAGTGTCTATATGTCCTGGGAATGACGTTAAACTCTATCTGATGGTGAGGTTCCTGTTTTGGAGATCTGGGGAATGTGGAGCACTCCATCATCACCATTGCTCCCAGATCTACTCTGACCCGGAGTGGTAGTACTTGTTAGGGTCCCATCTATGGGATAAATAGAAAAAGGTGTTTATAAAAAAATTGAGTATCTATTTAAGAATGAATACATTTCAAAACTTTATCGGCATTAAACGACCCACTGAGGTTGATATGCCATAAAACAAAACAAACCAAACCAAATTATTATTATTATTATTATTATTATTATTATTATTATTATTATTATTATTATTATTATAATAATAATAATAATAATAATAATAATAATAATAATAATAATAATTAGGTCTTTTAGAAGCAAACAGAAATGAAAGCAAAAGTTAAAAAGGAATACATCAGGAGAACAAGAAAAACTACTAGAAACCAAGCTCAACAGCAGAAATCTCATCAAAGGAATTAATACCTGGACTGTTTCCATTATAGAATACTCTGGGTCATTCTTAAAATGGACAAAAGAGGAACTGAAACAGATTGACCAAAGGACTAGAAACTTAATGCTTTACACCCTAGAGACGATAGAGATAAGCTATACGTATCAAGAAAGGAAGGTGGGAGAGGTCTTGCCAACACAGAGGATTGCGTAGATGTCACAATCCAAGGACTCGAAGAATACACAAAAAAGAGCGAAGAAAGATTACTTATGACAGCCAATAACAGTAGATACAATATAAGGACAAACAGAAAAATAACGAAAAAAGAAAAAAAAAGAAAACAAAGATGGGAAGAAAAATAGTTATATCGATACTTCAAACGACAAATTGGGATGGTTGTACATGAAAAAACTTAGACATGGTTAAAAAGAGGAAACCTCAACAGAGAAACTGAATCTTTGATTAACAAAAAAGAAAGAATTTGTCAACTGGGGGATTTTGCAGTTCCAGCAGATCACAGGGTGAAGCTGAAGGAAAATGAAAAAATGGATAAATTCCTGAACCTTGCCAGAGAACTGCAAAAGTTATGGAATATGAAAGTTAAACCAATTGTAGTTGGTGCACTTGGAACGGTTCCAAAAAGCTTGGTAAAAAGATTGGAAAATCTGGAAATCAAAGGAAGAATTAAGACTTGTTGTCACTCAGACTCAGTGAAATACCATCGGCTAACGCTGATGTGAAAATCTCAAAAGGAGTGAATGATACTACTACTACTACTACTACTACTACTACTACTTAATAATAATAAGAAGAAGAAGAACACGAACAAGAAAAACAAGAAAAAGAGTCTAGCGACGCATGAGTTTAGGAAAAATGAGTCTAAAAAAAGAAAATGTAAAAGGAAAAGATGTATGAAAAGAAGAAAAAAAATTCTATAGAAGAAAGTTTAGAGGAAAGAAGATTTAAAAGAGAAAGAGAGGATATGTTCTAAGTCATGCAAGACTTTGGCAGGATTGAAAAGTCATGAACGAACTCACAAACTGACAATGAATGAAGGAGTGGCAGTTACCTGACAAGACGTTGAGATCAATATCTATCTATCTATCTATCTATCTCATTCTGTTCTATGTATGTATGTATGTATGTATGTATGTATCTATCTATCTATCTATCTATCTATCTCAGTCTATTCATCTATCTATCTATCTATCTATCTATCTATCTATCTCACTCTGTTCATCTATCTATCTATCTATCTATCTATCTATCTCACTCTGTTCTATGTATGTATGTATGTATCTATCTATCTATCTATCTATCTATCTCAGTCTGTTCATCTATCTATCTATCTATCTATCTATCTATCTATCTATCTACCTATCTATTCATCTATCTATCTATCTATCTATCTATCTATCTATCTCAGTCTGTTCATCTATCTATCTTCTTAGTCTGTTCTGTGTATGTATGTATGTATGCATGTATCTATCTATCTATCTATCTATCTATCTATTTATTTATCTATCTATCTATCTTATATCTATCTATCTATCTATCTATCTATCTATCTCAGTCTGTTCATCTATTCATCTATCTACCCATCTCAGTCTGCTCATATCTATCTATCTATCTATCTATCTATCTATCTATCTATCTATCTATCTACTAGCTATCTAGCTAGCTAGCTATCTCAGTCTGTTCATCTATCTATCTATCTATCTATCTATCTATCTATCTATCTCAGCCTGTTCATCCTATCTATCTATCTATCTATCTATCTATCTATCTATCTATCTAGTCAGTAGATTCGCGTGCTTGTAAAAACCTCAATACCTTCATAGTTCATCACTTTAGAATATTGATTTTTCAAGACCGTTAAATATTCAGAGGATCATATTCCCATCCGGATACCGGCCCTCACCGTCCCAACTACAAATGTCCCGGTTCACAAACGTTGAATACGTTACTTACTTCAAAAGAGTTTGTCAAAAGGATTTGTGTATGAAATATTCTCTGAAGTCAGCTCCTAGAATTGTCTAACCATCTCAAAGAGAAACTTAGAGTGTCAACGAAATAACCATCAGTCTATCTATCTATCTATCTATCTATCTATCTATCTATCTATCTATCTATCTATCTATCTATCTATCTCATCTGTTTATATCTAATCTATCTATCTATCTATTATCCAGTCTGTCATCTATCTATCTATCTATCTATCTATCTATCTCAGTATGTTCTATCTATCTATCTATCTATCTATCTATCTATCTATCTATCTATCTCAGTTGTCTATCTATCTATCTATCTATCTATCTATCTATATCTCAGTCTGTTTATCTATCATCTCTCTATCTATCTTATCTATCTCAGTCTGTTCTATCTATCTATCTATCTATATCAGTCTGTTCTATCTATCTATCTATCTATCTATCTATCTATCTATCTCAGTCTGTTTCTATCTATCTATCTATCTATCTATCTATCTATCTATCTCAGTCTGTTCATCTATCTATCTATCTATTATCTATCTATATCTATCTATCTATCTATCTATCTATCTATCTATCTATCTATCTAGTCTATCTATCTATCTATCTATCTATCTATCTGTCTGTTCTATCTATCTATCTATCTATCTATTATTATCTATCTATTATCGCTATCTATCTCAGTCTGTTATCATCTATCTATTTATCTATCTATATATCTGACTTGAAACAAAGCCAGAGAAAGTATACGCTAACTTCATCAAAAGAATTAGAAACCCATAAATTTATCGTGACTTATTATATACCACCCACATTATAAGCGCAGACAACAAAAAGTATAAAAATATATAACGATATATATATATATATATATATATATATATATAATATATATATATATATATATATATATATATTCAGAATATCCAGAAGTTCCAGACACAAAGAAAAATCACCACCCACCCGGAATTAAATGTCCTTCTAAAAGCTGAAGCAATTAAGAACAGAGTTAATAAGAACTGCAACTCCTCCACGCTACTCAATAAACAGTTAAAAACTGCCGTTAAACAACTATGCAACCACCCTGATATTTACATTAAAAAAGCCGATAAAACTAATATTTTCGTTGTGATTAACAAAACTGACTACAATTCCAAATTGCAAACATTATTAGACAATCACACAAAATTTAAAAGAATTTATAAAAATACATAAATCAACTAAAGACAAAAATAAATAAACTTATTACGGCAAATAATTCCCAACAAGACAGCCTAAAACTTCCCAAAATCATCGGCGACTATAAACCTGGCTACATTTAGGTACAATCAAAATAAACAAACCTCAACACCCTCTTCGCCCATTATTTCACAAGTTACTACACCCAATATATGAATTAACTAAGATTATTAATCAACTCATTTTCCCATAAGAAAAAGACAACCACTAATTACAGTTGAAATCCAGCCATGATCTACTCCAATTTCCTACATACTTTAAAACCAGATAAAAAAAATCAAAAGCTTCACCAACGTTCCGTCAAAAAAGTATAGACATCATCATTAAAATATTTACAACAACCCTCACATATCAACCTCTTAAAATGAATCCCAACATCCATAAAAAAAAATTCTCCTCTACTGTACAATTGAGTCCCATTTACGACCATCTAAGTAATTTATATGTACAACAGGACGGTATCTCGATGGGTTCCATTTTAGGTCCAACTTTCAGTAATTTCTGCATGGCTCACCTTGAAAATAAAATATCTAACATTATAAAAAGCCCTCTATCTACGTTAGTTATGTTGATGATATTCTCGTCCTTGTCAACAACACAAATGAACTAATCGAACTCCAACAAGCATTCCAAAAAAACTCTGTCCTCAATTTTACATATGAACTAAACAATAATAATCAACTCCCGTTCCTTGGTGTATTGATTGACACCAACAATAACACTTTTACAACATACCATATAAAAAAAACCTATAAGTGTTAACTCTACTACTCTTAATTTTAATACTGAGTGTCCTGAAAGGTACAAAAAAAGCTATAATAAAAAAACCTAATATATCGTGCAAAGCTCATTTCTTCCTCAAAGCTGATATTCTACTTCAAACTCAAAAACATCAAACAGACGCTTGTTAATAACGGATTTCCTAATCACGTCATTGACGAACAAATCAAACAGACCATCCAAAAAAAGACGCTAACTACAAGGAAAAACATTACAGCAAATACTTCTTTAAATAACATAATTTATTGCCATAACCAGATGCACAGGAATTACAAACTTGATGAAATAGCACTAAAGAAATTAATTCGGAACAACGTTGCCCCAACCGCGCCCGATAATAAGGAAAAATTGATTATTTATTACACCAAATATAAAACCACTTGTTATCCGCAACAACTCCTCTCACTAAACAAGTCGTCTTAATGAGACTAATGTAGTATACAAATTTAAATGCCCCTTAGGATATTGTGGTCTCCCCT
>CM042161.1:17750435-17755435 GCA_023376005.1 Doryteuthis pealeii | reverse complement strand
AATAATAATAATAATAAAATAATTGGAAAAGGGTCTGGAAAGCCTGGAAATCAGAGGAAGGATTGATACCATTCAGAAGACCGCACTGCTACAATCTGCCAGAATACTCAGAAGAGTCCTGGAGACCTGAGGAGACTTGCTGTCACTCAGACTCCAGTGAAAGAACATCAGCAGGTGCTGATGTGAAAACTCAAAAGGAGTAAATAATAATAATAATAATAATAATAATAATAATAATAATAATAATGATAATAATAATAATAATAATAATAATAATAATAATAATAATAATAATAAATTAATTGGAAAAGGATCTGAAAAGCCTGGAAAATCAGAGGAAGGATTGATACCATTCAGAAGACTGCACTGCTGCAATCAGCCAGAATACTCAGAAGAGTCCTGGAGACCCGAGGAGACTTGCTGTCACTCAGACTCCAGTGAAAGAACATCAATTAATGCTGATGTGAAAACTCAATAGGAGTAAATAATAATAATAATAATAATAATAATAATTAAATAATAATAATGATTCTCTGGGACTTTGAGATAAAGACGGATCACCCTATCCCGGCCAGGAGACCAGACCTAGTGTTGATTAACAAAAAAAAAAAAAAAAAAAAGAGAAGAGAGAACATGTCAACTGGTGGACTTTGCGGTCCCAGCAGATCACAGGGTGAAGCTGAAGGAAAATGAAAAGATGGATAAATACCTGGACCATGCCAGATAATTGAAAAAGCTGTGAAATATGAGAGTGAAAGTGATACCAATTGTAGTGGGTGCACTTGGAATGGTCGCAATAAACTTGGAAAAAAAGACTGGAAGAACTGGAAATCAGAGGGAGAATTGAGTCCATCCAGACCACTGCATTGCTGCAATTCTGTCCATATTACGGTCAAGTCACAGAGAAAACACTGGTTCTTGCTAGATCACCGAAGTTAAGCAGCGATGAGCCTGTTCAATATTTAATTGGGTGACCACTTAAGCAATAGCAGTACTATGAGCAACCTGGGGTCTTTGTTTATCAAAATGACTTGATTTGGTATTTTTTAGTCGGCGGAGTGGCCTATTGTCTGTATTAGTCGGATAGCGAGGGAGTCTATTCTCTTTTCCCTATCGCTAGACCAAGGACATTGTTTTTGCGTCATAAAAAAGACAATAAAATAAAAAATAAAACAAAACAGTTAAGAAACAACTACACAAAAATGTAAATATGAAACCTAAGGTACAGGCATAAAATAACCCTAGAAGGTTTGACGTGCTGTTAATATCAATCATAATCCATCCTAGTCTATTCAAATTTATCTATTCAAATCTATTCAAATTTATTCATACTGAGGGCTGCCAAGCTTGAGGCGAGCGGTAGCTGTCCAGTGAGATGAAGACATCTCTCCCACCGACGGAGGTCGCCCCTGGCGCCCAACTCTACGCCAAACGAGAAAGGGCTTATAACCGGCCACAGCTGACCCTCCATGCTGTGCCCACACTGCACAGTGTAAAAGGAGTTTCCCCTCCTGGGCACAAAAAAAATAAGAGCCTGGGCAAAATGTATGGAGGCCTGGGTTGCCCAAGTGACAAGGCTCCCTTCTCTGCCTCGCTGGCGTGATCCGAAGGAATGGTGAACCAATACATTCGGCGTCAGGAAAGAGCGGAGGAATTCTCGCTCAACGGCCATCTAGCGCACTATCGCGAGAACACAGAAATACCTGGGCTGGTATCCAGGCGCGTAATAGCCTAAATAACCCCCGATGCCTTGTGGGTATCCTCTGGATAGAAAAAGGCTAAGGGAGAAAACCCTGACAGAATTCACGACTTGGACTCCGTTAGGCAGTTCAGTGTGTAAAACACTATCTGGCAACTCCGGCAGCCAAACTGACGCCGAATGTATTGGCTCATCATTCATTTTTTCAAATTTATCTATCCTATTCAATTTTTTTCTATTTAAATCTATCTATTCTAGATTCCGCCCTGTCAGATAGGGCGTTAGAATGCACTGACTGCACCTCTGCAGAGGGGTAAGATTCCCCCAAATGGGGCCACCTGTTGGCTGTGGGTGGGCGACCCGTGATGCTTAAGGATGGAGTCTTGGAGGATGAGCAGTCCATGACCTGCAACACTCCACTTAGAACCTTACTTAGGCTAGACGGTCGGTCGGAGAGGCCCCCTCCAATCAGTCCGCTGGTCACGTCAAGCCCTATCACCTATATGATTGCCCCAACCCTATTGCACTTATGGCGAGCCCCCAACCTCTTTTTATCACATGGGTGCTAGAAGGCAGTGGCTGAGGGCCTACATGTCCTTGGGATGACGTTAAACTCTATCTGATGGTGAGGTTCCAGCTTTGGAGGTTTGGGGATGTGGAGCACCCCTTCATCACCATTGCTCCCTGGTCCATTCTGACCCGGAGTGGTAGTACCTGTTAGGGTCCCATCTATGGGTTAAATAGAAAAATGTATTTATAAAAATTGTATTATCCATTAAGAATTGATTTATTTCAAAACTTTATCGGTATTAAATGACCCACTGGGGTTGATATGCCGTAAAACAAACAAAACCAAGCCATTCTAGATTATTCTAATTTATCCATCTATCCAAATCAATCCATCTTACTTTATTAACATTTCTCTATCTATTAAAATCCCATCGACCCTAGTCTATTTAAATCTCTCTCTCTATCCAAATCTATCTCTCCTAGTCTATTCCTCTCTCTCTATCCAAATCTCTCTCCTAGTCTATCAAATCTCTCTCTCTCTATCCAAATCTACTCTCTCTAGTCTATTCAAATCTCTCTCTCTATCCAAATCTCTCTCTCCTAGTCTATTCAATCTCTCTCTCTATCCAAATCTCTCTATCCTAGTCTATTCAAATCTCTCTCTCTATCCAAATCTATCTCTCCTAGTCTATTCAAATCTCTCTCTCTATCCAAATCTCTCTATCCTAGTCTATTCAAATCTCTCTCTCTATCCAAATCTATCTCTCCTAGTCTATTCAAATCTCTCTCTCTATCCAAATCTCTCTCTCCTAGTCTATTCAAATCTCTCTCTCTATCCAAATCTCTCTATCCTAGTCTATTCAAATCTATCTCTCTATCCAAATCTCTCTACCCTAGTCTATTCAAATCTCTCTCGCTATCCAAATCTATCTCTCCTAGTCTATTCAAATCTCTCTCCTATCCAAATCTATCTCCTAGTCTATTCAAATCTCTCTCTCTATCCAAATCTTTCTATCCTAGTCTATTCAAATCTCTCTCTCTATCCAAATCTATCTTCCTAGTCTATTCAAATCTCTCTCTCTATCAAATCTATCTCTCCTAGTCTATTCAAATCTCTCTCTCTATCCAAATCTATCTCTCCTAGTCTATTCAAATCTCTCTCTCTATCCAAATCTTCTATCCTAGTCTATTCAAATCTCTCTCTCTATTCCAAATCTATCTCTCCTAGTCTATTCAAATCTCTCTCTCTATCCAAATCTATCTCTCCTAGTCTATTCAAAATCTCTCTCTCTATCCAAATCTATCTCTCTAGTCTTCAAATCTCTCTCTCTATCCAAATCTCTCTCCTAGTCTATTCAAATCTCTCTCTCTATCCAAATCTTCTCCTCCTAGTCTATTCAAATCTCTCTCTCTATCCAAATCTCTCTATCCTAGTCTATTCAAATCTCTCTCTCTATCCAAATCTCTATATCCTAGTCTATTTAAATCTCTCTCTCTATCCAAATCTCTCTATCCTGTCTATTCAATCTCTCTCTCCTCTATCCAAATCTATCTCTCCTAGTCTATTCAAATCTCTCTCTCTATCCAAAATCTCTCTATCCTAGTCTATTCAAATCTCTCTCTCTATCCAAATCTATCTCTCCTAGTCTATTCAAATCTCTCTCTCTATCCAAATCTATCTCTCCTAGTCTAATTCAAATATCCAAATCTCTCATCCTCTAAATCTCTCTCTCCAAAATCTATCTCCTAGTCTATTCAAATCTCTCTGTCTCTATTCAAATCTATCTCTCCTAGTCTATTCAAATCTCTCTCTCTCTATCAAAATCTCTCTATCCTAGTCTATTCAAATCTCTCTCTCTATTCAAATCTCTTCTATCCTAGTCTATTCTCTCTCTCCTATCCAAATCTATCTCTCCTAGTCTACTTAAATCTCTCTCTCTCTATCAAATCTCTCTATCCTAGTCTACTTCAAATCTCTCTCTCTATACAAATCTATCTCTCCTAGTCTATTCAAAATCTCTTCTCTATTCAAATCCCTATCCTAGTCTATTCAAATCTCTCTCACTATCTCAAATCTATCTCTCCTAGTCTATTTAAATCTCTCTATCTATCCAAATCTATCTCTCCTAGCTATTCAAATCTATCTCTCTCTCCAAATCTCTCTATCTTAGTCCTATTCAAATTTCTCTCTCTGTCCAAATCTTTCTATCCTAGTCATTCAAATCTCTCTCTCTATCCAATTCTATCTCTCCTAGTCTATTCAAATCTCTCTCTCTATCCAAATCTCTCTATCCTAGTCTATTCAAATCTCTCTCTCTCTATCCAAATCTATCTCTCCTAGTCTATTCAAATTCTCTCTCTCTATCAAATCTATCTCTCCTAGTCTATTCAAATCTATCTCTCTATCAAATCTATCTCTCCTAGTCTTAAAATCTCTCTTTCTATCCAAATCTATCTCTCCTAGTCTATTCAAATCTCTCTCTCTATCCCAAATCTCTCTCTCCTAGTCTATTCAATTTCTCTCTCTATCCAAATCTATCTCTCCTAGTCTATTCAAATCTCTCTCTCTATCTAAATCTATCTCTCCTAGTATATTCAAATCTCTCTAATCCAAATCTCTCTATCCTAGTCTATTCAAAATCTCTCTCTCTATCCAAAATCTATCTCTCCTAGTCTATTCAAATCTCTCTCTCTATCAAATCTATCTTCCTAGTCTATTCAAATCTATCTATCTATCCTAAATCTTCTCTTATCCTAGTCTATTCAAAATCTCTTCATCTAAGTCTAGTCT
>CM042161.1:17736682-17750335 GCA_023376005.1 Doryteuthis pealeii | reverse complement strand
CTAATTTCAAATCTCTTCGTATTCAAATCCCCTCTATTCCCTAGTCTATTAAATCTCTCTCACTATCCCAAATCTATCTCTCCTAGTCTATTTAAATCTCTCTCTCTATCCCAAATCTATCCTCCTAGTGCTATTCAAATCTATCTCTCGTATCCAAAATCTCTCTATCTTAGTCTATTTCAAATTTCTCTTCTCTGTCCAAAGTTCTTTCGTATTCCTATCGTTATTCAAATCTCTCCTCTACTCCAATTCTATCTCTCCTAGTCTATTCAAATCTCTCTCTCTATCCAATGCTCTCTATCCTAGTCTATTTCAAATTCTCTCTCTCTCTTATCCAAATCTATCTCTCCTAGTCTATTCAAATCTCTCTCTCTCTATTTCAAATCTACTCTCTCCTGAGTCTATTCAAAAATCATCTCTCTATCCAAATCTATCTCTCGTAGTCTATCTCAAATCTTCTCTTTTCTATCCAAATCTATCTTCCTAGTCTATTAAATCTCTCTCTCTATCCAAATTCTCTCTCTCCTAGTCTATTCAAATTTTCTTCTCTCTATCCAAATCTATTCTCTCCTAAGTCTATTCAAATCTCTCTCTTATCTAAATCTATCTCTCCTAGTCTATTCAAATCTCCTCTCCTATCAAATCTCTCTATCCTAGTCTATTCAAATCTCTCTTCTCTATCAAATCTATCTCTCCTAGTCTATTCAAAATCTCTCTCTCTCTATCAAATACATTCTCTCCTAGGTCTAATCTCAAATCTATCTATCTATCCAAATCCCTATCCTAGTCTATTCAAATCTGCTCTCTCTATCCTAGTCTATTCAAATCTCTCTCTCTATCCTAAGGTCTATTCAAATCTCTCTCTTCTATCCAAATTCTCTATCCTAGCCTATTCAAATCTCTCTCTCTATCAAATCTATCTCTCCTAGTCTATTCAAATCTCTCTCTCTCTATTCAAAATCTATCCTTCTCCTTGAGTCTATTCAAATCTATCTCTCTATTCAATCTATCTCTCCTAGTCCTATTCAAATCTCTCTTTCTATCCCAAAATCTATCTCTTCCTAGTCTATTCAAATCTCTCTCTCTATCAAAATCCTCGCTCTCCTAGTCGTATTAATTTCTCTCTCTATCCAAATCTATCTCTCCTAGTCTATTCAAATTCTCTCTCTCTATCTAAATCTATCTCTCCTTGTCTATTCAAATCTCTCTCTATCCAAATTCTCTCTATTCTAGTCTATTCAAATCTTCTCTCTCTATCCAATCTATCCTCCTAGTTCTATTCAAAATCTCTCTCTCTCTATTCCAAATCTATCTCTCCTAGTCTATTCAATCTATCTATCTATCCAAATCTCTCTATCCTAGTCTATTCAAAATCTCTCTCTCATCTAAATCTATCTCTCCTAGTCTATTCAAATCTCTCCTCTATCCAAATCTCTCTATCTAGTCTATTCAAATCTCTCTCTCTATCCAACCTATCTCTCCTATCTATTTAATCTCTTCTCTCTATCCAAACCTATTCTCCTAGTCTATTTTTCATCAAATCTCTCTCGTCTACCTCCAAAACCCTATCTTCCTAGTCTATTTTCAAATCTCTCTCACTGCTATTCAATCTCTCTATCCTAGTCTATTCCAAATCTCGCTCTCTATCCAAAATCTCTCTATCCTAGTCTATCAAATCTCTAACTCTACTATTCAAAATTCTATCTCTCCTTAGTCTATTCAATCTCTCTCTCTATCCAAATACTCTCTATCCTAGTCTATTCAATCTCTCTCTCTATCCAAATCCTCCTCATCATAGTCTATTCAAATCTTCTCTCATCTATCAAATCTCTCTATCCTAGTCTTATTCAAATCTCTCTCTCTATCCAATCTATCTCTCCTAGTCTATTTCAAATCTCTCTCTCCTATCCAAATCTCTCTATCCTAGTCTATTGCAAACTCTCTCTCTATCCAAATCTATCTCTCCTAGTCATTCAAATCTCTTCCTCTATGCCAAATCTCTCTATCCTAGTCTATTCCAAATCTTCTCTCTCTCTATCCAAATCTCTCTATCCTAGTCTATTCAAATCTCTCTCTCTATATCTCTCTATCCTAGTCTATTCAAATCCTTTCTCTCTATCAAATCTATCTCTCCAGTCTATTCAAATCTCTCTCTCTATCCAAACTATTCGTCCTACTCTATTCACATCTCTCTCTCTATCCAAATCTATCTCTCCTAGTCTATTCAAATCTTACTCTCTCTATCAAATCTCTCTATCCTAGTTCTATTCAAATCTCTCTCTCTATCAAATCTATCTCTCCTAGTCATATTCAATCTCTCTCTCTTATCAAGAATCTCTCTATCCTAGTCTATTCAAATCTCTCTCTACCTATCCAAATCTATCTCTCCTAGTCTATTCAAATCTCTCTCTCTATGCCAAATCTATCTCTCCTAGTCTATTCAATCTCTTCTCTCTATTCCCAAAATCTATCTCTCCTAGTCTATTCAAATCTCTCTCTCTATCCAAATCTTCCCTTCTATCCTAGTCTATTCAAATCTCTCTCTCTATCCAAATTATTCTCTCCTAGTCTATTCAAATTCTCTCTCTCATCCAATCTTCTCTATCCTAGTCTATCAAATCTCCTCTCTCTATCAAAATCTCTCTATCCCTAGGGTCTATTCAAAATCTCTCTCTCTCTATCCAATCTCTCGTATCTAGTCTATTCAAATCTCTCTCTCTATCCCCAAATTCATTTCCCTTTTTTTTTTTCTTATTTCCCCCTTTTCTTAGGGGTTCTATTCAAATCTTCTCTCTATCCAATCTATTCTCTCCTAGCTATTCAAATCTCTCTCTCTATCCAAATCTATCTCTCTAGGTCTATCAAATCTCTCTCTCTATCCAAAATCTAATCTCTCCTAGTTTTCAAATCTCTCTCTCTAATCCAAATCTTCCTCTATCCAGTCTGATTCAATCTTCTCTCTATGCCAAATCTATCTCTTCCTAGTCTATTCAAATCTCTGTTCTCTCTATCAAAATCTCTCTATCCTAGTCATTCAAATCTCTCTCTCTATCCAAAGCTATTCTCTCTAGTTATTCAATCTCTCTCTCTATCCAAATCTTCTCTCCTAGTCTATCAAATCTCTCTCTCTATCCAAAATTCTATCTCCTAGTCTATTCAAATCTCTCTTCTCTATCCAAAATCTCTCTTCCTAGTCTATTCAAATCTCTCTCTCTATCCAAATCTATCTCTCCTAGTCATTCAAAATCTCTCTCTCTATCAACTCTCTATCCTAGTCTATTCAAATCTCTCTCCTCTATCCAAATCTCTCTATCCTAGTCTATTCAAATCGTCTCTCTTATCCAAATCCTCTATCCCTAGTCTATTCAAATCTCCTCTTCTCTATCCAAATCTCTCTATCCTAGTCTATTCAAATCTCTCTCTCTATCCAAATCTATCTCCCCTAGTTATTCAGAATTCTCTCTCAATCCAAAATCTCTCTATCCTAGTCTATTCCAAATCTCCTCCTCTCTATCCAAATCTCTCATCCTAGTCTATTTCAAAGTCTCTCTCCTTCTATCCAAATCTATCTCTCCTAGTCTATTTAAATCTCTCTCTCTCTCTATTCAAATCTTGTTCAAACTGCCGATTCTCTGGAGCCAACAAAATAAATTTAAAGAACTCTTGCACATCATTATTCTAATTTACGTTGTTTTCCTGTTTTGTTTTTCTCTCCCCAAAATGACAGCCGTAATTAACAAGATAGACTGGTAATAGCAGATTAAAAAAGATTAAAAAGAAAGAAAGCAACGGAACATGATCAAATGTCTTGAGTAGCGTCAAAGTTAATGTTTTTAATCCGTTAATTCCCTACAGATGAAATCGGCGTCGCAAATCTGTGCGTGTGCATAGGCACATTCACACACAACACGTGGACAGAGGACACAGAACAGAACTAGCACGGATTTTTATATATTCATATCGCCTGAAGAACTTGTGCTGAAACTTTCTTGGAAGTAGAATCGACAAGATAAAAAAAATTCCTGCCTGAAGACTAGCGAAAATCTGTAGAAATTCCATGGTGTAATCGGAAACAGCAATCTATGAATTAATACGCTTGTTCCTTATTCTTCTAACCGTTCTTATCTTGCAACATCCCCTGGTTAAAAAATGAGACCGTCTAAATCGTCAGTGAACCACCTGCTAAGGCGTGTATAAAACCCGTCGCAGAGTGAACTGAGAGTAATGACCAATGAAGAGGTACTCCACACTCCTCAGATCTCCAGAATCGGAAACCTCACCATCAGATACACATTAGTGACATACCCAGTCGGACACCTTTCTGTTTTTCTTTTTTTTAATCTGTAGAAATTCCATGGTGTAATCGGAAACAGTAATCTATGAATTAATACGCTTGTTCCTTAATCTTCCAACCGTTATATCTTGCAGCATCCTCTGAACCATATGACTTTAGGCACCCCTTTTACGATCTCGATTCGTGGGGACATTTTTTCCATTTACACCGTCAAAATCTGGTTAATTGTTAACAGACGATTTTTAGATTTTAAAAAAATTATAAAACTAACCCCTAACCCTAACCCCTAACCCTAACCCCTAACAAACAACCGGATTTTGACGGTGTAAATAAGAAAAGTGTCCTTGTGAGTGGAGATCGCGGAAAGGGTGCCTAAAGGTCATATGGTCCCATCCTCTTGTTAAATCGTCTCAAGTGAACCACCAGCTAAAGCGTGTATAAAAACTCGTCAGAGTGGGACTGGGAGTAATGACAATGAAGAGGTACTCCACACTCCTCAGATCTCCAGAATTGGAAGGCCTCACCATCAGATACACATTAGTGACATACCCAGTCGACTCTTTCTGTTGTGTTTTTTTTTACATCTTTAACCGAACTTTTGGATCCTCATACGTTGAGATCGACGGGAGACTCAATTAAACATGGCTTGGCCACGTCAGGAGGCTGGGCAAAGGCCGCATCCCCAAAGACCTTCTGTATGGCGAATTAGCAGAGGGCACCCGACCGGTAGGGAGACCACGCCTACGCTTTAAATATGTCTTCAAGAGAAACATGAAGACATGCCACATCGACACCAACACATGGGAGGCTTGTACAGAAGACCGTGCGACCTGGCGCCTCCTCGTCAAACAAGGAACGAAAAAGAGTGAAAAAGAGAGGAAAGAAGCCGCCAGGGAAAAGAGAGCCAAAAGGAAGGAGAGACAACAGCAAATCCAGCAAGCATTTATTTGCAATCACTGCACCAGAGATTGCCATTCAAAAATTGATCTGTTCAGCCACTCACGTAGTTGCAGATAAAAAGTGGACACTACGCCATCGTCTTTAATAGACGGAAGGATGCCAACAAATATATATATATATATATATATATATATTATATATATAAAAACAAACAATCTGTTTGAGATGGCGATAGCCAACAAATTTTGGGAGAATATGTGCTTAATTGAAGTCATACCTAATTTGAAAATTAATTAGTTGATAATTAATGAATTATGCGAGCGTATCTGTTCAAATCTATCTATCTATCTATCTATTAAACACAAGGACCGGTTTATCTCAGTTAGAGCATCCGACTAGGGATCGCAAGGTTCCGGGTTCGATACCGGCCCTCGCCAACTGAAACCTATGAGTAGCACAGGGATCTGTGCGGTAAATCGAGGAGCTTATGGTAGGCATGACGCCTCGCCTCAGAAGCCAAAACAATCTCCTTGGTGTAGCGCTAGTGAAAAGGGGATATACTCCCTCGCTGTCTGGCTGATACTGACTTTAGGTCACCTCGATGACTTTACTTTTTTACATATCTATCTATGTGAAGAAAAGGAAGTGAATCCGACGGTATGTAGTATATTAAGAAAAACTGAAAAACACCGGTTTAAATGGTAAGTTTATTGGCAAACGCTGCAGTGTTTCGATCTATTAATTTGTCATCTTCAGGGCATTTGTTGGTATATGGAAGGTGATAAACATTTTTTTATCACAGCAAATAACGAGAAAAGCGAGTAATAGAATCGTTGTTTATCAGTTTGTTTAAAATTTGAAGTCTGAAAAAAAATAAATTTGACGTCATATTTCAAACCGTCCATTTTTTCAACGTTCCTTTTTTACATATCTATATTACTTTTACATATCTATCTATATATCTATTAAACCGAGTTTATCCATCTATATATCTACTAAACACAGTGACTATATATCTATTAAAACCCAGTCAATATCTATATATATATATACCAAACCCAGTCTCCATGTATCTATCTATATATCTATTAAACCCAGTCCATATCTTCACCTATGTGCCATTCGTTTGCGCAGCTGACTTCATTATGTTAGCCTGGGCTGAAAAAGACCAGATTCCATCTTGTTGGCCGTTAACTGTATTACATATACACGCCACATCACATGATAACAAACGCAAATCGGCTACAGCCGTATTCAAGGAGCGTAGAGATACAATCAACCGGAAAAGGTCCTCGTGAATAAACTGAATGAAATATGCCAAGTCAACCATTTACAATCCGCATTAGGAAATAGTTCCATAATACATCATCGAAACTTTTGCAAGGCATTCATGTGCTTCTTTAGTTTCTTTTTTATTTCTTATTCATTTCTATCATCGTATGTTGGGTATTACTATCTAAAATAGTGTTTGTATGTCCGCACCTAAGGATATGTAGATATTTTTCTATGATATCGTGACCTAAAAAAATATCTATCTATCCCGTTCTATTCACATCATCTATCTATCTATCTATCTATCTATCTATCTATCTATCTCATTCTGTTCACGTCTAACTAGTTCTGTTCGTATCTATCAATCTAGCTCATTCTGTTGTATCTATCTAATTTTGTTTCCATCTATCTATCTATCTATCTATCTATCTATCTCAGTCTGTTCATATCTATCTATCTATCTATCTATCTATCTATCTATCTATCTATCTATCTCAGTCTGTTCATATCTATCTATCTATCTATCTATCTATCTATCTATCTCAGTCTGTTCATATCTATCAATCTATCTATCTATTTTTCTAAAAATATATCGATCTATCTATCTCACTCTGTTTATATATATATCTATATACCGATCTATCTATCTCAATCCGTTCATATCTATCTATCTATCTATCTATCTATCCGCTCATTTTGTTCATATATATCTATCTGTATATATATATATCTAACTATCTTATTTTGCTAATATCTATCTATCTATCTATCTATCTATCTATCTATCTCATTCTGTTCACGTCTAATCAGTTCTGTTCATATCTATTAATCTAGCACATTCTGTTATATATATATATATATAATTTTGTTTCTATCTATCTATCTATCTATCTCTATCTCTTTCTGTTTATACCTATCTAATCTAACTCATTCTCCGAGTCCTCGAATTGTTGCATCTACACAATCCCCAAATGCTGGTAAATCCGCTTCCTCCTTCTTTTCTTGATACAGTCTATGTCATCTCTCGGCTATTTGGCCCATCTATATAAGTTCTTTCCTTGTCCGTTTTAAGAATGGTCTATATTATCATACAGGGAGGGAGAGTCTTTGATCCTTTGATAAGATTTCTGTTGCAGACTTTTGTTTTGGGAAGTTTTTCTTCTTTTTTCTGAGATACTCCTTTCTTATTATATATTTCATGTCGGTTTGCTTGATGGTGTCCTCTTCTAATATTCCCCGATATCTGTAGTTTTCTTTTAATCTAATTGAGCGAACATAGCGAAACCAATAGCGAGGACCATGTGAGAAAATAGCACACATATACCCCCCCCAAAAAAAAACAAAACACAAACACACACAAACACATACACACACACACAATTCGAATAATACTAAGACATTTCTCTGAATTTTTGAGATGAGGCTTGATAATTAGTATTATTTGTATTATTGTCCTCATCTTCATTTTTATCTGTACACGTTTCGGCTGATGTGTTCTTTCGGCCCGCCTCTGGTATCCCCTGTCGGACCCGGGAACTGTCTCAAACTCGTGAACCATCTCGGAGTTCGAAAAGAAGGTTCCCGAGTCCGAGAGGGTTCCCGGGTCCGAGGAATACCGAAACGTTTTACAGATAACAATGAAGATGAGGACAATAGTCCGAATAACATAAATAATACTAATACTAAGACATTATAGACACCACACAACACACACACTCACACACACTCACACACACACACACACACACACACACACACACACACACACACATACATACATACTCGAAGAATTCGAAGGAATAAGGCATTATAAAAAAAAGCATACAACAGAATAGTCAGATTCTAGGAATAATCAACATTTCCATTTTCAGGGTTCTGTGTTTTCAGAAATCTTCTGACGAAGGGATTTTTTTTTCATACGAAAATATTGAGAAAATAAATCATAAGTTAAATGAACAACATCTTTGTTACACTTGCATGTGATTGCCTTCAATACCAACCAACAAATCAATATAAACACAACGCTTCAAGCAAATCACAAAATTCTTAGAATACAAAAACAATTTCCCCATAGTTATATATATTTACCCAACCCCTCCGCACGAGCAGGAAGTGACACAAGATCAATGTCTTAAGCGGAGTTTAACAGGTTTGAATTCAGAGTTTTCCTTCTCCTAGACAGGTTGTCTAACCAAGGTTGAAGAGCCATATCTGCCCTACTATTTACCCATAGCTGGAGGGAGTATAATTGGATTCATACCTTTCCCAAAAGTATTAGCGCTATGTGAAATTCAAACAGCCTTGTCGAGGATTTGAACTCGGGTCGACGAGTCCATTTCCTACGACTCTAACCATTACGCCACGCGCCTCCAATAGTTATAGTTATACGGTTTCACGAATTCCCAGTTAATACTAATAATATGCCAGAAATTACAGTTTTAACTAATTATTATTAACGAGAAAAGGAAAAAAAAAGAAATAAAAGAAATGATTAAATAGCAAAGTGTCAAGAAAAGGATAACAATAGACAAATAACACTGGTTTACAAAGAAATTGAGGCAAGCACAAAAATAGCTGTTTTAACCTAATTTAGGGGGGGGGGGCTGAATTCAGATTTAATGGTGAGGTTACCTCCAATGCATTTATGTAGTAAAATCACTTCTAATGCATTTATGTAGTAAAATCACTTCTAATGCATTTATGTAGTAAAATTACTTCCAATGCATTTATGTAGTAAAATCACTTCTAATGCATTTATGTAGTAAAATCACTTCCAATGCATTTATGTAGTAAAATTACTTCTAATGCATTTATGTAGTAAAATCACTTCTAATGCATTTATGTAGTAAAATCAGTTCCAATGAATTTCTGGACATTGCTTGTTTAATAACACTGGTTTTCAAAGAAATTGAGGCAAGCACAAAAATAGCTGTTTTAACCTAATTTGGGGGTGCGGCTGAATTCAGATTTGAAATCCGTTTTTACTCATCACCTCTAGTTTTTTAGATATGCATACTGTACATTTTGTACACATACTGTACATAAAGGCGTATATGCATTCAGGGTTAAGTTCTAATATTGTGTGACTTATGTCTTCTTTTTTAGTTATTATGCAATAAATGTAAGTGATAGCATTACATATATATATTATATATATATATATATATATATATATATATATATATATATATATCAAGACGGATTTTGGCAGTTAAGTGTAGCCAACACGTCTCAATCAACACTGGCAGTCACCAGATCATCTAAGAAAACATATTTCTAACTGTCTGCGGTACTATGAATTGTGTACATTGTGTCATCCAAGTATATTTATTCCGTCAATGTTCTTTATCTATCCTTTTTTATCTGTGATAAGCTGCTACAACTGTTGAAATAAGCCCGTATATACTCTGTATATACTAAAATGAGACTATTTAAAAGACAGAAAACTAGAGGTGATAGAGCAAAACTGTTTATAAATTTGAATTCAGCACACCCAAATTAGTAAAAAACACCTATTCACATTCTTGCGTCAGACCAAAAATTATTTTTGTAAACCAGTGTAATTGGACTTTTCCAGAGAACTGAAAAACTGTAGTACATGAAGGTAATTATTTCTCTGAATGTTTGAGATGAGGATTGATGATTAATATTATCTGCCTTATTCGGACTATTGTCCCCATCTTCATTGTTATTTGTACAACGTTTCGGCCGACATGCCCTCCGGCATTGGACACATGGCCTAGTGGATAAGGTAGTTAGGTTAAGACAGTTCTAAGTGACAGTTATCTCTGGATTCCAGGTTCAATCATAAGTAGAGGCAGTAACATAGTAAAATAATTAACACAACCCCTTTCCCAATGGTATTAGCGGTATGTGAAATGCAAACAGCATTGTACAGCATTTGAACTCGTCTCACCGTGCCCATCGCTGAGTTGGCGACTGCCGGTATGGAAACAGGAACCTTATGGTTCGTGGGTGGCGCTCTACCGACTGAGCTGAACCGGCCCTATAAAAATACTGTAACCTGACCAATGTAGAAGGAAACGAAACGAAACAGAAAATATAGACATTCCAGTTTTTTAATTGTATCCATAAATCATCGGAATGTAAAGAAGTCTTACATTTCAGTCTGTGTTAGTTTAAGTTACTTTTACTCGAATCACAACTACGGATTTGTGCGTTTTCTTTCTTTTTCTTTTTCTTTTTCTTTTTCTTTCTTTCTTTCTTTCTTTCTTTCTTTTCTTTCTTTTCTGGATTGTTTTGTTTTTTTTGTTTGGTTGCTTTTACCTGATTTTTTTTATTTACTTCTTTTTTTTTTTTTTTTAAATGTTTTTCGTTTAGTTATAACGAATTGATATTTTTGTATTATTTTTTCTTCTTCCTTTTCTGGTACGTTTTTTCTACTTCTAAAAAATCTTCTTTCTTTTGGGGAGAGAGAGAGAGAGAGAGAGAGAGAGAGAGAGAGAGAGAGAGAGAGAGAGAGAGAGAGAGAGAGAGAGAGAGGGGTGGGGCTCACAGACTGCTTTAAATGAAACAAATTTAGGTACAATTGACAGATATATATATATATATATATATATATATATATATATATATATATATATATATATATATATATATATATAAGTGAATCCAATACTCCATAATATCGAGTTCATTCATTTATTTATTTTTAATGCTTCACAATAACGCCCAATTTAAAAAAAAACATTTAAAAAAAAAATATATATACCGAGAGAAGCATACGGAGAACACCTAAAATACAACACACACACACACACACACACACACATATATATATATATATATATATATATGTGAGAATGTGTGTTTAATTGAAGTCGTACCTAATTTTGAAAGTTAATTAATTAATAATTAATTGATTAGCGGGCATACCTATTTAAATGTAAGGCTAAACAAATCGAGAAAAATCAATCTCTGTATGTACAAGAGAGAGAGAGAGAGAGAGAGAGAGAGAGAGAGAGAGAGAGAGAGAGAGAGTTGTGTTTTTGTTCGTTTTATGGTTATATATTTGGCTATTTCCTATAACTCCAACCTAAAAAAAGGGGAACCACTTTGAATGAATTTTATCTGTTAATTAATCTACCCATTATTTTCCTATTAAACTAACCCTAAACCCTAACCTTAATCCCTAACCCCGTCTTCTTTTTTCCTAGTAGATCAATAAATAAATAAATAATTTATTAGTCAATTAGAGTGGTTCCCCTTTTTTTTAGGTTGGAACTAAAGGAAATAACCATATATTTTTTGTTTTGTTTTCTAATTGTTTTTATTTTATTTTAATCTTCTTTTTTTCTTCTTCATTATTTCTTCATAATTTCATTCCTTGTCTTTTTCACTTTGTTTCCTTCTTCTTTCCTTTCATTTCGTTTCTTTCTTTTTACAATATTTTCTTCTACCTCACTTTCCCCTATAAATCTATTTTTCTTTCTTTCTTTTTTCTTCAGTAAAGTGAAAGAAAAAGAAAGTTTGCTATTCTTGTTCGTCTTATAATTAGTAATTTTTTGTTTTCTTTTTTCTATTCTAAAGAAAATTTATGTTGTTTTAGTAGAGTAGAATTAGACTGTCCAATTAAGTAATGGGGGTGTCTATTTCAAGCACTAAACCATAAAACTTACCTCCTCCAATAATATATAAGAGCCTGGCTATTTAGAAGCCAGGGAACTTGTATTTACACTGAATGCTAGAAAATATTTTTTTATTCTAAGGAAAATGTCTGCCGGGTTTGCTCAGTCGGTAGAGCGTTCGGCTAGAAACCACAAGGTTCCTAGTTCGATACCGGTACTCGCCAACTCGGCGTATGAGTAGCACAGGGATCTGTGCGGTAAAGTAGGGAGCTGATGGTAGGTGTGGCGCTCCACCTCAGATGCTAAAACAATCTCCTTGGTCTAGCGCTATTGAACAGGGGATAGACACTCGCTGACTCGCTGATACCGACTTTAGGCCGCCCCGTCGACTTTACTTTTTACTTAGAATTAGACTGTCCTATTAAGTAATGGAGGTTTCTATTTCAAGCACTAAACTATACAACTTACCTACTCTAATAGTATATAAGAGCCTGGCTTTTAGAGGCCGGGGAACTCGTTTTCACGCCAGATGCTGGATAGTATCTTAGTGCAAATACTACTACTATTACTATTACTACTACAACTACTATTACGTTGCTTATGAGCTTAGATATGCCACTAAGCCAGAAGTATGGGGCACCCAGTGAGAATCGAACTCACTATCAATGGTCTGCTAGTCTTGCTTGCTAACCATTACACCACGTGAGTTACCCTTGTTTTTTCATTCTAAGGTAAAAAAAAAAAAAAAAATTAGTTTCGTTTATTTTCTCTATTACTTTACGTAATATTTAGTTGTTTTCTTTCACTTTACCCCTTCAAACAAACAAGATCACGTGACTAATATTTTTTTTTTTGCACACGTGACACTCACTTTTATTCATTTGATGTTTTTGTTGTTGTTGTTACTGAATTTCTTCTGGACTCAGCATCTTCTTTTATGTAATGCTAACGAATTACACAGTGACATGCAATTTTAACGTCTATTTCAATCCACACTCTTCCAAACATTTTTCTTTCATTTTTTTTAAAAAAAGATTATTTTGGTAATTTGAATTTCTTGTTATTCGTTCGCGTTATCATTTTCGGGATTCCCAAATTGGCTTTTCGTGAGAAAAAAACCTCATTGCTTGTTTGGAAGCCGATGCCCTTATTGATGAATATGGAAGTATCGATCAATCAATTGATTTGAAGAGATTGAAATCGATAAATAGAAACAAGATAAAATCAACTGAGAGAAAATAGATATGAACAGACTGGTATAGATAAACAAACACATTTAGATATAGAATGGTAGTACCTGTTAGGGTCCCACCTATAGGTTAAATAGAAAATCTTGAGTTTATAAACAAAATTGAGTATCCTTTAAGAATTCATTTATTTCAAAACATTATCAGCATTAAATAACCCACCGAGATTAATATGCCGTAAAACAAAGCAAACCAAACCAAACATTTAGAAAGAAAAAAGTAAAAAAGTAAAGTCGTCGGATGGCCTAAAGTCGGTATCAGCCAGATAGCGAGGGAGTCTACCCTCTTTTCTCTAGCGCTAGACCAAGTAGATTGTTTTGGCGTCTGAGGTGGGGCGCCACACCAACCATCA
>CM042161.1:17699182-17731682 GCA_023376005.1 Doryteuthis pealeii | reverse complement strand
CTAACTACCTTATCCACTAGGCCATGTGTCCAATTGGACATAATATCGGATGATACTCAAGTCTATACGGTATATACACGATGTTATTCTGTATATCTATGTTAATTGTTGATTATATTTACAAACTCTTTATACTTTCCCATGAATACTTCACCCGATCAGATTCTTTTTTGCCACTCTCAAATCTCCAAGTAGACGTTTATGGTAAGCTACTTATATTTCCTTTAGTCTAACTTCAAACTTTTTAGTTGTCAAGCAATTGAAATGCATGGCTGCGTGTCTATCAAACAAACTGCTATGTCGTGACGACGCCTGTTGATTTGCAGACAAAATGGAAACAAAGTGAAGAGTAAGGATGAAGATGGAGAGTAGGATAATGAGGGAGAGCAAGGATGAAGATGGAGAGCAAGGATGAAGATGGAGAGCATGGATAAAAATGGAGAGCATGGATGAAGATGGAGAGTATGGATGAAGATGGAAAGGATGGATGAAGATGGAGAGCAAGGATGAAGATGGAGAGCATGGATAAAAATGGGAAGCATGGATGAAGATGGAGAGCAAGATGGAGATGGAGAGCATGGATAAAAATGGAGATAAGGATGAAGATGGAGAGCATGGATGAAGATGGAGAGTATGGATGAAGATGGAAAGGATGGATGAAGATGGAGAGCAAGGATGAAGATGGAGAGCATGGATAAAAATGGAGAGCATGGATGAAGATGGAGAGCAAGGATGAAGATGGAGAGCATGGATAAAAATGGAGAGTAAGGATGAAGATGGAGAGCATGATGAAATGGAGAGCAAGGATGAAGATGGAGAGATGGATAAAATGGAGAGTAAATGAAGATGGAGAGTAAGGTTGAAGATGGAGAGCATGGATATAAATGGAGAGCATGGATGAGATGGAGAGTAAGAATAAAGATGGAGAGAAGAATGAAGATGGAGAGTAAGGATGAAGATGGAGAGTAAGGATGAAGATGGAGAGCATGGATGAAGATGGAGAGAAAATGATTAGACGTTATTGTCGGAGGATGCAAATAGCAATGATGATTGGTTGGTTGGTTTGATTTTACAGCATGTCAACCCTTGTTGGGTTATTTTATGCTGAATACATATTGTTTTATTCATTCTTGATGGTACTCAAGTTTTCAAAACATTTTTTAAATTTATTTTTTCTTTTAAACCTATAGATGGGACCCTAACAGGTACTACCAATCCGGGGCAGAGTGGACAAAAAAAACCAAACAAAAAAAACAAACAATGGTGATTAATGGGTACTCGACATTCCCAGATTTCCAGAAGAAGAATCTCACCATCAGATAGAGTTTACGCCTTACCCAGGACACGGAGACATTCAGCCACCGCCTTCTAGCAGAAATATGATAAAAAGGGTTGGGGCTTGCCATAAGGGTAATAGGGCTGGGACAATCATATAGGTGTTAGGGCGTGACTTGACCAGCCGATTGATCGGAGGGGCCTTTCCGACTACCTGTCTAGTCTAAGTAAGTTGTATGTTGCACGTCATGGATTGCTCAGACACCAGGGTTCCATCCTTAAGCATCACGGGTCGTCAGCCACGGCCAATAGATAACTTCATCGGATGAGGTCTCTCTGATCACCTGTCTAGCCTAAGTAAGGTAGAAATGATGAAGAGAACATTGATGGATGAAGAGCCTCACCATCAGATAGAGTTCTACGTTCATTCCCAGGACATGTAGACCCTCAGCCACGGCCTTCTAGCAACATAAGATAAAAAGGTTGGGGCTTGCCATAAGGGCAATAGGATAGGGGCAATCATATAAGGTGCTAGGGCTTGACGTGACTAGACGATTGATCGGAGGAGGCCTCTCCGACCGCCTGTTTAGTCCAAGAAAGGGTCAGAGTGCAGTATTGCAAGTCATGGACTGCTCAACTACCTGGATTCTATCCTTAAGCATCACGGGTCGCCACCAAGGACAACAGGTGACCCATTGGGGGAGTCTTACCCCTCTGCAGAGGTTCAATCAGTGCATTCTAACGCCCAGCCGACAGGGCGGACAGAAGAGGAAAAGAAAAAGAAAAATGAAGATGAAATAGAAAGTGAGAAAAAATAGGAAATGAGATGGAGAAGAAAAATAAGTTAAAGAATCAGAAGAGGAAAGAAGGGAGTACAAAACTAGACACGACTGGGTTGGGAAGGTGATCCACTGGGAATTATACAAAAATTAAATTTTGACCATACAACAAAATGGTATATGCATAAACCAGAATCTGTTCTTGAGAACGAAACGCATAAAATTCTCTGGGACTTTGAAATAAAACGGATCACCTTATCCCAGCAAGAAGGCCAGACCTAGTGTTGATAACAAAAAAGAAAGAACTTGTCAACTGGTGGTTTTGCAGTGCCAGCAGATCACAGGGTGAAGTAAAGGAAAATTAAAAAATGGACAAATACTTGGACCTTGCTAGAGAACTGAAAAAGTTATGGAATATGAAAGTTAAAGTTATACCAATTGTAGTTGGTGCACTTGGAATGGTCCTAAAAGGATTGGAAAGGGTTTGGAAAGTCGGAAATCAGAGGAAAGATTGAAACCATTCAGAACACTGCACTGCTGCAATCAGCCAGAATACTCAGAACAGTCCTGGAGACCTGAGGAGACTTGCTGTCATTCAGACTCCAGTGAAAGACCATCAGCTAATGCTGATGTTGAAAACTCAAAAGGAGTAAATAATAATAAAATAATAATAATAATAATAATAATAATAAATAATCACAGGCTCTCTGGCAGCATGCATGTCCAGACAATCTCTCGCCAACCATCCCTACCATTCATTGCCCTCTGGAGGTCCTCTGTTGAGCTGGTCAATGTAGGTCGTTGCTGGATGACCCATACAGGAGAACGTCAAATATAATTTCGTCCTTGCTTCTCCGGCAGTATCCAGCATGTCATGTTCGTTTCACTCAGATGGTTTGTATGATAGGGGGCAAGTAGCTTTCTGTGGATGAGATATTACTACCTAGGTACGTGAAATGGTCTACCATAAAAAATTCACATTAGTAGGACTGGTGTTCTTTCCTAAATTCTAGTGATAAGCTCTTCAGCTTTCCAGGATCCATGGAAGTATTTTCGCCGTGGTAGGATCTTGACATTAGGGTCGGTCGATTTTGGAACTGTAACGTCTCCTATGTGGAAAACGTTGCAAATTAACATTAAAAAATTACCATTCAAAATATTTTTCTTCAAAACTTTTCCTTCGTTTGAAGAAATAGATTTCAATCTTTTAAAAAGGTTATCACTGTAAGTGCGTCGGGGCCGCCTAATGTCGGTATCAGCCAATTAGCGAGGGAGCCTATCCCCTTTTCAATAGCGCTAGACCAAGGAAATTGTTTTGCATCTGAGATGGAGCGCCATACCAACCATCAGCCCCTTACTTTACCGCACAGATCCCTGTTGCTACTCATACGCTGAGTTGGCGAGGGCCGGTATCGAACTAGGAACCTTGTGGTTTCTAGCCGAACGCTCTACCGACTGAGCTAACCCGGCCATAATTATAACTGCAACAGCTTACTTATTAGGTAAAAAGCGCATATCGGTGGTGTCGGTGGTGATCGGGAGATATATTTTCAATTTGAATTCTAGTTATAATATTTTATTCGTTTCGTTTTAAAATGACACACTCTTCTGTTTTGATTATTGAATTGCTAAATTATCTAACCAATTTTCTAGGCTAAATGTTGCGAAAACGAGGATTTTTGGTGCATTTTTTTGCAATACCAGATCTAGTTTTTTAGCATCAGTACTCATTATACCAACACACAACTTTCGTTGTTAGAGAGAATTTGATATATTAAAAAAAGCGAAATATCAACTTACCCTATTGGACATGTCTGAATGGTCGCAATTCTCTTCAGATTCCAATTCCCAATTCCTCTTTTCTCTGATCTTCGGATTTGTTCGAAAATCTCTGACCCTGATATTACCATCATCTTAATAATCTAAATTTTTTTAGCTCTCTGGCAAGGTCCAAGGATTTATCTAATATCTCACTTTCTTTTATTTTAAGATTGGTTGGATTTTACGGCATGTCAAACTTTTCTGGGTCATTCCATGCCGAAGACGAGGAAAAACCAGAAAAGAAGAACCAAAGAATTTGGTAAGTGGCAAGTCATAAAAAAAGAGATAAGAGTCTGAAGGTCGAAAGACGAAATAAAGAGATTAGAGAAAAAAACAAACTTTTATTCCTTCTTCTTTTTTCTTTTTTTTTCTTGTCCATTTTCTCGTCTCTCCTCCTTCTTCTTCTTCTTCTTCTTCTTCTTCTTCTTCTTCTTCTTCTTCTTCTTTTCTGTCTTTCCTTTTCTTCTTCTGCATGGTTGTTAAAAGAGGCAATCAAGAAAAAGACTGCAAGGGGAGAAAGAGACAGTGATATCTCTCTCTCTCTCTCTCTCTCTCTATATAATATATTATAATATATATATAATATGATAGATAGATAGATAGAGAGAGAGAGAGAGAGAGAGAGAGAAGAGAGAGAGAGAGAAGAGAGAGAGAGAGAGGATGATATAAAAATACAGCAAAGGAAGGGGAAAACAAGACTTTTTAGAAAAAAAAAGTGGTAGAAGTAAAGAAGAGATTAAGATGTGTGCAGCAGAAGGGAAAATGACAGGTAAGAGAGAGAGAGAGAAGAGAGAGATGAGAGAGAGAGAGAGAGAGAGAGAGAGAGAGAGGAGAGAGAAGAGGCGGGGACTAACTAATTTATTGATTGGATAAAATGCGCATGTTCAACATTTGAATCGTTGAACTTGATGTCGCTGTGGTGTTTAACAGTCGGCTGCTGAGACCAACCTGTCTGATTTGTCGATCTTTTCAAATCTGCATTCTCTGACTGCAGTTTTAAATTCAATACACTCCGCCAATTTACAGATTCTCCCGCTTCATATCGACTTTCCGCGGTTGGATGTCGCGTCTCCTTTGATAAAAAAAAACCCTATGATTCTTTTTATTATTTATATCGTTTTACAACTTGCGGTTTTTCACACCAGTTGGACGGATAGTTTTTCACTGGACACGAGTGACATCGTCCGCATCCCTCCAGAACCTTCTAGTATTTCTAGATTAATTTGTTTTGTTTTGTTATGCATATCAATTCGGTGGGTCATTTAATGCCGACAATGTTCGGAAAAAAAATTAATTCTTAATGGACACGGGCCGGTTAGCTCAGTCGGTAGAGCGTTCGGCTAGAAACCACAATTTTCTAGTTCGATACCGACTCTCGCCAACTCAGTGTTGAGTAGCACTGGGATCTGTGCGGTAAAGTAAGGAGCTCATGGTAGGTGTGGCGCTCTACCTCAGTGCAAAAACAATCCTTTTTGGTCTAGCACGGTAGTGAGAAAGGGGAATAGACGTTCCTCGCTGATTTGCCTCATACCGACTTTAGGCTCCCAGACGACTTTACTTACTATTTAACCTATAGAGGAACCCTACAGGTACTACCACTCCTGGGAGTAAAAGGTAATTGAAGGGGTGCTCCACATTCTCCAGACTCCAGAACGGTGAACCGTCACAATCGTTGAGTTTAAGTTTACCCAGGACATGAAACCTCAGCTACCACCTTCTAGCACCCATAAATGATAAAAAGATTGGGGCTTGCATAAGGAAATAGAGTCGGGGACTATCATAGAGGTGCTAGAGCTTGGACGGTGACCGCTCGATTGATCATGGCGGCCTCTCCGACGCCCGTCTGCCTAAGTAAGGGTCAAAGTGGCGGTGTTGCATGTCATGAATTACTCATCGACTAGAATTCCTCCTTAAGGCATCACGGGTCGCGCACCCACGGGCAGACAGGTGGAGTGCCAATTTAGGGAGAAGTATTTTCCTATCTGATTCTCAATAGTTGTGTGGTCTAAAGCCGTGTTCTCTATACTGTAATTGTTTTGTGCTGGTCACGCGTATGTGTCACATATGATTTTTATAATAAAATTCGTACGTTTTTGAACTAATACGACACTGTACATAATTAGTAAGACTAAAATTGGAAATGTAATTTTCTAAAATATATCAAACTTGTTCATTTTTGTGCTCTTTTACCGACCGTGGTTAATTTTACCATTATTTTTTGTCTTCTACGTTGTTTTAGAATCGTAATTTCCTTTTTGTAAATTTTCAGCACTGCCACTCATGAGTTCTTCAAAGAGAAGAGGCAGCTATGAGTGTCACCACTTACTGAAACAAACTTAACAATAAGCGGCACTCTCTTCTATCTCTCCTAAGACTTGACAAATTGAAATAGAAAGCATGTCTCCACCGTTCTCCCCAATTGTCATGATACCAATGTAGGGGTTTGTTTTAATATACTGATGATAGATTTTACTGTATTAAATAAAGATATTTCCAAGCCCTTAGAGAGACTGGACCGCCCAACAAACACGCTGGCGAAACATGTGCCGCACAGGAGCTTGAGATTATTAAAGTAGCGAGCGACGTCTTCCGCAGTCATTAATACACCAAATAGCAGATGTGAAATATTCCATTTAGGAAAATGTTAGTGAACTGCATCTGCAAGTCTTAATAGAATTGGATACTAACTACTTAGCTCTCTATCCAGAGTATCCAATTTTATTATTTCCGATTAAAGGGGATTGAAGGGTTGGTTATTTCTTCATCACCAATTGATCTACTTGGTCCTACTCTGACACGGGAAGTAGGTAATAGCTCTGTTAGGGTCCCATCGGGTCTATGGGGTTAAACAGATAACATAAAATGAGTTTAAAATGTTGTTTAAAATAAATTGAAAATGCTAACAAAATAGAAGTTTCTTTCATTTGTTCTTCTTGAGTTCCCTCGTATCCGTTTTTTATTCCCTATTTTTTTATTTCATGTTATATTTACTGAAACTTTTGTGAATTAAGGGCTCGAATGTGTAATTTTGATTTTATATACAGGGTGGGCCCAAAATGATCTGCACATACAATACATCAATGTTTTTTAAAACTGCACATCTGTTTATACGGAGTGTGAACTTAGTGCAAGTTGGTAATGGAAGCTCCATCTGCCACTTCTATTTTAACCATTTTATCCGATAAGTGTTCGTGTACGATTCGGGTCTTGAGAGATGACAACACGTTGTCGTTCTCAAGCATATTGAAACGTTATTTCATTAAAGAACATGTGTCAATTTTTGAAAAAAAAGTTATACCACACGAACCTTGAAATATTATAGTATGATAAATTATATATATATTTATTATATAATATCCAGTATAATCCTCCAGTATTGTTTGCATTTAACCAATAGCCAGCAAAAAAAACAACCCCCCGAAAAAATTAATAACGCTCCTGTAAGAGCATAACTCTCAAAATATACCTAACTTAGAGTTAATAAAACCCATTTGCCAGTATAATTTTCCAACCCTGAATGATACTCTTGTCCTAGAGGCCAGTTTTCCTCTCTACCCTCCTCTGTCATTTACCCCCTCTCTCCCTGTCTTTCATTCCCCTCTCTCTCTCGTCGCGCGCTGTGCGTACTCGCACATTCTGATATATATTATATATATTATATATATATAATATATATATGGTGTGTGTGTTGGGTGTATATATATATGTGTGTGTGTGATATATATTTATATTATATATAATATATATATGGTTGAAATGTGAGTGAGGTTCATCCGACAGGTATGTGGCAAAAAGTAACCAATCCACCAATCTAACACCCGATGTTGGTACCACCATTCCCATTATCGGCACTCCCTCCAGAGAGAAGAAGAATCCACTACCACCCCCAACTACACTGTCCCCCTATAGACGACTCTCCGCCTTTCAGCATTGGTAGTAAGAACTATAATTCGAAGTCCCTGAAGATGTCTATAAGAACCCGAAACGTATGCCGCCGTCGACAAATAAACCAGTCAAGTATTTCCACACAGCATCCCCGTGTTTGTCTACTTTTTCTCCGACACACCACACACATATATATATATATTATATTTATATATAATTATATATATATAATATATATACTACACTATATAATACAGGAGTGGACGCAAAATGATCTAGACACATCAAATACATCCAATGTTTTTTAAACTGCCATCTGTTTTGGATGCGAATGAAACTTGGCAGTGCAATGGAAGCTCCATCTGGGTTTATGTCTCACATTTTCTCCGATAAGGTGCAGTTATGATCTGGTTGTCCCTTCCTACCGACTGCGATTTTATCCGGTAAGGATCACATGTTGCGTTCGCCAATTGAAAACGTTTTTTTAAGAAATGTGTCATCATTTTGGTTCACCCTGTATAACCATTACACTTCGGAGCACCTCGTATATATATTGTCGTTATAATTCAAGTTTATCAAATCCACTGGCAGATGAATTGTTATCCATGATTTTAATAACTTGTTGATTATTATAATTAAATGATAAGCATTTTGGTTTTTAATGCAGAGACGATGTAATTGTATCTCCTTTATATAATAATCATATGATGTAATAGTGTCGTAGAATTTGACATAAGCGATCTATATTTCGTCAATGATCTCTGTGGAGTCATATGTGGTAAATCGCAGGTGCTAATGGTTTTTGGTTAAGAACCCAGCGGGCAGGAAACTATTCTTATATTTCGGAATAATAATTGCCAGCAGATTATATCGGTCAAAGGAATAACAGCTGCAAAGTCACCCTTCAGTTCCAGTCGGCTAGACCAATATAAATAATCGCAGACTGATGTAAAACTTTTCCAATGGTGCACCCGTGGTGACCCATGAGTGACGCTTAAGACGACGGAATCCTGGTAGCTGAGAAGTTAAGGGTAGGAGTCGACTTTGGAACTGTAACAGTCTCCCATGTGACAAAAGTTGTAAATTAACATAAAGAATTACCCCACAAAATATTTTTCTTCAAAAATTTTGCCTTTACATTGAGAAACATTGAGATTCAGTCTCTTTTAAAATGTTAATAAAGATTAACATGTGTAAAAAGCTGGCTATATCGGAGGTGTTTGTTGATGATGGGGGGATATTTTCAATTTTTTAATCTAGGTTACAGCATCTTATTCGTTTCATCTTAGTAAAATATATTCTGGTTTAAGTCTTACTAAACAATTTCTTGAGCCAAATGTTGCAAAACAAGTATTTTTAGTGTTGTTTTTTTTAAACCGATGATGATTCTTTGGTGCTATTTCCCGAAACAATGGTTCAAAGTAAGAGATCTAATTTTTGAGTATCAGTTTCAATGTATAGAACAAACATATCACTTTCACTGTATTACAGGAGAAATGCTGTATTTAAAAAAAACAAGGGAAATTAATCAACCAAACCTATTGGTAATTCTAGTTGTGGATTCATCAACTTCACTAAATGAATGGGGCGAATGATGGGCCGTTATTTTCAATTTTAATTCTAGTTTTTAATATATTTTATTCATTCCATGCCTGTAAAATAAATTTCTCTTTTGATGATTGCAAATTGCCTAAATTATTTTTTTTACCAAATTTCTTGGGCCAAATAATTGCGAAAACGAGGATTTTTAGTGGCATATTTAGCTAGACGATTTTTGATGCTATTTTCCTACATAACAGTAGGCTGCAAGTAAAGAGATTAGTTTTTGGTATCCCAGTAGTCTTATGTATAGCAAACTTTTCATCCAATTTTTTGCTGTTTGAGAGATTCTGTTTCTTTAAAAGTGAAAAATCATACCATACCCTTCTATCCAATGTCACCCTAGGGAGGGAGCGGGGCGGTAAAGTACCTGCTGTATTGATATGTTTACAAAAGCTGGAAACCATTTGTTCAGTAGAATTCAATGCTATTCTATGTATATATTTGAATATTTAAATATCCTTTTGAATATAATCAAATCTTCATTTGTTCGAAAGAAACTATGAAAATGCAAACAATGCTCTACAACTAAGTAAATGTATTTAACATAATAATACAACTCGATTCTTGCTTAATGTGAGCAAAATTTATGGAAGATTTAACATCTTATAATTTGAATTTTCTAGATCACTATAAATATACATAGAATATATGCATTGAATTCGACTTAAAGAAATTGTACCATTTAATTAATGAGGTAAAAAGCAAGAATATCGGAAGGTGTCCGCCCGATGATCCAGCGGGATATCTCTTCAATTATAATATTTCCAATCCATTTCATCTTAGTAAAATAAATTTCTGTGCTATAATTGAAATATTCCTAATTTCTCTAACCAATATTCTGGGACCAAATTTTGCGCAGAAAAATGAGGCATTTTCCCAAGTGCAATTTTAACTGACGATCTATCATTCACTTTCGCTATTTTCCTCAAACAGCTTAAGATGATCTATGCTTTATTATGGGTATCATGAAGCCATTGATATTTTGGCAAATTGTTTTGTTTTGTTTTGATACAGGAGAAATTTAGATATAATTTAAATAAAGAAAAAGTTGTAAAAATTATCTCAGCCTACCGCTACTAGATAGACTCAGTCCATAAACAATGCTAAACACGTCGGACTCCGGGTATACCTCTTCTCTATGTTCGGTTAATCAGGAGGACTCATCCTTGGTAACGTGCAACCGAGGTTCTCCCGCCATAAACTTTGAATAAATCTCTAAACCCTTACTGTTCAGTGCCCCATAGTTCCGTTTTTTCCCTTCGTTCCTCCCACTTTCTACTACTCTATAGCTGGGGTCACAGGTTCATTTTAGTTCCTTGCTCTCTGCGTTTAACTTATTATTCTATGTACTCGTCCTCGCTCCCCTTGCGATTTCACGGATCTTCTGAACCTCGCTCAGGCTCTAGAGATATAATTGTCATACTTAGAATACATGTTATCTTTATAACCTATAACTCCTTTATATCCACTACGTACTATGTTGTCCAATTGGACACAACTTTAATACGTGATATACTCTAGATATCTTTCTTAAAATTATGACTAAAGGTCGGATCTCAAACAAATGGAGAAAGAAAATAAAAGATAAATTGATGTTTCATTGCCTTATACACCCAAGAGATAAAAGACAGATCTATCTTTATGCATTTTATCAGTCTCAGGCAAGACATCATAATATAAAAATATAGTTTTATAGTTTAGCCCTTGAAGTTAATACAGTACCGTTCCTGTGTACTATGTGACATCAATATGGTTGAATAAAACATATCTCTCGACCATCAGAGATATGTCGCAATTTTGAAGGCTATTGTCCCTGAAGGAATTGTTGATTTGACCGTGTGCTTTAGTTGTGGCCGCTGCTTTCTTACATATGACACTCTTAGCTTCATGGTATATGTTTAGACGTCAGGGTGATTTGGACAATCAATGCAGTTGCCTCTTTACACACTTTATTCATAATAATATACGTGCGCCTAAAGGCGGTGTCTTGAGGGTGTGGAGTATGCATTAAAGTGTATCTAATGGAGAAGTTCCAGCTTTTGGAGCTATGGAAATGGGAGCGTCAGGTCGCACTCTGACACGGTTACTGATAGGTCCTGGATACTATGGTTTTAAATAGAAAATAAAATGTTGTCATTCAAAATGAGTCCCGTGTAAAAGAATTGCTGGAGAGCTGAAATTTTAAAAATAACAGATCAAGCATGGAAACTAAAAAAAACGTCTTAAGCAAAAAAATAAACCCAACAAGGGTGACATGACCCCGTAAAATTCAATCAACAACAAACTTCTTTCTTTCTCCTTATTTTCACTTTCATTTTTGGGATCGTAATGTGCATCACTTCTTTCTTGTGAGTGTCCTACCATTTTATCGTTCTAAAAACGTTCAACATCAGTTTCTTTTCTTCTTTTTCATTATACTGCTTCTCAAATGACGGAAAAAACATCGGACTTAATGAGGGGAAGCATGTGAGATGGAGGAGACGGAAGAGGAAAGGAAAGGGGAGAGGAGGAGAGGAAGGGAGAGGAGAGGAGGAAAGGAGGGAGCGAAGGAGGAAAAGGAAGGGGAGTAGGAGGATAGATTTTCTGCCATTCATTGTTGTTTCTACACAACAATTCTGTCTTTTTTCTATTCTAATCAATTTCTTTAATTTCTTTTTCCTTCCTTCCTTCCTTCCTTCCTTCCTTCCTTCCACAAGATATTTTCTATTTTTTCGAAAATATTTTCCCGCGGTTTTTATCCTCATTCTTTATTTCCATTTTTTACTTCGGTCTGATTTTTCTATTCTCATCTAGCACCTGAATCAACTATCTCAATATCTATCCTCATAATTTTTGTGCCCCCCCCTCTCTCTCTCTCTCTCATCTCTCTTTCTCTCTCATAATATTAATATATATATAAATATTTTATTTATAATAAATATATAAATCCTAATTTTTTATCCTTTTTTTCTTTGTTTTTTTTCCATTTGCTCAATTCCGAATGCGCTTCTTTTCTTTCTCCTTATTCATTGTTTTTGTTTCTTTTCTTCGTTTCGCCTACTTTCCTTCCTTATTTTTGTCCATTCCTTGCTTGGCAATTCTCCTCATTTCTTTCCTTCCTTCTCTTTCCTTTCCTTCTATCCTCATCCTTCTTTCAATTCCCTTTCAATTTTTTCTTCTTTCTCTTCACTTTTACCCATTTAATTATTTTATCATTCTGTGTGCTTCCTTTCTTTCATTTCTTTCCTTTCCTTTCATCCCTTCTCCCTTTCCTTCTTTTCATTCTCCTTTCATTCTCCCTTTCTTCTCCCTCTTTTCCTTCCTTCATCTTTATCAGTGCCTTGCTTCTTTCCTTCCTTCAATTTTTCTTCCTTGCTTTCCTTTCTCCCCCTTACCTTCACTTCCATAACAAACACCGTCTTATATCATATATATATATATAATATATATATATTATATATATATATATATATATATATTAGGTAAAACAGCTTTTGCTCTATATTGATAGAGTATTATTATTTTTAACAAGTTGTGTAGGACATCGATGCTCAACACATTCTTCCTTACTTTCAATTCCTTTCCATTTCTTTCTTATCCTTCTTTCTTTCCTTCCATATTTGTTTTTCTTGCTATCTCCCTTCCTTCATCCTTCTTTCCTTCCTTCTTCACCCTCCCTTCTCTCATTGCCTGCTTCATCCATCATCTCTTTTATAGTCTCGATGCTTCTTTTCCTTCCTTTCTTTCTTTTATTCATTTCTTTCTTTCTTTCCTTCTTTCTATAACCCACTCATATCCATTCCTTTATCCCTTCCTCTTTCATCCCTTTCATTAACTTTCTTCCCTTCCATTGCTCTATTCTTTCATCCTTCCTCTTTCCCCTTCCTTTCTTCCTTCCCTTCCTTCATCCTTCTTTCTTTCATTCCCTTTCAATTCCTTCCTTCCTTCTTTCCTCTATCTTCTTTCATCCACTTCCATTTCTATTTCTATTACATTGTCATTTCTTTCCGTGTTCTTTCCTTCCCGCTTCCTCTTCTCCCTTCCTTCTTTCCTTCCTTTATTCTTTTTTCTGATCCTGCTTCTTTAGTTAACTAAAAAAACATTAATCTTAGAAATGACAATGATTGAAAGCCTCGATCAGGAAATCTACATCTACTTAACTATGTGTGATGACAGTATAGACTTCTTCATGCTAGCTGTCTCAATGTACGTATCTTGTCCTTGGTGATGATAGTTTGGGCGCGTTCTCCAGTATAAACTAACATGAGCGCAAGATGGGCGCGATTTACACAGTGAGAGAAATGTCCTCCGAAGAACCCTCCCGACTTCCAGGAATACACACCCATACTGAAATGTGTAAAATGACACGGAAGCCGCCTACATTTCATTTAACTATGACAAGGGAACAAGTAAATCTTGTACTTCTCAAAGAATAAGAACTGTGTGTGAAAACAACGTTAATAGCATAGAACAGGTTTTATACACCTTTTTAGGACCTTTCATCTCTACTTACGTGGGTGGAACAACGGTCCCTATGTAAAGAATGAAATGATCTAGTATTTTTTCATTGCAAGTTATTGTCTGACATTTCATGATATAGTTTATCCAAGTGTTTGTATAACTCAATCATTCTCATAAATGTTGTATATATGTGCGCTTCATTGAAAGTGACATTTATTTAGCTATTTAATTCATGCATATCACATTAAATTCTCATGAACAAGGCTAGGAATATCTGATTCCGAAGTGTAACTGATTCATCCTCTTCCTGTTTATACATAATTTTATAGAAATTCTCTAAATATTTATTGCTGCACACCACGTATCGATGTCTAGAAATACATCTAATGAAATGGAGCCTCGTTATAAGTCTGGCGTCCGCGGCCCTCTGAAGACTTGAATGACCAAGGCTTGACCTCAGTCTCCTAAGTCTCTTTCGTTCCTATGATTGTGATACCGTAGACGAATCGTTGGGACAGAACGACACCACTCTTCACGAGTTGGATATTAGATAGAAATAAGTATTTCTGTTTTTAAGTCAGATACAGGACGCCACTCTATAAACCACGACGGTTGGAGAGACTTGTTAACAACGCTCCGACCCCTCGGATTCTGTGCCGGAAAGGTAATGTTACGCGTCGGCATTTCGGGAAAATAAAAATATGATACTAATTTTCTTATAATACGAGAAGTCTATTGTATGATTAATTACTAGGAAAACCCACCAAAATTCGAATCACATCGGGCTTCATGTTTCACAATCCCATAGGGAGACCAGTACATCGCAACATTTCCTCCTCGATGCGGGAAGCGTCCCACCATAGTCCGCATCCTGAAAAGAGAGGACGCTATTGGAATACTAGTAACTCTCACCTTAGATATAGAATCTTGTAATGATTATCCCATTACATATACAAATCCCGAGGTCAGTAATATGATACAAGGTAGGAGAACCATTTAGTTACAAGGATAATAGAGAGTATATGGGGTCGTAGCTAACAGGTATATCGTGATGATTTTTTTTACAATCTCTCACGTAATTTACTGAAGAATAGTAGTAAATATAATATGCATTACTACGATCTTTCCCTTGAACTTACTCACTGACCCAAGTTATACATAATACTATCCATAGCCTTTCACACTCGCAATATTAATTAAGGTTCGGCTACGGAGTAGTGCAATTCCCAGTTCAATCAGGTAGGTCGTTCACTCGTTTGCTTTTATTCTTGCTTATCTTACGTTTTATGGAGTCCGAAAGCGTGGCATCTATAAACAAGTACATCATCGCTCTGGACGATTTGCCGACGACCGCTCTAGCTCATGTTTGAGCTCAACATAAAAACAGTAATCTTATTATTTATCTTTCCAAGTGATCCACGTCCTCGACCCACTAATAGGGGCCAGGGTATACAAAGCATTTAGGAGACCCAGATAAGCCCACTACTGCTCCAACTGGGCAGTAAGCCATAAAACGAACTACCTAGCGCCGAGTGCTCCTAACCACTCTACGCACTGTGGGACTCAACCACCTTCCCGAACCTCCGACCTCCCAAATTCCGATTAAATAGTTATCGCATTCTCTCGTTTAGGAGGCGCGTAGTGTAAATGGTATCGAACAGTAGGAAATGGATCGACGAGCCGAGTTCAAAATCCCAGACCCGGAGACTGTTGCATATTCCCATATCACTATATACTTAGAAAGGTCTCTCCTCTTAATAATTCCACCTCTCCATGGGTAAATAGTACCGGCAGACTCGGTTCTTTAACACTGGCTTAGGCAACTTAGGGAGAGCAATAACTCACTACGACACATTTCAGCAACCTGCGTTAAACTCTGCAGAACAGGAAATTTTGACCTTGTGTCACCATTGTCGTGCTGAGGAAGTAAATACCTAATTCACATTTCTCTCGAGAGCACTTGGCCTTGTCTCCTCTTCATTCCGACGAATGCCTACGCTTACTAACCACACCTATTCAGGTCACGACCACCTATGAACTTTCTTCATGATCGGCCACCGGTCATTTCCGAATCTGCTACAAACATTCTAAGATCTTAAGTCTAATCCTAAACAAAATGATTGGTCTAGACACACTTTGCGTTCAGTTCCTATCTGTTGGTGGGGTAATCATACTTCATTTAATGTTTGTTGACCCTTCTTAAAATTTCTTCCGGCTTGATTCTTTAAAGAAGTTCTCTTTATTTCCTTAACCATAAACAACTACCGTGAGAAATAAATGATTCACTGACCCAACAACTGTAATACGCATTATTTGTTTAAAGGCCTTTAATTAGGCATTATGGAATTGAGATTGATAGATCAGATATGATCGATTAGGTAGATAGGACAGTTTGGGACAGATATGTATATAGGGAACAGTCTAATATATATATATATATATATATATAGTATATATAAATATATATATATATATTAAGAGAAGAATAATGAATTGAAGTTAAGAGAAGGAAAATGAATCCGACGGTATAAGATAGACAAAAGATTTATGTTGAAAAAACACCAATATGCCTGTTAAAGTCAAAATATTTAATTTCATTTTCAGCTCCCTCTCTCGATGAGTCCGGCAAACAGTAAAAAACAAGCTCTGAAGATGATTTTTATGAAATCCGAATATTAGTTCAAATAGCTACTGGAAATATGATTAAAATATTTTCCAATTTAACAGCCATTGTGTGTTTTTCATATCCTTATCAAATCATAATCTACTATCTATCTATCTATCTATGTATATATATATACTATGATATATATATATAATATAATTATATATATAATATATTATATTGATAGATAGATAGGAACAGGTCTTAGATAAGCAGGAACAGTCTCTTAGATAGATTAGATAGAGTAACATAGGGACAGAATGAGATAGATAGATAGGAACAATTTATAGATAGTTAGATTGATAGTATAAACAGTGTTATTAGATAGATATATGGATAGATACTATAGGAAAAGAAATAAGATAGATAGGACAGTCCATACATAGATAAATAAGCAGATTTATGTAGATAAAAGATACATTAGGAACGGATTCAGATAGATAGATAAGAACAGGGACAGACAGACAGACACGCCGCATTATATACTATACATATATACTATAATATACAGTATTATTTTTTTGGTATATATAATATTATGCGGTGTGTGTGAGTGTGTCGTGTGTGTGTGTGTGTGTGTGTGTGTGTGGTTTGTGTGCTGTTGGGTGTGTGTGTTGGTAGAAAAATTTTGAAAGATTAAGTTCTAATGAGAAGGTAGGCTCTACCCTATCACTTACACTGGGCGAAATGGCAGACTAAAAGTTTAAAATAAAATAAAAGTTGAGAATAAAATCGCAGTTGTGAACGTGTTCATAGCGGTGTTCGGAAAAGGTCTTTCCATTTCATTAATTTATTCAACTTAAAAGAACACACACAGGAAAAACCAACGATCAACCGGTTGCGCTTTACCGCAACATTACACGTCTGCTGCTTCAGGAATTGGACTGTTTGCCTATTCAAGTAATTAATGTGTGTTAGACAGAAATAACCATATCGCCCAAGCGTTTTGGCACATCTTAGAGCTAATGAAAGAAAAGAAAATGGTTTCACATAACAAAAAAAAGAAAAAGATAAATAAGGCAAGAAAGCAGACGATATCCAGCATGAAGTGTCAGCATTATGCTCTTTCCATTTAAGGGTATGGAGAGATGACGGTGTCAACGTTTTTGTTACGTTATATGTTCTTATCTTCGGAATAGGGCTATGATGTGCCGATAAAAAAAAGTATTTTGTAGAGAGAATTATCTCTCTCTATTTGGCATTTCAAGTCTCGGAAAGACACAATTTTATTCAAATAAAGTTATTTGTGCCCACATTCGCGCCTGTGAACGCTGTTTTGAAGTAGTAGTTGCCTTCCTTTGACTGTGCGCACGTCCGATGTTTTGAAAAAACTCATGCTACGACCCCCAGATTTTGACATTTCTCTGGGGAATGTTTGAATGAAGAGGCTTGCAGATTAAGTATATTCTGCGTCTAATTCGGACTATTGTCCCCATCTTCATTGTTATTTGTACAATGTTCGGCCGATATGCCCCCCGGCCTTCTTCAGGTATTTCTTGTCGGACTCTGGAACCTTCTCGGACTTGGGAACCTTCTTTTCGAACTCGGGAGCCATCACGGAACTTTGAACCTAACCCTTTATTTATTCCACGGGGGTATCCTGTTCTCATTCCGATAACCATAGCTGGGATAGGAGTTGTGTTAATTATTTTTCTAACTGCCTCTACTCAGGATTGAACTCGGTATCCAGAGATAACTGTCATTTAGAACTGTCTTAACCTAACTACCTTATCCACTAGGCCATGTGTCCAATTGGACATAATATCGGATGATACTCAAGTCTATACGGTATATACACGATGTTATTCTGTATATCTATGTTAATTTGTTGATATATTTACAAACTCTTTATACTTATTCCCATGAATACTTCACCCGATCAGATTCTTTTTTGCCACTCTCAAATCTCCAAGTAGACGTTTTATGGTAAGCTACTTATATTTCCTTTAGTCTAACTTCAAACATTTTTAGTTGTCAAGCAATTGAAATGCATGGCTGCGTGTCTATCAAACAAACTGCTATGTCGTGACGACGCCTGTTGATTTGCAGACAAAATGGAAACAAAAGTGAAGAGTAAGGATGAAGATGGAGAGTAGGATAATGAGGGAGAGCAAGGATGAAGATGGAGAGCAAGGATGAAGATGGAGAGCATGGATAAAAATGGAGAGCATGGATGAAGATGGAGAGTATGGATGAAGATGGAAAGGATGGATGAAGATGGAGAGCAAGGATGAAGATGGAGAGCATGGGGGAAGCATGGATGAAGATGGAGAGCAAGGATGAAGATGGAGAGCATGGAAAAAATGGAGAGTGGATGAAGATGGAGAGCATGGATGAAGATGGAGAGTATGGATGAAGATGGAAAGGATGGATGAAGATGGAGAGAAGGATGAAGATGGAGAGCATGGATAAAAATGGAGAGAGCGGATGAAGATGGAGAGCAAGGATGAAGATGGAAGCATGGATAAAAATGGAGAGTAAGGATGAAGATGGAGAGCATGATGAAGATGGAGAGTAAGGTTGAAGATGGAGAGCATGGATATAAATGGAGAGCATGGATGAAGATGGAGAGTAAGAATAAAGATGAGAAGAGTAAGGATGAAGATGGAGAGTAAGGATGAAGATGGAGAGCATGGATGAAGATGGAGAGAAAATGATTGACGTTTATTGTCGGAGGATGCAAATAGCAATGATGATTGGTTGGTTGGTTTGATTTTACAGCATGTCAACCCTTGTTGGGTTATTTTATGCTGAATACATATTGTTTTATTCATTCTTGATGGGTACTCAAGTTTTCAAACACATTTTTTAAATTTATTTTTTCTTTTAAACCTATAGATGGGACCCTAACAGGTACTACCAATCCGGGGCAGAGTGGACAAAAAAAACCAAACAAAAAAACAAACAATGGTGATTAATGGGTACTCGACATTCCCAGATTTCCAGAAGAAGAATCTCACCATCAGATAGAGTTTAACGCCTTACCCAGGACACGGAGACATTCAGCCACCGCCTTCTAGCAGAAATATGATAAAAAGGGTTGGGGCTTGCCATAAGGGTAATAGGGCTGGGACAATCATATAGGTGTTAGGGCGTGACTTGACCAGCCGATTGATCGGAGGGGCCCTTTCCGACTACCTGTCTAGTCTAAGTAAGTTGTATGTTGCACGTCATGGATTGCTCAGACACCAGGGTTCCATCCTTAAGCATCACGGGTCGTCAGCCACGGCCAATAGATAACTTCATCGGATGAGGTCTCTCTGATCACCTGTCTAGCCTAAGTAAGGTAGAAATGATGAAGAGAACATTGATGGATGAAGAGCCTCACCATCAGATAGAGTTTAACGTCATTCCCAGGACATGTAGACCCTCAGCCACGGCCTTCTAGCAACCATAAGATAAAAAGGGGTTGGGGCTTGCCATAAGGGCAATAGGATAGGGGCAATCATATAGGTGCTAGGGCTTGACGTGACTAGACGATTGATCGGAGGAGGCCTCTCCGACCGCCTGTCTAGTCCAAGAAAGGGTCAGAGTGCAGTATTGCAAGTCATGGACTGCTCAACTACCTGGATTCTATCCTTAAGCATCACGGGTCGCCACCCAAGGACAACAGGTGACCCCATTGGGGGAGTCTTACCCCTCTGCAGAGGTTCAATCAGTGCATTCTAACGCCCCAGCCGACCGGGCGGACAGAAGGAGGAAAAGAAAAAGAAAAAAAATGAAGAAGAAATAGAAAGTGAGAAAAAATAGGAAATGAGATGGAGAAGAAAAATAAGTTAAAGAATCAGAAGAGGAAAGAAGGGAGTACAAAACTAGACACGACTGGGTTGGGAAGGTGATCCACTGGGAATTATACAAAAAATTAAATTTTGACCATACAACAAAATGGTATATGCATAAACCAGAATCTTGTTCTTGAGAACGAAACGCATAAAATTCTCTGGGACTTTGAAATAAAACGGATCACCTTATCCCAGCAAGAAGGCCAGACCTAGTGTTGATAAACAAAAAAGAAAGAACTTGTCAACTGGTGGATTTTGCAGTGCCAGCAGATCACAGGGTGAAGCTAAAGGAAAATTAAAAAATGGACAAATACTTGGACCTTGCTAGAGAACTGAAAAAGTTATGGAATATGAAAGTTAAAGTTATACCAATTGTAGTTGGTGCACTTGGAATGGTCCTAAAAGGATTGGAAAAGGGTTTGGAAAGTCTGGAAATCAGAGGAAAGATTGAAACCATTCAGAACACTGCACTGCTGCAATCAGCCAGAATACTCAGAACAGTCCTGGAGACCTGAGGAGACTTGCTGTCATTCAGACTCCAGTGAAAGACCATCAGCTAATGCTGATGTGAAAACTCAAAAGGAGTAATAATAATAATAATAATAATAATAATAATAATAATAATAATAATAATCAGGTCGCTCTGGCAGCATGCATGTCCATGACAATCTCTCGCCAACCATCCCTACCATTCATTGCCCTCTGGAGGTCCTCTGTTGAGCTGGTCAATGTAGGTCGTTGCTGGATGACCCATACAGAGAACGTCAAATATAATTTCGTCCTTGCTTCTCCGGCAGTATCCAGCATGTCATGTTCGTTTCACTCAGATGGTTTGTATGATAGGGGGCAAGTAGCTTTCTGTGGATGAGATATTACTACCTAGGTACGTGAAATGGTCTACCATTAAAAAATTCACATTAGTAGGACTGGTGTTCTTTCCTAAATTCTGAATGATAAGCCTCTTCAGCTTTCCAGGATCCATGGAAGTATTTTCGCCGTGGTAGGATCTTGACATTAGGGTCGGTCGATTTTGGAACTGTAACGTCTCCTATGTGGAAAACGTTGCAAATTAACATTAAAAAATTACCATTCAAAATATTTTTCTTCAAAACTTTTCCTTCGTTTGAAGAAATAGATTTCAATCTTTTAAAAGGTTATCACTGTAAGTCGTCGGGGCCGCCTAATGTCGGTATCAGCCAATTAGCGAGGGAGCCTATCCCCTTTTCAATAGCGCTAGACCAAGGAGATTGTTTTTGCATCTGAGATGGAGCGCCATACCAACCATCAGCCCCTTACTTTACCGCACAGATCCCTGTGCTACTCATACGCTGAGTTGGCGAGGGCCGGTATCGAACTAGGAACCTTGTGGTTTCTAGCCGAACGCTCTACCGACTGAGCTAACCCGGCCATAATTATAACTGCAACAGCTTACTTATTAGGTAAAAAGCAGCATATCGGTGGTGTCGGTGGTGATCGGGAGATATATTTTCAATTTGAATTCTAGTTATAATATTTTATTCGTTTCGTTTAAAATGACACACTCTTCTGTTTTGATTATTAAATTGCTAAATTATCTAACCAATTTCTAGGCTAAATTTTTTTTTGGTGCATTTTTTGCAAATACCAGATCTAGTTTTTAGCATCAGTACTCATTATACCAACACACAACTTTCGTTGTTAGAGAGAATTTGATATATTAAAAAAGCGAAATATCAACTTACCCTATTGGACATGTCTGAATGGTCGCAATTCCTCCTCAGATTCCGAATTCTCCAATTCTCTTTTTCTCTGATCTTCGAATTTTTCGAAAATCTCTGACCCTGATATTACCATCATCTTAATAATCTAAATTTTTTTAGCTCTCTGGCAAGGTCCATGGATTTATCTAATATCTCACTTTCTTTTATTTTAAGATTTGGTTGGATTTTACGGCATGTCAAATTTTCTGGGTCATTCATGCCGAAGACGAGGAAAAAACCAGAAAAGAAGAACCAAAGAATTTGGTAAGTGGCAAGTCATAAAAAAAGAGTAAGAGTCTGAAGGTCGAAAGGACGAATATAAGAGATTAGAGAAAAAAAAAACTTTTATTCCTTCTTCTTTTTCTTTTTTTTTCTTGTCCATTTTTTCTCGTCTTCTCCCCTTCTTCTTCTTCTTCTTCTTCTTCTTCTTCTTCTTCTTCTTCTTCTTCTTCTTCTGTCTTTCCTTTTCTTCTTCTGCATGGTTTGTTAAAAGAGGCAATCAAGAAAAAGACTGCAAGGGAAGAAAGAGACAGTGATATCTCTCTCTCTCTCTCTCTCTCTCTATATATATATATATATATATATATATATATAGATAGATAGAAGATAGAGAGAGAGAGAGAGAGAGAGAGAGAGAGAGAGAGAGAGAGAGAGAGAGAGAGGTGATATAAAAACAGCAAGGAAGGGGGAAAACAAGACTTTTAGAAAAAAGTGGTAGAAGTAAAGAAGAGATTAAGATGTGTGCAGCAAGAAGGAAAATGACAGGTAAGAGAGAGAGAGAGAGAGAGAGAGAGAGAGAGAGAAGAGAGAGAGAGAGAGAGAGAGAGAGAGAAGAAGGCGGGGACTAACTAATTTATTGATTGGATAAAATGCGCATGTTCAACATTTGAATCGTTGAACTGATGTCGCTGTGGTGTTTAACAGTCGGCTGCTGAGACCAACCTGTCTGATTGTCGATCTTTTCAAATCTGCATTCTCTGACTGCAGTTTTAAATTCAATACACCTCCCGCCAATTTACAGAGATTCTCCCGCTTCATATCGACTTTCCGCGGTTGGATGTCGCGTCTCCTTTGATAAAAAAAAACCCTATGATTCTTTTTATTATTTATATCGTTTTACAACTTGCGAGTTTTCACACCAGTTGGAACGGATAGTTTTTCACTGGAACACGAGTGACATCGTCCGCATCCCTCCAGGAACCTTTAGTATTCTAGATTAATTTGTTTTGTTTTGTTTTATGGCATATCAATCTCGGTGGGTCATTTAATGCCGACAATGTTCGGAAATAAATTAATTCTTAATGGACACGGGCCGGGTTAGCTCAGTCGGTAGAGCGTTCGGCTAGAAACCACAATGTTCCTAGTTCGATACCGACTCTCGCCAACTCAGTGTATGAGTAGCACTGGGATCTGTGCGGTAAAGTAAGGAGCTCATGGTAGGTGTGGCGCTCTACCTCAGTTGCAAAAACAATCTTTTTGGTCTAGCGGTAGTGAAAAGGGGATAGACTCCCTCGCTGATTGGCTCATACCGACTTTAGGCTACCCAGACGACTTACTTACTATTTAACCTATAGATGGAACCCTAACAGGTACTACCACTCCTGGGAGTAAAGGTAATGAAGGGGTGCTCCACATTCTCCAGAGCTCCAGAACGGGAACCTCACAATCTGTTGAGTTTAATGTTATACCCAGGACATGAAGACCCTCAGCTACCACCTTCTAGCACCCATATGATAAAAAGATTGGGGCTTGCCATAAGGGAAATAGAGTCGGGACTATCATAGAGGTGCTAGAGCTTGACGTGACCAGTCGATTGATCATGGCAGGCCTCTCCGACCGCCCGTCTAGCCTAAGTAAGGGTCAAAGTGGGGTGTGCATGTCATGAATTACTCATCGACTAGAATTCCATCCTTAAGCATCACGGGTCGCCACCCACGGCCAACAGGTGGTCCAATTTGGGGAAGTATTCTAGATCTCAATAGTTGTGTGGTCTAAGCCAGTGCTTCTCATAGACTGTTTGATGCTGGTCCGCAGGTGTCACATATGATTTTTAAAAATTCGTATCGTTTTGAACTACGACAACTGTACATATAAACTAAAATTGGAAATATATTTCTAAAAATATCAACTTTGTTCATTTTGTGCTCTTTACCACGTTGGTTATTTTACCATTTTTTTGTCTACGTTGTTTTATTGAAATCTAATTTCCTTTTTTGTAAATTTCAGCACTGCCACCTTGGTCTTCAAAGAGAAGGGCAGCTATTGAGTGCTCACCACTTACTGAAACAAAACTAACATAAGCGGCACTCTCTTCTATCTCTCCTAAGACTTGACAAATTGACAAATAAGAAGCAGTCTCACCGTTCCCATTGTCTGTACAATGGGGGTTTGTTTATACTGATGATAGATTTCTGTATTAAATAAAGATAATTTCCAAGCCTAGAAGATCTGGCCCCCAACAAACACGGCTGGCGAAACATGTGCCGCACAGGAGCTGAGATTAACAGAGCGGCGACGTCTTCGTCGTCATGAACCACCAAATGCAGATGGAAATTTCCATTGGAAAATGTGTGACCGCATCTGCAAGTCTAGAATTGGACTAACTAGCCACCAGAGTATCATTTGTATTATTCGAAAAGGGTTGAGGTGTATTTCTTCATCACAATTACTACTTGGTCTACTCTGACCGGGAGTGGTAGTATCTGTTAGGGTCCTGTCTATGGGTTAAACAGATACAAAAATGAGTTTAAAAATGTGTTTAAAAAATTGAATGCTCAAAAAGAAGTTTCTTTCATTGTTCTTCTGAAGTTCCCTCGTATCCGTTTTTATTCCCATTTTTTTAATTCATGTTATTTTCTGAACTTTTGTGATAAGGCTCGATGTGTATAATTTTGATTTTATATACAGGGTGGGCCAAAATGATCTGACACATACAAATACATCCAATGTTTTTAAACTGCCATCTGTTTGATACGAGTGAACTTAGGCAAGTGGTAATGGAAGCTCCATCTGGTTTATTTCTTACCATTTTTATCCGATAAGGTCTGTTACGATCGGGTCTTGAAGAGATGCACACGTTGCGTTTGCAATTGAAATGTTTTTTTAAGAATGTGTCAATCATTTTGGTCCACCCTATATATATATATATATATATATATTATATATATATATATTCAGTATGTTTGCATTTAACCATAGCCCAGCAAAAAACAACCCCCCCGAAAAAAACATTATAACGCTCTGTAAGAGCAATACTCTCAAAATACCCTAACTTAGAGAATAAAACCATTTCCAGTATAATTTCCAACTGAATGATACTTTGTCTGAGGCCAAGTTTCTCTCTCTACCCCTCTCTCTGTCTTTACCCCCTCTCTCCCTGTCTTTCATTCTCCCTCTCTCTCTCGCGCGCGTGCGTACTCGCACATTCTTATATATATATATATATATATATATATATATATATATATGTGTGTGTGTGTGTGTGTATATATATGTGTGTGTGTGTATATATATATATAATATATATATATATATGGTAGAAATGTGAGGAGGTTAATCCGACAGTATGTGGAGAAAAGTAACCAATCCCCACAATCTAACACCTGTGGTACCACCATTCACCATTTCGGCACTCCCCATTCCAGAGAGAAGAAGAATCCACTAACCACCCCCAACTACACTTCCCCCTACTGACGACCTTCCGCTTTCAGCATTGGAGTAAGAACTATATTCAAGTCCTGAAGATGTCTAATAAGAGACCGAAACGTTGCACCGTCGACAATAAACATCAAGTTTCCACAACATCCCGTGTTTGTCTACTTTTTCTCCACACACACACATATATATATATATATATATATATATATATATATATATATATATATATATATATATATATACAGGGTGGACCAAAATGATCTGACACATACAAATACATCCAATGTTTTTAAACTGCCATCTGTTTGGATGCGAATGAACTTAGGCAAGTGGCAATGGAAGCTCCATCTGGTTTATGTCTCACCATTTTTATCCGATAAGGTCAGTTATGATCGGGTCTTGAAGAGATGCACATGTTGCGTTTGCAATTGAAACGTTTTTTTAAGAATGTGTCAATCATTTTGGTTCACCCTGTATAACCATTACACTTCGAGCACCTCGTATATATTTGTCGTTATAATTCAGTTTATCAATCCACTGCAGATGAATTGTTATCCATGCATTTAATAACTTGATTATTATAATTAATGAAAAGCATTTTGGTTTTAATGCAGAGACGATGTAATTGTATCTCCTTATATAATAATCATATTGATGTAATAGTGTCGTAGAATTTGACATAAGCGATCATATTTCGTCAATGATCTCTGATGGGAGTCATATGTGGAAATCGCAGGTGCTAATGGATTTTGGTTAAGACCCAGCGGGACAGGAACTTTTATATTTCGGAATAATAATGCAGCAGATTATATCGTCAAAGGAATAAACAGCTGCAAAGTCCCACTTTCGCCCAGTCGGCTGAGCCAATAAAATACGCAGACTGTGTAAAATTCTTCCAATGGTGCCACCCGTTGGTGACCCATGATGCTTAAGGACGGAATCCTGGTAGCTGAGAAGTAGGGTAGGTCGACTTTGGAACTGTAACGTCTCCCATGTGACAAAAGTTGTAAATTAACATAAAGAATTACCCCACAAAATATTTTTCTTCAAAAATTTTGCCTTCATTTGAGGAAATAGATTTCAGTCTTTTAAAATGTTAATAAAGATTAAGGTAAAAAGCTGCATATCGGAGGTGTTGGTGATGATGGAGGGGATATTTTCAATTTTAATTCTAGTTACAACATCTTATTCGTTTCATCTTAGTAAAATATATTTCTGGTTTAAAGTCTTCTAACCAATTTCTGAGCCAAATGTTGCAAAAACAAGTATTTTTAGTGTTTTTTTTAACCGATGATCTTTGGTGCTATTTCCCCAAACAATGGTTCAAGTAAGAGATCTAATTTTTGGTATCAGTATTCATTATAGCAACATACAACTTTCACTGTTTAAGAGAATCTGATATTTAAAAAAAAAAAGGGAAAAATCAACCAAACCTATTGTACATTCTAGTGTGGATTCATCAACTTCACTAAATGATGGGGCGATGATGGGCCGTTATTTTCAATTTTAATTCTAGTTATAATATTTTATTCATTCCATCCTAGTAAAATAAATTTCTCTTTTAGATATTCAAATTGCTAAATTTTTTTACCAATTTCTGGGCCAAATATTGCGAAAACGAGGATTTTTAGTGCATTTTAGTAGACGATCTTTGATGCTATTTCCTCAAACAATGGTGCAAGTAAGAGATCTAGTTTTTTGGTATCAGTACTTATTATAGCAACTTCCAACTTTTGCTGTTTGAGAGAATTTGATATTTCCTTTAAAAAGTGAAAAATCAACCTACCCTTCTATCCAATGTCACCTAGGAGGGAGGGGGTAAAAAAGTACCTGCTGTATTGATATGTTTACAAATGCTGGACATTTGTTAAGTAGAATTTCAATGCTATTTCTATGTATATTTTGATATTTAAATATCTTTTGAATATAAATCAAATCTTCATTTGTTCGAATGAAACTATGAAAATGAAACAATTAACAACTAAGTAAATGTATTTATACATAAAATACAACCGATTCTTGCTTTTTGTGCAAAAATTTATGAAGATTTAATTTATATTTGGAGATATTTTAGAATTAAAATATACATAGAAATAGCATTGAAATTCGACTTAAAAATGTCATTTATTAATGAGGTAAAAAGCAGAATATCGGAGTGTCGCCGATGATGGGGGATATTTTCAATTATAATATTTCATTCATTTCATCTTAGTAAAATAAATTTCTGTGCTAATATTGAAATTTCTAAATTTTCTAACCAATTTCTGGGCCAAATTTGCGAAAATGAGGATTTTCAGTGCATTTTAACTGACGATCATTGATGCTATTTCCTCAAACAAGTAAGAGATCTAGTTTTTGGTATCATTAAGCCAACATGCAATTGTTGGTGTTTGAGAGAATTTGATATTTAAAAAAAAGTGAAAAATCAACCTACCCTACTGATCAGTCCATAAAATGCAACACGTCGGACTCGGGAACCTTCTTTTCGTAATCGGGAACCTCCTTGTAATCGGGAACCATCACGCAACTTTGAACTTAACACTTTGTTCAGTCCACTAGGGTATCCTGTTCCCATTCTAACTATAGCTGGGGTACAGGTATTTAGCTGTGTTAATTATTATTCTATGTTACTGCTGCCCTTGATCAGGATTGAACCTGCAGTCTAGAGATAACTGTCACTTAGAACTGTCTTAACCTAACTCCTTTATCCACTACGCTATGTGTCCAATTGGACACAACTTATACGATACTCTGATTCTTTCTTAAAATTGACAAGGTCGGAACTCAAACAAATGGAGAAAGAAAAAAGAAATTGATGTTCAATGCCTTACACCCAAGAGATAAAAGACAGACTATATTGGCATTTCAGTCTCGGAAGACTATAATATAGTTTTTATGTGCCCCTGAAGTTACAGCGTCTCCTGTGACTGTGACATCAAATGGTTGAAAAACATTCTCGACCACAGATGTCGCATTTGAAGGCTGTCCCTGAAGATGTTGATTTGCCGGTGCTTTGTTGCCGCTGCTTTCTACTAGACCTCTTAGCTTCATGGTGTTTGCGTCAGGGTGACTTCTGACATCAACAGTCCTCTACCCTTTTTATAATATATGTGCTAAAAGGCGGTGTCTGAGGGTCTGAGTATGACATTAAAGTGTATCTAATGGAGAAGTTCCAGTTTTGGAGCTATGGAAATTGTGGAGCTCAGGTCCACTCTGACACGGACTGATAGGTCCCATCTATGGGTTAAATAGAAAATAATGTTTTTCAAAATGTGTTTAAAGAATTGAGCTGAATTTAAAAAAATACAGATCAAGAATGAATAAAACAAAACGTCTTAAGCATAAAATAACCCAACAAGGGTTGACATACCGTAAAATTCAATCAACAACAAACTTTCTTTCTTTCTCCTATTTTCACTTTCATTTTGGGATCGTAATGTGCACTCACTTCTTCTTGTGAGATGTCCACCATTTTATCTTCTAAAACGTCAACATCAGTTCTTTTCTTCTTTTATTTACTGCTTCTCAAATGACGGAAAAAAACATTCGGACTTAATGAGGGGAAGGAGGAGAAGGAGGAGAGGAAGGAGGAAAGGAAGGGGGAGGAGGAGGAGAGGAAGGAGGAGAGGAAGGAGGAGAAGGAGGAGCGGAAGGAGGAAAGGAAGGGGGAGTAGGAGGATAGATTTTCTGCCATTTTCATTGTTGTTTCTACACAAACAATTTGTCTTTTTTCTCATTTAATCAATTGTCTTTATAGTTTCTTTTTTCCTTCCTTCCTTCCTTCCTTCCTTCCTTCCTTTCCAAAATATTTCTATTTTTCGAAAATATTTTCCGCGTTTTTTTATCCTCATTCTTTATTTCATTTTTTACTTCCCGTTCTGATTTTTCTATTTATCTACACCTATCACTATCTCCATATCTATCCCTATTTCTGTCCCCCCCCCTCTCTCTCTCTCTCTCTCTCTCTCTCTCTCTATATATATATAATATATATATATATATATAATAATTTTTTTCCTTTTTTTTCTTTGTTTTTCCATTTTTCTCACCGATCTTTCTTTCTTTCTCCTTATCATTTTTTGTTTCTTTCTTCTTTTCTGCCTACTTTCCTTCCTTCATTTTTGTCATTCCTTGCTTCATTCCTCCCTTCATTTCTTCCTTCCTTTCTTCCTTCTTTCCCATCCTCTTTCATTCCTTTCATTTCTTCTTTCCTCTTTCCTTCCTTTATTTTTTCATTCGTTGCTTCTTTCTTTCCATTTCTTCCTTCCTTCATCCCTTCTTCCCTTCCTTCTTTCATTCCTTTCATTCCTTCTTCCCTCTTTCCTTCCTTCATCTTTTCATTCCTTGCTTCTTTCCTTCCTTCATTTCTTCCTTCTTTCCTTTCTCCCTTCCTTCCTTCATCCCTTCCTTCTTTCATTCCTTTCATTTCTTCTTTCCTCTTTCTTTCCTTCATTTGTTTATTCCTTGCTTCTTCCTTCCTTCCATCCTTCTTTCCTTCCTTTCTTCATCCCTCCCTTCTCTCATTCCTTTCATTCCTTCATTTTTTCATTCCTTGCTTCTTTCCTTCCTTCATTTCTTTATTCATTTCTTTCTTTCTTTCTTTCTTTCTTTCACTCCTTCCTTCCTTTATCCCTTCCTTCTTTCATCCCTTTCATTACTTCTTCCTTCCTTGCCTTTCTTCATTCCTTCCCTCTTCCCTTCCTTCTTTCCTTCCTTCCTTCATTCCTTCTTTCTTTCATTCCTTTCATTCCTTCCTTCCTTCTTTCCTTACTTCTTTCATCCCTTCCTTCTTTCATTCATTTCATTCCTTCTTCTTTCCTTCCTTCCCTCTTCCCTTCCTTCTTTCCTTCCTTATTCTTTCTGACTGTTCAGTAAAAAAAAACATAATTAGAAATGACAAATGATGAAGCTGACAGAACATCTCATCTCTTAAATATTTGATGACAGTATAGACTCTTCACAGCTGTCTCAATGACGTTCTTTCGGTGATAAATTATTGGCGCGTTCTCCACTTACTAACATGGCGCAGATGGCGATTACAGAGAGAAATGTCCTCCAAGAGACCCGATTCCGGAATACACAAAACTGAAATTTAAAACACGGAACGCCTACACATTTAAATATGACAAGGAACAATGTAATCTGACTTTCAAAAATAAGATACCTGTGTTTAAACATCGTTAATAGAAGAACTATACTCTCTGACCTTTCATCTCTTTACTTGAAGAAGATTCCATGTAAAGAGAAAAGAAGTAGTATGACATAGTAGTATCCAAGTGTTGTATAATCAAATCATTATATGTTGTATATATGTGCGCTTCATTGAAGTGACATTATCACATCACTAATTCATGGACAAGGCATCAATTCGAAGTTACTGCATCTCTTTGTTACATAATTATTAGATTCCTAATATTTATGTGCAGTAGTGTAGAAATCAAAATGGCTGTTATAAGTTGCAGTCCGCGGCCTTGAAGGATTGAATGACAAGGCTTGACCTCAGTCCTAACCTTCCAGTGGATACCGTGAGAATCGTTGGAGAAGACCCTCTTCCGGTTTAGATTAGAAATAGATTTTAGTCAGTCGGCCCAAAACCACGACGGTGGAGAGACGTGTTATACACGCTCCGACTCGATCTGCGAAGGTAGTCTGGTGGGGATTTCGAAATAAATATGATCTAAGTAAATCGAAGTCTTGTGTTATTATCTAAAAACCACCAATGACACAGGGCTTCTGATAAAGAGAAATCCCCAATGGAAGACCAGACACGAAGTCCCCAAGACGAAGTCCAGACGCTAGAAGAGACGCTAGAAAAGACGCTAGAAGAACTTAAGATATCAAAGATAAACAGAAGAATAGAAGTAAGAAAGTAAGGAAAGAGAGTATACAACAGTATAATCAAATCATTATATGTTGTATATATGTGCGCTTCATTGAAATGACATTATCACATCACTATTTCATGGACAAGGCATCAATTCGAAGTTACTGCATCTCTTTGGGTCGCATCACATCTCTGCTGGTTGCGGGTATCTTGTCCTACTTCATTTTATTTACTTTTATTTTCCAATGATCCATCTCGACCCACAAACTCGTGGGGGCAGGAAGAATAGAGACAGAAAGCCCACCTGCTCAACTGGGCAGTAAGCCATAAAGAACTACCTCAGCGCAGTGCTAGCCTCACTGACTAACCACCTCCGAACCTCGAACTCCCCAAATCCGATTAAATATATCGCATTTTCTAGGAGGCGCGTAGTGTAATGGTTATCGAAGTAGGAAATGGATTCGACGAGACCGAGTTCAAATCCCAGACGAGACTGTTTGCATTTCCCATATCACTAATATACTTAGAAAAGGTATGAATCCAATTATTCACTCTCCATGGGTAAATAGTAAGGAAGACTGGGTTCTTTAACACTGGTTAGGCAACTAGGAAAACTCTGAATTCAAACCTGTTAAACTCTGCAGAAGAAATTGACCTTGTGTCACATCCTGTTCGTGCTGAGGGATAGGTAAATACCTATATCACATTCTCTCGAGAGCACTTGGCCTTGTCTCCTTTCATTCCGACCGAATGCCTACGCTTACTTAACCACACCTATTCAGGTCAGACCACCTATGAACTTTCTTCATGATCGGCCACCGGTCATTTCCGAATCTGCTAAAAATTCTAAGATCTAATCTAATCCGTAACAAATGATGGTCAGACACATTGCGTCAGTTCCTATCTGTTGGTGGGTAATCATATTCATTTAATTGTTTGTTGACCCTCTTAAAATTTTCCGTTGATTCTTTAAAAAGTTCTTTATTTCCTTAACCATAAATGCAACATACGTAGAAATAAATGTATTTCAC
>CM042161.1:17684182-17696682 GCA_023376005.1 Doryteuthis pealeii | reverse complement strand
TGCATCTCTCTCTCTGTCTCTCTCTTTGCCTCTCTGTCTCCCTATCTCCTTTTGTACATATACTATTTCTTTCTTTCTGTACATATCTATCTATCTATCTATCTATCTTAGTCTGTTTATCTATCTATCTATCTATCTATCTATCTATCTATCTATCTTGCTCATTCTGTACGCATCCTTATCCCGCTGTCTTTCTCTCTCTCTCTCTCTCTCTCTGTCTTTATCTTTGTCTCTCTCTCTCCCTATCTACCTTTGTACATATACTATCTATCTCTTTCCTTCTTTCTATCTATCTATCTATCTATCTATCTATCTATCTATCTCGCTCATTCTGCACGTATGTGTATATCTCTCTCTTTCTCTCTCCCCCTCTCTGTCTCTTTCTTTGTACCTCTCTGTCTCTCTCCCTATCTCCCTTTGTACATATACTATCTATCTCTTTCTATACAACTGTATCTATCTATCTATCCATCTATCTATCTATTTATCTTGCTCATTCTGTACGCATCCTTATCACGCTCTCTCTCTCTCTCTGTGTCTTTCTCTTTGTCTCTCTCTCCCAATCTCCCTTTGTACATATAATATCTATCTCTTTCTATACAAATCTATCTATCTATCTATCTATCTATCTATCTTGCTCAATCTGTACGCATCTTTATCTCTCTCTCTTTCTCTCTCTCTGTCTCTCTCTTGGTACCTCTCTCTCCCTATCTCCATTTGTACATATACTATCTATCTCTTTCTATACATATCTATCTATCTATCTATCAATCTATCTACCTGAATCTATTCCTATCTAGCTGATCAGATCATAAGCCTTGGTGGTACGAGGTAGGAGAGCCTACTTATCAACAATCCATTGTAGACATAGAAAATCATTGGGACAATTCTGGGAGGTTTTTGAAGGCAGCCTATCATCATATACTTAGAGATTATTTCAGAAAACATCAAAGCATTTTGTTTAGGAGAATTCAAGCTGTTCTACATTCAAAGAAGAAGAAGGCTCATATTAATTATTGACATGAGCCTACAGGACTTTACATATACTCTAATTGTCGGTTGGATTCAACTCTCTAGACTTATATAGTTTTAATGAAGAGACATAAAAAATGCGAATCTTTCAAAATAAAAGAATGGTAGTTAATGACATTTTATGAAATTCTATCTATCTATCTATCTCATCTTATTCTGTTCATATCTATCTATCTATCTATCTATCTATCTCTGTTCATTATCTATCTATCTATCTATCTATCTATCTATCTATCTATCTATCTATCTCTGTTCATTATCTATCTATCTATCTATCTATCTATCTATCTATCTATCTGATTCTTTTCATTATCTATCTATCTATCTATCTATCTATATTCATTATCTATCTATCTATCTATCTATCTATCTATCTCCGTTCATTGTCTATCTATCTATCTATCTATCTATCTCTGTTCATTATCTATCTATCTATCTATCTATCTATTTATCTATCTCTTTTCATTATCTATCTATCTATTTATTTATCTATCTCTTTCATTATCTATCTATCTATCTATCTATCTCCGTCTATCTATCTATCTATCTATCTATCTATCTATCTATCTCTATTCTATCTATCTATCTATCTCTATCTCTATCTATCTATCTATCTCTATTCATCTATCTATCTATCTATCTATCTATCTATTATCTATCTATCTATCTATCTATCTATATTTATCTATCTCTGTTCATTATCTATCTATCTATCTATCTATCTATCTCCGTTCATTATCTATCTAACTATCTCTGTTCTATCTATCTATATCTGTTCATTATCTATCTATCTATCTATCTATCTATTTATCTATCTCTGTTCATTATCTATCTATCTATCTATCTATCTATCTCGGTTCATTATCTATCTATCTATCTATCTATCTATCTATCTATCTGTCTGTCTATCTATCTATCTATCTATCTATCTATCTATCTATCTATCTCTGTTCCTTATCTATCTATCTATCTATCTATCTATCTATCTCTGTTCCTTATCTATCTATCTATCTATCTATCTCGGTTCATTATCTATCTATCTATCAATCTATATTTTCTTTTTTACCTGTGTCACGTGCATAAAAATGAATAAATAGATAAACAAGTGAGTTATCTCCCTTCTTCTGCAGATTAATCTCATACCATAGAGAATTAATGACGTCATAGCCATCGAGTATCCATGGTATACTAAATACATGCCCCTCCTCCCACCGAACAATGCCGTGGTCCCAGACATAAAGGTGTATTGCCTCAAATTTGAAATTTCTTCCGGGACTGACACTCATCGAAATTTAGACATTTTAACTTGGGTAGAATTTTACCAACTAAACGCAATATTACCGATTTGTTGGGAAGTGTAAATTGAATGGTTGGTTGGTTGGTTGGTTGGATTTACGGCATGTCAAACCTTTTGGGTTATGTCAGGTCTGTGGGGATTAACCCCCCCCCAAAAAAAAACAAAATAAAATAAAATAAAAAAGAACAACAACCTCCCATGGGACTTTGACCCGAAGAACCCCTTTGCGCATGTCCGACAAAAAAAGGACACTTTGACTTTCATATTCCATAACTTTTTCAGTTCTCTGGCAAGGTCCAGGTATTTGTCCATTTTTTCATTTTCTTTTAGCCTCACCCTGTGATCTGCTGGAACTGCAAAATCCACCAGTTGACAAGTTCTTTCTTTTTTGTTAATCAGCACTAAGTCTGGTCTTCTTGCTGGGATAAGGTGATCCGTTTTTATTTCAAAGTCCCAGAGAATGTTATGCGTTTCGTTCTTAAGAAAAGATTCTGGTTTATGCATATACCATTTTTTTGCATAGTCAAAATTTAATTTTTTGCATAATTCCCAGTGGATCACCTTCCCAACCCAGTCGTGTCTAGTTTTGTATTCTCGTTGTGCTAGTTTGCTACATTCGCAGAGTACATGGTTTACAGTCTCATCTCTATTACCGCAAAGTCTACATTTACTATTTTGTTGGGTCTTATCAATTTTTGCTTTGATATAGTTTGTCCTTATGGCATTATTTTGTGCAGCAATTATTAATGATTCTGTTTCTCTTTTGAGGTTTCCTTTTCTTAACCACGTCCAGGTTTTTTCATGTGCAACCTCGCCAATTTGTCGTTTGAAGTGTCCATATAATTGTTTTTCTTCCCATTTTTGTTTTCTAGTCTTTGTTGTTTTTTTGTTTGTCCATTTGTCACTTCTACTATTGTTGGCCGCCATAAGTAGTTTGTCTTTGCTCTTTCTTGTGTAATCTTCAAGTTGTTGGATTGTGGTTTCTACGCATTCCTCTATGTTGGCAAGACCTGTTCCCCCTTCATTTCTTGACACATATAATCTATCTCTATCATCTCTAGGGTGGAGAGCCTTGTGCATGGTCATTAACTTTCTCGTCCTTTGGTCAATCTGTCTGAGTTCTTTTGTCCATTTTAAGAATGGTCCTGAGTATCTTATAATGGGGACAGCCCAGGTATTGATTCCTTTGATTAGATTTCTGCTGTTAAGTTTGGTTTCTAGATGTTTTCTAGTTCTCCTGAGATATTCTTTTTTAACTTTTGCTTTCATTTCTGCTTGCATGATATTATCCGCTTATAAAATTCCTAAGTATTTGTAGCTTTCATTTTCATCAAGTGATTTTATAGTTTCCTGATTTGGCAGTTGTATTCCATCCATTAATTTTCTTTCACCCCGTTTTATGACAATCATAGCACATTTTTCAATTCCAAATTCCATCCCTATATCCTGGCTATATATTCTAATAGTTTGTATTAGGCTCTCCAATTCATTTCCATTTTTTGCAAATTTTTTTATGTCATCCATGTACATAAGGTGGTTTATCTTTTCTTGTGAGTTAGTGAATTTGTATCCCCCTGTACATTTTTAAAGTATATGATTGAGAGGCATCATTGCTATAATGAACAGTAGTGGTGATAATGAGTTTCCTTGGAAGATGCCTCTTTGGATTTTTACTTCTGCCAGGGATTGCTTTCCGGCTTTTAATTGAACTCGCCAGTTTTCCATGGCTTTTTCAATGAAATTCATGAAATTATTATTATTATTATTATTATTATTATTTAAACCTTTTGAGTTTTCACATCAGCATTAGCTGATGGTCTTTCACAGGAGTCTGAGTGACAGCAAGTCTCCTCGGGTCTCCAGGAATCTTCTGAGTATTCTAGTAGATTGCAGCAGTGCAGTGTTCTGAATGGTTTCAATCCTTCCTCAGATTTCCAAACTTTCCAGACCCTTTTCCAATCCTTTTGGGACCGTTCCAAGTGAACCAACTACAATTGGTATCACTTTCACTTTCATATTCCATAAGCTTTTCAGTTCTCTGGCAAGGTCCAGATATTTGTCCATTTACTCATTTTCCTTTAGCTTCACCCTGTGATCTGCTGGCACTGCAAAATCCACCAGTTGACAAGTTCTTTCTTTTTTGTTTATCAACACTAGGTCTGGTGTTCTTGCTTGGATAAGGTGATCCGTTTTTATTTCAAAGTCCCAGAGAATTTTATGCGTTTCATTCTCAAGAACAGATTCTGATTTATGCATATACCATTTTTTTGTGTGGTCAAAATTAATTTTTTGCATAATTCCCAGTGGATCACCTTCCCAACCCCGTCGTGTCTAGATTTGTATTCTCGTTTTACTAGTTTGCTACATTCGTAGAGCATATGGTTTACAGTCTCATCTCTATTACCGCAAAGTCTACATTATTATTATTATTATTATTATTATTATTATTATTATTATTATTGTTGTTGTTGTTGTGGGGTTTTAAGGAGTCAAATAAGAACAAAACGACGGGTAACAAATGTAGGAAACTGTATTAACAAAAGAGTAGACAATTACAGTACAGAGAAGTGGGAATTACGTCCGACAAATAGTATTATGAGCTGACTCGCATTGGCTTACTCTCAAGCCACAATTGTCCCTGTTACTTATAGTAACCCCGTCAGCGCATTCCATTAGTCTTATAGGGTGTATCACCTATAACAATTATTATTATTATTATTATTATTTTGAATAAATGATATTCTTAAAAAGGAAGAATTTTTTTGTTTATAGTAAAGATAATCAAATATCTCAACTTACAATTGGGCAAACTACACATCCATTGATTTTTTTCTCTCTTTATTCATTCATTATTCTTTTGTCTTGTGGGAATTGTGTGCTAAAAACAAAACAAAAGAAAGAAAAAAGAGGAAATTGTTCCAGAATAGAAACATTGGCATTAAGTCATAAGAAGATTAAAGAAAAGAAGGTTAGTAGGTGATTTTATTTTTATCTTCAATGTAATCTTTAAGAAATCTGATAATGAAGCTAATGACCTTGCTCTATTCAACATCCGCTCCCTCTCCCCGCCCCCCCAAAAAAGACACAAAATTAATAAGTAAATTTCAGGCGTGTAAAATATTCATTTTCACTAAGGTGTTATTTTGAAATTATTCACAAAACACTAAATAATATATTAGGGATGATTATAATATATATATATATATATATATATATATATATATATATATATATATATATATATATTATGTTACTTCTTATCATTTTAGACAAAAGTTTGACCTTAAATAATAGATTTAATTAATTTTAATTAGTTTTTAAAAGACTAGCAGCCGGCAAATTTGGGTATCTCAAGTATATACGTTCATATGAGAGTCATTCAATAAATAAGGTGAAATTTTCTATAAAGGTATTTACTTAACCCATTCACCACAGGTAGGATTTGATTCAAGGTCGCAAGTATGGTGCATCCTGTGGGGATCGAACTCGCAATTCAGTCTAGCACATTAGATATGTGCTAGACATTATACTATGATGCTTGAAAAATACGAATGTACATAATTTCCTTGGTTTAAGAATTACATAGGAGAAACACTGACAGTTACTGAGCGCCGTTGACTTCATGTCTTCGCTACACTAAATATGAGGATTGAAAGAACAAAAATCAGACAAAAATGTGTAGTATATTTCGCTGGAGTATTGAATTCGGTGTCTTCAGCTGAAGATGCCGAGTTCATTACTCCAGCGAAATATACTACACATTTTTGTCTGAGTTTTGTTCTTTCATTCCTTATTTTACCTCATTCTGTCGGATTCATTCCAACCCCTTTTTCCTCATATATATATATATATATATATATATATATATATATATATATATATATATATAAAAACAAGATTGTTTTCTATAATTATCGTATTTTATGCGATACATACATTATAATTGCCTTCAAGCAAAAAAATAATAATAATAATAATAATATAATATTATATATAATATATATATATATATATATATATATATATATATACCAACCCCTCCGAACGAACAAGATGCGACTCAAGGTCAATTTCTTAAGCGGAGTTTAACAGGTTTTAATTCAGAGTTTTCCTTCTCATAGACTGGTTACCTAGTCATGGTTAAAGATCCCAGCCTGCCCTGCTATTTTCCCATAGCTGGAGGGATAATTGTATTCATACCATTCCCAAAGGTATTAGCACTATGTGAGATACAAACAGCTTCGTCCAGGATTTGAACTCGAGTCAATTTGTTGGTGATGATGGGGGACATATTTTCAATTTCTAGTCATGATATTTTATTCATTTCGTTTAAAATGACGATCTTTTCTGTTTTAGATATTTAAATTGCTAATTTTTCTAACCAATTTATAGGATGAATGTTGGAAAACGAGAATTTTTAGTGCATTTTAATAGACGATCTTCGATGCTATTTCCTCAAACAATGGTGCAAGTAAGAGATCTATTTTTTTTGTATCAGTACTCATCATACTAACACACAACTTTCACTGTTTGAGAGAATTTGATATTTTAAAAAGGTTAAAAATCGACCTACCCTACTCTTCAAATATATCCACACATACATGTAAGTTGTACATTAGGGCAGATTGATTTTTCTCCCTTTTTTTAAAATATCAAATTGTCCAAATAATCTCGGGCTCAGTCGTCGATAAAAATACCTACTCGACAAAAAAATTGGCAAACAAGACATCATGGTCTCTTTGCATTGAGTAAGTTTGAGCCACCGAGTCAGGCCAACTGCAAGGTTGCATTCAATCTGTTGCAATGCACATTGAGATATACAAGAACAATTAGGAAATTATAGTAGTCTCTCTCTAAAGAAACTGAAACATTCATTTATGTAATTAAAGATTCAATTTCTACTGATGGAGCACAGGTCTTAGGGAATGTACAGAGAGATACATTAACACAGACTGTTATATTGATACCTGTAACAAGCACTTTGTTACACAATCAGTTGTGTAGAGTACTTACCATTATTTAAAAAAAAAAAAAAAAAAAAAAAAAAGAAAGAAAAAAGAACTAAAATAAATAATAAAACAAGTAAATATCATTCATTTTGTTACGATGGTTGGTAATTTTCACCTTTAGTTGGCAAAATTCTAGCATAAAATTGTGCGTGCGCATTATCTGAAATGAACTTAATTGTTATAAAGAACACATTTTATAATATTTTTGTGTTAAATACTGACACCAAAAACCAGATCTCTCACTTCCACCATTGTTTGTGGGAATAGTACCAAAGATCGTCTACTAGAACGCATAAGAATCCTCGTTTTCGCAATATTTAGCCTAAAATTGGTTAGAAATTTCATTATTTAAAACAGAAATGGTTGTCATTTTAAATGAAACAAATAGAATATTATAACTAGAATTCAAAATGAAGTAGAGTGTTGCATGTCATGGACTTCTCAACCACCAGAGTTCCGTCCTTAACCATCACTCATCACTGACACCTCTGATATGCAACTTTTTTTTCTAATAATTAACCTGTAACAGTGATAACACTTGATTTTGAGATTTTTGATTTTGAGATTTCTTTAACGGCTTATCAACCTCTGTGGGTCATTTAATGCCAAAAAAGGTTATTTTGGATTTCAGTCTTTAAAGTAGTGGTTTTATGGGGGTTGAATTTTGTTTAATGGCATATCAACCTCTATGGGTCATTTAATGCCAAAAAAGGTTATTTTGGATTTCAGTCTTTAAAGTAGTGGTTCTATGGGGGTTGAGTTTTGTTTAATGGCATATCAATCTCTATGGGTCATTTAATGCCAAAAAAAGGTTATTTTGGATTTCAGTCTTTAAAGTAGTGGTTCTATGGGATAACACTTTAAAAGATTAAAATCTATTTCCTCAAACGAAGGCAAAGTTTTGAGGAAAAATATTTTGTGAGATAATTCTGTATGTTAATTGGCAACTTTCGCCACATTGGAGACATTACAGTTCCAAAAGCAACCTACCCTACTGTAAATGTATGTGTATATATATATATATATTGCGCGCACACACACACATACACCTGAGGTGAGTATGGCAGTGGCTAATTAATTGTGGTTCTAATCTTTTTTGTCAACTATATCACCAAGTTGAATATCCTCCACCGCCGCGGATTTTCAGCGTTGGTACAATGTGCAAGATGGGAGGGGGGTATGTTGGGGGAGGGGTGTAGAGCTCTTTGTTGTGGGGAGATTGAACTAGACTTTTGAGGTGTTGTTTGCTCTTGGGATTAAAACATCCCCACCCCACATACACAGGTCGAGGCGCGTAGTGTAATGATTAGAGTCGTATAAAATGGACTCGTCGACCCGAGTTCAAATCCCAGACGAAGGCTGTCTACGTTTCACATAGTGCTAATACTCTTGAGAAAGGTAAGCATCCAACTATTCTCTCTCCAGCTATGGGTAAATAGTAGGACAGACTGGGCTCTTTAACCTTGGTTAGGTAAACAGTAAAAAAAAGCAACAAAAACCTTCAAAAGAAAACCCTAAAAAGTTAAGAACCTAGATTAGAAAATTAAAAAACAAACAAACAAAAAACAAATAGATGTCATCTGATATCCAGCATCACCAACCCAGCACGGAGGTTCAGTTCTTTAAGTAGTCAGTCCCTTTTGTGTGTTTTTCGATGATATTTATATCATATATATGTACACATATTTTTATATATATATATATATATATATTATATATATATATATATATATATGCATGTACATATATATATATATATATATATATATATGCATGTACATATATATATATATATATGTTTATATATGTGTATATATATATGCATATGTTTATATATATGGGTATATATATGTATATGTTCATACGCATGTCCCCCCGAAGAAAAACTAAACTGTATCTGATGGTGAGGCACCAGATCGAGAAATTTGGAAAGCATAAAATATAAAAATTGTTAGAGGTGTGCTTGTATATATATATATTTATGAAAAATAGATGGAAATAAATTTTATTTTTAATTTTTTAAAAATCAGAAGCATTATAGTTTATAGAAAAACTCAAAAGAGTTTGTTGTAAAAGTTTATATAAAAATGTAAAGTGGGTATCAAAATAGTATAGTATATATTTCAGCTGTTAAAAAATATATACAAGTCCACATGGTAATTTGAAAAAAGATGTTAGAGTTCCAAAATTCACTTGTGGCGTTGATAAGTCCGTAGTTATAGATGAATATTTATTTTATTTTTAAAACAGAACATGCATTTTTCAAAAATTTCAGCGGTTGAACTCAGCGTTCGTTTCTGTAAACAGTCTTTTTTTTAACGGATCTCTTCCCATCTATGTCGCTCTTTGATGAAGACCAACTTATCGATTTGGTCGAAACAGTACTGTCAGCAATTACATAACAAACATCATATGTTTTTTTCAAAAATGTTAAATTTTATACTGTCGGATTAATTTCCATCTATTTTTCATATTTGTCAAATGAAAAAAACATTATATCTGGGACTTTTACACCTTGAAGACTTTCATCTATAACTACGGACTTATCAACGCCACAAGTAAATTTTGGAACTCTAACATCTTTTTTCAAATTACCATGTGGACTTGTATATATTTTTTAACAGCTGAAATATATACTTACTATTTTGATACCACTTTACATTTTTATATAAACTTTTACAACAAACTCTTTTGAGTTTTTCTATAAACTATAATGCTTCTGATTTTAAAAAATTAAAAAATAAAATTTATTTTATTTTTAAAACAGAACATGCATTTTTCAAAAATTTCAGCGGTTGAACTCAGCGTTCGTTTCTGTAAACAGTCTTTTTTTAACGGATATCTTCTCTTCCCATCTATGTCGTCTTTTGATGAAGACCAACTTTATCGATTTGGTCGAAAACAGTACTGTCAGCAATTACATAACAAACATCATATGTTTTTTCAAAATGTTAAATTTTATATATATTTATATATTTCCGAACGCCTCCGCACGAGCTGGATGTGACACAAGGTCAATTTCTTAAGCGTTGTTCAACAGGTTTGAATTCAGAGTTTTCCTTCTCCTAGACCGGTTGCCTAACCAAGGTTAAAGAGCACAGCCTGTCCTACTATTTGTCCATAGCTGGAGGGAGAGTAGGATTCATACCTTTCCCAAGGGTAAGTGAAATACAATTACCACGTCCAGGATTTGAACTCGGGGCGACGAGCCCATTTCCCATGACTTTAACCATTACACCACGCGCTTCTATATGTTCAACAATGTATACCTCTGTAGAGGGGTAAAATCTCCTCAATTGCTGTGGTTGGCATCCCGTGGTACTTAAGGACGGAATCCCGGTGGTTGAGCAGTTGCTTATTTGGTCTAGACAATCAGTGGGAGAGGATCCCTCCGATCAATCGGCTGGTTATGTCAAGCCCTAGCACCTATATGAATGTCCCAATCGTATTGTTCTTATGGCAAACTGTTGTAAACCCTTTTCTTACTTCTTCTTACTTCTAGTCGTCTTCCTCTTCTGGCCGGTTTTGGTTCTTTCTTCTAACATCTTGCGTCTGGAGTTGTCTTGGGATTCCGGTGCTGGTCTTCTATGGGGATTTTCTCTTAATCCAGAGGCACATGTGTTCCTTGTTAGTTTTAGGTAATAACAAAACAAAAACACCTTCGATTTCTTTTAATGTACTTATTCGGGTAAATGCCGACAACTCAGACAATCTGCGCAGATGAAGGTGACTGCGTGTATAACCTCAACGCAACATACTTTACCCCCTTCGAGCGGCGGCTGGCTACCTTCTACTGACAGTTAAGACTTTACTATAATCACCTTAGAACCGGAAGACAGGGGTTTTCTTATGCCTTCCGGTTCTCACGATTTATCCTCGGAAGGCAAGGTGAGAGTGAGGTCAAGCGCTGTCACTCACCCTCAAGGCATCAGCTGCACTAATCGCCATTATGATTTCTACACTATTGCATAAATATTAGGTGACTAATAATTATGTAACAAAACTACCAACCATTTTTATTAAATATGTGCCAGAAGGCGGTGTTTGAGGTTATTAGTGACCTGGGTATGACATTAAATCGTATCTAGTGTTGAGGTTACAATTCTGATGTTCTGTGGAGTGTGGATTACTCCTTTATTGCTATTACTCCCAGGTCCACTCTGTAGTATCTGTTAAGGTCCCATCTATGGGTTAAGCAGATAAAAAGGAGTTAAAAAATCAGTTTAAAAAATTGAATACCCAACAAGAATGAATAAAGCAAAAACGTCTTCAGCATAAAGTATTTACTTACCAACTCCTCCGCATGAGCAGGATGTGGCACATGGTCAATTTTTAAGCGGGGTCTACCAGGTTTCAATTCAGAGTTTTTCTTCACTTCGAGCAGTTGCCTTACCAAGGTTAAAGAGCCTAGTCCGTCCTACTATTTACCCCTGGTTGTAGGGAGAATAATTGGATTCATACATTTCCCAAGGGTATTAGTGCCATATGAAATGCAAGCAATTTCGTCCAGGATTTGAACTCATGACGTTGTGTTCATTTCCTTCGACGAGCATTACATATATTATATTATATATATCGTTATAGTGTAAAATACAATAATTGCAATTAAAGCGATTGTTACCATTGGTTTCAAAGCGGCGTACTAGCTACTTATCATCAGGACGCTCATAAATTTTAAGAAAGTAAACATAGTTAGTCTAGATTTTGGCACATGATCGCAAATATGGGACATTTTTATGTTCATGTATATTGATATACATGCATCCGCTTTGATAAACACGTGACGTGAGTTGGGTGGTGGTGGTGGAGGGGTGAGTATAAGGTATTTCTTAATATTTTCTTAATTATTGAATTATATCACTTAATTATAAAAAAAATCAAAAAACAAATTTGGCGTGTTTCTTAGTTAGAAGGATATTAATCTGTATGCAAGATTTCGAATAAGAGTTTTGGACTTATACGTCGACACGTACATACCAAACTTCCTTATATATATATATATATATTATATATATATATATATATATTATATATATAATATATATATATTATAAAAAAGAAGGTTTGCAAAAAAGGATTATGTTTATAAAAAAAAATTTTTTACTTAATTTTTTGTAAGTTACAAAAACTCACACAACTTATCAAAATCAGAATCACACATA
>CM042161.1:17664182-17674182 GCA_023376005.1 Doryteuthis pealeii | reverse complement strand
CTATCTAACTGAGTATGTTCATATCTATCTATCTATCTATCTATCTCAGTATATTCATATCTGTTTATCAATCTTAGTCTGTTCATATCTATCTATCTATCTATTTATTTATCGATCCATCTAATAATTGATCTATCTATCTATCTATCTATCTATCTATCAATTCTTCTGCTTTTTACCAACAATCTACAAACGCTGATTTCAAACAATTAAAGCCAATTTTCTATTGATTATCTCCCCTTTACACTTGGCTTAGAATAGAATTTCTCAAGGCCAAACTATTTTATCAGGAGAATTATTCAGCGTTTCAGACTCACTTTTCAATAAGAAATGAACCGAAAGATTTGATATTTCGCCTTTTACTGAATTCAAAATTGTAATACCCGTATAAGAATTAGATGTGTGGTTTTGGCTTTAGTGTCCAAGAATGGTTCTTATAATACGTTAGAAGGCTTCAGGTTTAGTTTGGTTTGTTTTACGGCATATCAACCTCGGTGGGTCATTTAATGCCGATAAAGTTTGGAAATGAATTCATTCTTAATGGATACTCAATTTGTTTATGTACTCATGTTTTTCTATTTAACCCATAGATAGGACCCTAACAGGTACTACCACTCTGGGTCAAAGTGGACCAGGGAGCAACGGTGATGAAGGGGTGCTCTACATTCCCCAAACCTCCAAAACTGGAACCTCGCCATCAGATGGAATTTAGCGTAATTCCCAGGACATGTAGACCATCAGTCACCGCCTTATAGCACCCATATGAAGCGCGTGGTGTAATGGTTAAAGTCATGGAAAATGGACTCGTCGCCCCGAGTTCAAATCCTGGACGTGGTGATTGCATTTCATTTAGCGCTAATGCCCTTGGGAAAGGTATGGATTCTACTCTCCCTCCAGCTATGGATAAATAGTAGGACAGACTGGGCTCTTTAACCTTGGTTAGGCAACCGGTCTAGGAGAATGAAAACTCTGAATTCAATGTTGTGTATATAATAATAAAGATGAGGACAACAGTCAGAAAAATCCAAATAATACAAAAGATAGATCTTCGTTTATATTATATATATGCTGAACTCCGCTTAAGAAATTGACCTTGTGTCGCATCCTGCTCGTGCGGAGGGGTTGGTAAATATATATAGCACCCATATGATAAAAAGAGTTGGGACTTGCCATAAGGGCAATAGGGTTGGGGCAATCATATAGGTGCTAGGGTTTGATGTGACCAGCCGATTGATCGGAGGGGTCTCTCCGACCGCCCGTCTAGCCCAAGAGAGGGCCAAAGTGGATTATTGCAAGTCATGGAAAAGGCTTCAGAGAAACTTTCTAATGTAGGTAAATATATATATAATAAAATCCAAACAAAGACGTAGAATATAACAACAATACAGACTTTATTGTCTGAGCACATGGAACATGACATATATAACAAGATACATACAGTGAGGACGAAAGTCTTTGGGAAGTAAGTAAGAGTTCTTAATGAATATAAGAGTCACTTACTTTGCATAAATCCACGTGGTAGGGTCTATAAAGGGTTACGTACACACAGATACGAGCTTATAGTTGGGAGGTAAAGCCACACACCTTTATAGACAGAGACACCACTTGGCTAGTGCATCATTGTAGATGGCGGATCAAAGAGATGCTGAGAACTTCTCGGGCAGTAGTGCCACGTAGTGGCAAATCCTCGTGGCAAACAAAGATAACTCTTTTCCACCCAAGTCCATCTCAGCAAGGGCAGACAATCGCTACCTGCAAAAGGTTAAATAAGTTCAGAAAACAGTTTACAATATTTGTATATTTATTTGGTTTGGTTTGGTTTGTTTTACGACATATCAACCTCAGTGGGTCATTTAATGCCAATAAAGTTTTGAAATAAATCAATTCTTAATGGATAATAATTTTTTTATAAATACATTTTTCAAACCTCCAAAACTGGAACCTCACCATCAGATAGAGTTTAACGTCATTCCCAGGACATGTAGACCCTCAGTCACCGCCTTCTAGCACCCATATGATAAAATAGTGTCGGGGATTGCCATAAGGGCAATAGGGTTGGGAAAATCATATAGGTGCTAGGGCTTGACGTAACCAGCCGATTGCTCGGAGGGGGCCTCTCCGACCACCCGTCTAGCCCAAGATAGGGCCAAAGTGGAGTATTGCAAGTCATGAACTGCTCATCCACCCAGGCTCTATCCTTAAGCATCACAGGTCGCCACCCACGGCCAACAGGTGGCCCCATTGGGGGAGTCTTACCCCTCTGCAGTCCAATCCCTCCTCATTGCGGTAGGGCCGTGTAAATTTGGTAGTTTCAAAGCTATGCCGTCAGTATCTTATGTTCTTGGTAGGATCACCCAAGACAGAAAGACCTGATACCCAGAAGTATTAGGGCCACAACCCGGCCAAAGTGACAAAGGGCGAAAATCGAAAGGGCGTCTCCAGCATCGTCAGGAATCAACAATCTTTGGTGTATTATCTGCGTTATTCGGATTATTGTCCTCATCTTCATTTTATTTGTACAACGTTTGGGCCGATATGCTTCTCCGGCCTTCTTCAGGTATGAGAACAGGGATACCCCCGTGGAATAAATAAGGGTTTAAGGTTCAAAGTTCCGTTTATGGTCCCGATTACGACAAGAAAGTTGCCGAGTTGAAATGAAGGGTTCCGAGTCCGGAAGGTTCCCAGAGTCGCAAAAATACCTTGAAGAAGGCCGAGGGCAATATCGCCCAAACGTTGTACAAAATAACAATGAAGATGAGGACAAAGTCGGAAAACGCAGATATACTAATCTTCAAGCCTGCATGTCAAAACATTTCAGAGAAATTTTTGGTGTAATTGTCTCTGCGTCTAAGAAAAATCTGCGTCAAACAAAGGCATCTGCCTTACCCTGACCGGGATAGGCAAATGCGTGGTTTGGGGTACTCACTTGTTGGAATTTCCTATTCGTTGTTATTCCGCCATGAATTTGTTTGGAATATTTCTACATAAAAGGATTATAGACCGGCCTAAGGTCACGCGGTTTATTACTTCGCCAATCACCAACTTATACTGGTGTGGCTGATATACACTACTTAACCCGCCACACTGGCATAATTCTAATTGCACTCATTGTAGGAAAGGAACTTACATTACCGGACAATTACCAATACTCAGAGACTCTTACCAAAGATCCAATTCACTGGACAAACGCTCTGGCTAAGACTACGAGGATGGCAAGTACTCAGGACTCTTTACCAAAGACCCAATTCCACTGGACCACAGACGCTCTGTGGCTTTAAGTCCTACAGGAATGGCAATCTAAGGGACTCTTTACCGAGGACCCAATTCCACTGGAACAGACAGGCGCTCTGGCTTTAAGACCTACAGGATGGCAATACTCAGGACATCTTTACTAACGGACCCAAAAAATTCAACTGACCATGTAGCTCTCTGGCTTAAGGCTACAGGATGGCAGAAACACATTGTAGACAGAATTCATCATGACATGGTGATTCGTTTGATGAGGCCAACTCAACGTCTCAGATGTGTATACCGCATCGATTTTCGGGCCGGTCGATTCGGCCGGTGAGTTGTGTACACACTCTTTAGCGGCTTCCGACTTCCCGTGGCCACCGTCTGCTGTCTATATCGACGCACACGCTTTCGGGGATCCTTCATGGGCGTCGGCGTTAGGCACCTTAGCGCGGCGTTTGGTTATCCCAGCGCATTCTGCTTACGCAAAGTGGCCCTACTTGGCAGCTGTCGCATTCGAATGTCGTCCGTCGACAGGGCGTAGGGGGTGCTCCGTTTTCGGGGAGTCGCCGGTTTCCCGTTTCGAGTTTCGAGGTAGGTTGCTTTTCAGTTTTAGCCGTGTGCAGTTCTATATAGCGGCTGCATAATTTGGAATAGAACGAAACGATTTAATAAAAAGCTAGATAGCAATGAAGGTATACTCAAACTCCCTATATCTACATAACCGGGTCTCACCATCAAATGCAGTTTAGTATCATGCCAGCGTCAGTGTCATCTAAATCTCGTCGATAGGGTGGTTGTAATAATGTGACCACAGTGAGCTTTCCTCTTGCTGATGTACAATGTAACCCAATATAATTGTTGGAGTGCTATTTGAAAGAGTAGATAGTTTGAACGAATTGAAAAAGAATAGATATAAAAAAGTGAATGAGATTAATCGAACGCAAGGACAGAACAACAGTTGAATATTAAAATCCTGTTTTTTTCCAATGATTCAAAATACCGCCCCCCAAAAAAAAAAACGTTTACAGAAAAAGTTTATAATAAATACTATTATATATTAGTATTATATATATATATATATATAGTATAAAGTTTTGTAGAAAAAAGATGTTTTAAAACTTTAAACATCTTTTGGTTCTTTTCTACAAAACTTTCTACACATATTGTCGGATTCATATCCTTTTACTTTTCACACACACACAACACGATAACACACACACACACACACACCACGCACACACATATATATATATATATATATTATATATATACTATTATATATACAGTCATCATTTTTGTTTTATTTTTCGTTCTATATGGTCCATTATATCTAATTCTTACGTATTTTCTCCTTTTTTTTGGGCTGAAAATGTTTCGCCATTTAAGATGCGTAGTGCATTCCCGCGGAGGACCCATTTTTGGGAAGGGTGGGGGTCTTAATCCCCTTATCTTTTTTCTTCTCCAGTTTGCCGCCTGGAAGATGTTTTCGTCCATTCGAAATGATTGTTTTTTTTGTTTGAATTTTCTTTTCCGTTATTCAAATTGAAACTGGAATGACCGTCCACAGTTTTCATTCATTTTCTCATTTTTTTTCTCAATCTTTCTTTCTGGTTAAAATGGCAATCGCTCTAATATGCCATCTATAATGAATAAATTTTTTTCTGTTGTTTAAAAAAAATTATCTGTATATCTATCTTATCTATCTCAGTCTCTTTCTTCTTCTTTCTTTCTTCTTTCATTCTGTTTTAGAATGTTTCTATATATTTATCCCATCTTTTTCTTTCTTTCTTCTTTTTTACTTTCTTTCTTTCTTATTTTCTTTCTTTCTTGTTTTAGCACGTTTCTCTATATCTATCACAGTCTTTTTCTTCTTCTCTTTCTTTCTTTCTTTAATTTTCTTTCTTTTCTGTTTTTAGCACGTTTCTCTATATCTATCAAACAGTCTTTTTCTTTCTTTCTTTCTTTCCTTTCTTTTCTAATTTCTTTCTTTCTGTTTTAGCACGTTCTCTATATCTATCACAGTCTTTTCTTCTTCTTTTCTTTCTTTCTTTTCTTTCTTTCTTTCTTAATTTCTTCCTTTCTGTTTTAGCACGTTCTCTATATCTATCACAGTCTTTCTTTCTTTCTTTCTTTCTTTCTTTCTTTCTTTTCTTTCTTTCTTCTTTCTTTCTAATTTTCTTCTTTCTGTTTTATGCACGTTTCTCCATAATATCATCATAAAAAAAAAAAACAGTCTTTTTTCTTTTCTTTCTTTCTTTCTTTCTTTCTTTCTCTTCTTCTTAATTTCTTTCTTTCTGTTTTAGCACGTTTCTTCTATATCTATCACAGTCTTTTCTTTCTTTCTTCTTTCTTTCTTTCTTTCTTTCTTTCTTCTTATTTTCTTTCTTTCTGTTTTAGCACGTTTTCTCTATATCTTATCACAGTCTTTTCTTTCTTTTCTTCTTCTTCTTCTTTCTTTCTTAATTTCTTTCTTCTGTTTTAGCCAACGTTTCTCTATATCTATCACAGTCTTTTTCTTTCTTTCTTCCTTTCTTCTTTCTTTCTTTCTTTCTTTCTTTATTAATTTTCTTTCTTCTGTTTTAGCACGTTTCTCTATATCTACACAGTCTTTTTCTTCCTTTCTTTCTTTCTTTTCTTCTTAATTTTCTTTCTTTCTGTTTAGGCACGTTCTCTATATCTTATCACAGTCTTTTTCTTTCTTCTTTCTTTCTTTCTTTCTTTCTTTCTTCTAATTTTCTTTCTTTCTGTTTTATGCACGTTTCTCTAATAATTATCACAGGTCTTTTTCTTCTTTCTTTTTTTTTCTTTCTTTCTTTCTTAATTTCTTTCTTCTGTTTTAGCACGTTTCTCTATATCTATACAGTCTTTTCTTTCTTTCTTTCTTTCTTTCTTCTTTCTTTCTTTCTTTCTTTCTTTCTTTCCTTAATTTTCTTTCTTTCTGTTTTAGCACGTTTTCTCTATATCTACACATCTTTTCTTTCTTTCTTTCTTCTTTCTTCTTCTTTCTTAATTTTCCTTTCTTTTCTGTTTTAGCAGTTTCTCTATATCTATCACAGTCTTTTCTTTCTTTCTTCTTCTTTCTTTTCTTTCTTTCTTTCTTATTTTTCTTTCTTTCTGTTTAGCACGTTTCCTAATATCCTATCACAAGTCTTTTTCTTTTCCTTTCTTCTTCTTTCTTTCTTCTTTCTTTCTTTATTAATTTTCTTTCTTTCTGTTTTAGCACGTTCTCTATATCTATCACAGTCTTTTCTTCTTTCTTTCTTCTTCTTTCTTTCTTTCTTTCTTCTTTCTTACAATTTCCTTTCTTTCTGTTTTAGCACGTTTCTCTATATCTATCACAGCTTTTTTCTTTCTTCTTCTTCTCTTTCTTCTTTCTTTCTTTCTTTTCTTTCTTAATTTTCTTTCTTTCTTGTTTTAGCACGTTTCTCTATATTATCACAGTCTTTTTCTTCTTTCTTCTTTCTTTCTTCTTTCTTTCTTCCTTTATTAATTTTCTTTCTTTCTGTTTTAGCACGTTCTGCTATATCATCACAGTCTTTTTCCTTTCTTTCTTTCTTTCTTTCTTTCTTCTTTCTAATTTCTTCTTCTGTTTTTAGCACGTTTCTCTATATCTATCACAGTCTTTTTCTTCTTCTTTCTTTCTTTCCCTTTCTTTCTTTCTTTCTTTATTAATTTTCTTCTTTCTGTTTTAGCACGTTCCTCTATATTATCACATCTTTTTTCTTCCTTTCTTCTATTCTTTCTTCTTTCTTTCTTTCTTTATTATTTTCTTTCTTTCGTTATAGCAACGTTTCTCTATATCTATCACAGTCTTTTTCTTCTTTCTTTCTTCTTTCTTTCTTTCTTCTAATTTCTTTCTTCTGTTTAAGCACGTTTTCTATTCTATATCTTATCACAGTCTTTTTTCTTTCTTTCTTTCTTCTTTCTTTCTTTCTTCTTTCTTTCTTCTTTCCTTCTTAATTTCTTCTTTCTGTTTTAGCAACGTTTCCTCTATATCATCACAGTCTTTTTCTTTCTTTCTTTCTTTCTTTCTTTCCTTCTTTCTTTCTTTATTAAATTTCTTCTTTCTGTTTTTAGCACGTTTCTCTATATCTATTACAGTCTTTTTCTTCTTTCTTCTTTCTTTCTTTCTTTCTTTCTTAATTTTCTTCTTTCTTTTTAGCAACGTTTCTCTATATCTATCAACAGTCTTTTTCTTTCTTTCTTTCTTCTTTCTTTCTTTCTTGCTTTCTTTCTTATTAATTTCTTTCTTTCTGTTTTAGCACGTTCTCTATATCTATCACAGTCTTTTTCTTTCTTTCTTTCTTTCTTTCTTCTTTCTTCTTCTTTAATAATTTTCTTTCTTTCTGTTACACGTTTCTCATATCATCACAGTCTTTTTCTTCTTCTTTCTTTCTTTCTTTCTTCTTTCTTAATTTTCTTTCTTTTCTGTTTTAGCACGTTCTCTATATCTATCACAGTCTTTTCTTTCTTCTTTCTTTCTTTCTTTCTTCTTTCTTTCTTTTTATAATTTTCTTCTTTCGTTAGCACGTTTCTCTATATCTATCACAGTCTTTTCTTTCTTTCTTTCTTTCTTTCTTTCTTCTTCTTTTTCTTCTTAATTTTCTTTCTTTCTGTTTTTAGCACGTTTCTCTATATCTATCACAGTCTTTTTCTTTCTTTTCTTTCTTTCTTCTTAATTTTCTTTTCTTCTGTTTTTAGCACGTTCTCTATATCTATCACAGTCCTTTTTTCTTTCTTCTTCTTTCTCTTCTTTCTTTCTTTCTTTCTTAATTTCTTTCTTTCTGTTTAGCACTTTCTCTATATCTATCACAGCTTTTCTTTCTTCTTTCTTTCTTTCTTCTTTCTTTCTTTCTTAAATTTTCTTTCTTTCTGTTTTAGCACGTTCTCTATATCTATCACAGTCTTTTTCTTTCTTTCTTCTTCTTTCTTTCTTCTTCTTCTTTCTTTCTTTCTCTTAATTTCTTTCTTTCTGTTTTAGCCACGTTTCTCTATATCTATCACAGTCTTTTTCTTTCTTTCTTCTTTTCTTTTCTTTCTTTTTCTTAATTTCTTTCTTCTGTTTAAGCACGTTTCTCTATATCTAACACAGTCTTTTTCTTTCCTGTCTTTCTTCTTCTTTCTTTCTTTCTTAATTTTTTCTTTCTTCTGTTTTAGGTGCACGTTTCTCTAATCTATCACAGTCTTTTCTTCTTTCTTTTTTCTTTCTTTCTTTCTTTCTTTCTTTATTAATTTATTCTTTCTTTCTGTTTTAGCACGTTTCTCTATATCAATCACAGTCTTTTTCTTTCTTCTTTCTTCTTTCTTTCTTTCTTTCTTTCTTTCTTTCTTTATTTCTTTCTTTCTGGTTTAGCACGTTTCTCTATATCTATCACAGTCTTTTTCTTTCTTTCTTTCTTTCTTTTCTTTCTTTCTTTCTTCTTCTTTCTTAATTTTTCTTTCTTTCTGTTTTAGCACGTTTCTCTATATCTATCACAGTCTTTTTCTTTCTTTCTTTCTTTCTTCTTTCTTTCTTTCTTTTTTATTAATTTCTTTCTTTCTGTTTTAGCACGTTCCTCTATTCTATCACAGTCTTTTTCTTTCTTTCTTTCTTTCTTTCTTTCTTTCTTTCTTAATTTTCTTTCTTTCTGTTTTAGCACGTTCTCTATATCTAATCACAGTCTTTTTCTTTCTATTCTTTCTTTCTTTCTTTCTTTCTTCTTTCTTTATAATTTTCTTTCTTTCTGTTTTAGCACGTTTCTCTATATCTATCACAGTCTTTTTCTTTCTTTCTTTTCTTTCTTTCTTCTTCTTTCTTCTTTCTTTCTTAATTTTTCTTTCCTTTCTGTTTTAGCACGCGTTTCTCTATATCTATCACTAGTCCTTTCTTCTTTCTTTCTTTTCTTTCTTTCTTCTTCTTTCTTTCTTTCTTAATCTTCTTTCGTTTTAGCACGTTTCTCTATATCTATCACAGTCTTTTTCTTTCTTTCTTTCTTTCTTTTTCTTTCTTTCTTTCTTTATTAATTTTCTTTCTTTCTGTTTAGCACGTTTCTCTATATCTATCACAGTCTTTTTCTTTCTTTCTTTCTTTCTTTCTTTCTTTCTTTCTTTCTTTATTTATTTTCTTTCTTTCTGTTTTAGCACGTTTCTCTATATCTATCACAGTCTTTTTCTCTTTCTTTTCTTTCTTTCTTTCTTTCTTTCTTTCTCTTCTTAATTTCTTTCTTTCTGTTTAGCACGTTCTCTATATCTATCACAGTCTTTTTCTTTCTTTCTTTCTTTCTTTCTTTCTTTCTTTCTTTCTTTCTTTCTTAATTTTCTTTCCTTTCTTGTTAAGCACGTTTCTCTAATCTATCACAGTCTTTTCTTTCTTTCTTTTCTTTCTTCTTTCTTTCTTTCTTTCTTTATTAATTTCTTTCTTTCTGTTTTAGCACGTTTCTCTATATCTATCACAGTCTTTTCTTTCTTCTTTCTTTCTTTCTTTCTTCTTCTTTCTTTCTTAATTTTCTTTCTTTCTGTTTTTAGCACGTTTCTCTATATCTATCACAGTCTTTTTCTTTCTTTCTTTCTTTCTTTCTTCTTTCTTTCTTCTTTCTTAATTTTCTTTCTTTCTGTTTTAGCACGTTTCTCTTATATCATCACAGTCTTTTTCTTTCTTTCTTTCCTTTCTTTCCCTTTCTTTCTTTCTTTCTTTCTTTTTAGCACGTTTCTCTTATATCTATCACAGTCTTTTTCTTTCTTTCTTTCTTTCTTTCTTTCTTTCTTTCTTAATTTTCTTTCTTCTGTT
>CM042161.1:17619182-17654182 GCA_023376005.1 Doryteuthis pealeii | reverse complement strand
ATATATATATATATATATATATATATATTTGTTGAATTTTTAAAATATAAAAGTTTTTTATAAGCAGCTACCCAGGTTTCAGGTTATTTCACCATCGTCAGGTTGATCCTGGTGTTTCTTTGAAGAGATTTTGTGTTATGTTTATGGATCGCAAATTACGTCGGTTGATTATTGCGGACGCTCTTTATGTATTCGATTATATTTTTGAATTTTTAATATATATATCACTTCCATTCACTTTTTCATACTGTCTTTTGAAAAAAAAAATACCTGGATATCTACTTCTTCTCCGGTGACTAACGTGGTCTGCAGTAGCTGGAATCTTGAACTTTTTGATACTTTCTATTACATTTTTATACATATTTACATCGAACTATTTTGAGTTTTCTTTGTGGATTATAATGCTTCTGATTTATTAAAATAAAATAAAATTTATTTTAATTTTATTTTCAAAACAGAATATGCATTTTCAAAATTAAAAAAAAAAATTCCGGGTATGAACTTGAACGTTTCGTTTGTATCACTTTTGTCTTATAACGGTTCACTCATACATTCTCTCTATCATAAGGATCTCGCTCTTGATTAAGACTTGATTAAGACCACTTCAATAAAGGGTCGAATCATGTGTTTGTTTTTTCTAAAATATTTATTTCATACTGTCGGATTCACTTCCATTCACTTTTTCATATATATATAACCATGAACCAAAAAAAACCTCCAAAGAAACAATTACGCGAAAATGCAAATATATAACATGTATAAGTATATATGTAAGTATAAATAAATGTAAACACAGACATGATGGAATGAGCAAACATGAAGAGCATGCCCGCCATCATCTGCGAGAGAAGCCTGCGTTAGCTTGACCACGCCAGGAGAATGGACAAAGGCCGCATCCCCCAAAGACCTACTGTATGGCGAATTGGCAGTAGGGAAACCACGCCTGCGCTTTAAAGATGTCTGCAAGAGGGACATGAAGACATGTCACATTAACACCAACATATGGGAGGCTTGCGCAGAAGACCGTGCGACCTGGCGACTCCTCGTCAGTCAAGGAACGAAAAGGAGGTAAAAAAGAGGAAAGAAGCCACCGCAAAAAAGAGAGCCAAAAGTAAGGAGAGACAACAGCAACCCCAGCAAGCATCACCGTTTGTTCACAGTCACTGCACCAGAGATTGCCATTCAAGAATTGGTCTGTTCAGCCACTCACACAGTTGCAGATAAAAATAAATAAATGGACATTACGCCATCGTTTTTAGTAGACGGAAGGATGCCAACATATATATATATATATATATAATCATGAACCAAAAAAAGAAACCTCCAAAGAAACAACTACACAAAAATGTAAATATAACCGAACGCAATTCCCAAAACTTCTAGGTATAAAATAACCCAAAACGTGTTGACATGTCCTTAAAATCAATCACAATTTTTAACTATCTGTTAATTACTTAATCCAAATTTAACCTATATATAATACTGGACGTGGTAATTGCATTTCACTTAGCGCTAATACCCTTGGGAAAGGTATGAATCCTACTCTCCCTCCAGCTATGGGCAAATAGTAGGGCAGACTGGGCTCTTTAACCTTGGTTAGGCAACCGGTCTAGGAGAAGGAAAACTCTGAATTCAATCCTGTTAAACTCCGCTCAAGAAATTCACCTTGTGTCGCATCCTGCTCGCGCGGAGGGGTTGGTAAATATATATATATATAATACTTAAATATATTTTTAGTATTTTAGGAACTAACTGTAGCCGTGTCAGTTCTACTGTATGATTGCACCACATGGACACTAACATAAGGCTGAATATAATGCTAGAAAATGTTAAATATAAACTAAAGATGCATTGTTTATACTGACTGCCTAACCAAGGTTAAAGATCACAGTCTGCCCTACTATTTACTCGCGGCTGGAGGCAGAATAGTTGGATGAATAACTTTCCCAACGGTATTAGCGATATGTGAAATGCAAACAGCATTGTCCGGCGTTTGAACTCGTCTCACCGTAACCGTAACCCTAACCCTAACCCTAACTGAACTCGTCTCACCGTGCCCATTATCCTACAACGATATCCATTAAACCACGCGCCCCCACGTATACAACGACAATGATCCGATAGAATATGTGTATATCACGACATGACAGCGCACCACCTAAGAAGATGTTGAAACTCTTTTAGCTTTTTTCCTGTTGGGCAGGTGTGTGTTTTTTTGTTTGTTTGCTGAAAACCAAGATTCGATAAGATTGTCATTCTTTTAAATCCGGAAAAAGTCTCAGCGAATATTCCTGAAACGTCTGGAGTAGAAGCCGGTGTTTTTTCCGGAAGCACCCATGGGATTAGTGAATGATAGAATAAAATGCAAGGAAATAGAAGAGAGAGAGAGAGAGAGAGAGAGAGAGAGAGAGAGAGAGAGAGAGAGAGAGAGAGAGAGAGAGAGAGGAGAAGATAGATATAGTAAGAAAGAAAAGAAAGAAGACAGACTAGAGAAGAGAGAAGAGATAGATAGAAGATAGATAGATAGATAGATAGATAAAGAAAGAGGATGAAAGGAGAGACAGAGAGAGAGAGAGAGAGAGAGAGAGAGAGAGAGAGAGAGAAGAGAGAGAGAGAGAGAGAGAGAGAGAGAGAGAGAGAGAGAGAGAGAGAGGAGATGGGAAATAAAGGATAAGTAGAGAAAGAAAGACAGAGATATAGACGGAATTGAGAGAAAAGAGACAAATATAGATAGATAGATAGATAGCTAGAGAAAGGGAGAGGAAGAAAGGATGAGAGAGAGAGAGAGAGAGAGAGACAGAGAGAGACAAGATAGATAGATAGAGAAAGGGAGAGGAAGAAAAGATGAGAGAAAGAGAGAGAAAGAGAGAGAGAAAGAGAGAGAGAAGATAGATAGATAGATAGATAGAGAAAGGGAGAGGAAGAAAGATGAGAGAGAGAGAGTGAGAGAGAGAGAGAGAGAGAGAGAGAGAGAGAGAGACAAGATAGATAGATAGAGAAAGGGAGAGGAAGAAAAGATGAGAGGGAGAGAGAAAGAGAGAGAAAGAGAGAGAAAGAGAGAGAAAGAGACAAGATAGATAGATAGATAGATAGATAGAGAAAGGGAGAGGAAGAAAAGATGAGAGAGAGAGAGAGAGAGAGAGAGAGAGAGAGAGAGAGAGAGAGAGAGAGAGAGGGGAAAAGTGTTATGTAATGGTCATCACCAACACTCCTCAATGCCAGACAATAACGGAAGTGATGACATTTGCAGGGGAGTGATAGACAGGTGACAGGTCAGGGTTTCTCTCTGTGGCTATGGCCATTCATATGGTATTTTCGATGATTAATTAGTTTGAAAAGTAGTTAATTGTCATTGAGTACCAGACAGTCCAAGAGAACGTCGTCTAGCTTCAGCTTAAATGAAATCGTCCTCCCCACAAATTGGGGGGGTTGAAAAACGATTTTCTGATTCGGTAGGCCTCAGATACCCACGAGTGGAAATGGTCCATATTCACGATACCCCTGGTATTTAAGGCCTTTTTATTCACACACACACACACACACACACACACACATATATATATATATATATATATATACACCGCAGTTACCATTAAATCCACCAAACAAATAAGTATACAATTTTATTTAAAAAAATAAAAAAAGGACTCAATATAACGAGCCAATATATATATATATATATATATATAGAGAGAGAGATAAATAGATAGATAGATAGATAGATAGAGAGAGAGATATATAAATAGATAGATAGATAGATAGATAGATAGAGAGAGAGAGAGAGAGAGAGAGAGAGAGAGAGAGATAGATAGATAGATAGAGAGAGAGAGATAAATAGATAGATAGATAGATAGATAGAGAGGGAGAGAGAGATAAATAGATAGATAGATAGATAGATAGAGAGAGAGAGAGAGAGAGAGAGAGAGAGAGAGAGAGAGAGAGAGAGAGAGAGAGCGAAAGGAAGTAAAGAAAAATAGTAGATAGATATAGAAAGAGAAATAAACAATAAAAGATATTATATATATAATATATATATATATATAGATAGATATATAGATATAGATATAGATAAATCGATAGATAGATAGATAGATAGATAGATAGATAGAGAGAGAGAGAGAGAGAGAGAGAGAGAGAGAGAGAGAGAGGGAGGGTACACAATACACGACAGGAACATTAGAATAGAAAGTCGGAAAAAGAAAGAAAGAAATCGAAGAAATAATGGAATAATAAAAAAGCACTCAGAATAAAGAGCGCGCTAGAAAAGATAAGCGGTGAACGTCGAAGCAATAAGGACAAATAACATAAACTGGGATTTGCGCACGACTTAAGTTCTGACAATAAATCTTAACGCAGCATCGCCAAATTTACAACCGATAAAAACAGGTCACCAAAAGGTTATTATAATTTTAGGCGCGATCACAAGACGCAAATGATAGCATGTAAATGATAAGACCGAGAGTGACAATTTATAACCAAGAGTTTCATTTGTCTTTCGAGAGGAACGACATTTTTTTTTAGTTCAGCCCTTATATAAATGAGATAGAGATAAGGAGATGACGTTTTAACTCGCCCGGTTATTTCCTTGGTGGCAGACCATTGATTATACGATAACATTTAAGGCTTTTTGCAGAGAACCACTACTTGACTATTTAAACATTGGGTACATTCCATGTCAAATCATCCAGATAAAAGTAATAATGTCACCCACCACTTCAATTTTTTTTGAAATTTTGTCCAAGTGTGGACTATGTTAAAGATAGACAATCCCCAAATTTGAGCTTCTGATCCCAAAAATTGACCTAGTTATGTCGATTTTAGCTATCCAAATTGGAAGGGAGCGCTTGCGAAAAATGACGACTTTTTGTAATCTATTTGTGTCTGTAAAATGAGTTCTAGAACTTCCCTACTCCTAAAAATTGGTTTATGTAAGTATTGGACCATATTACCTTTAGGCACCCCTTTTTGATATCGATTAAGAAAGGACATGTTTTTCATTTACACCGTCAATATCCGGTTGTTTGTTAAGGGTTAGGGTTAGGGGTTAGTTTTATAATTATAAAAAATCTAAAAATCGTCTGTTAAAACAACCGGATATTGACGGTGTAAATGAAAAACATGTCCTTTCTTAATCGAGATCAAAAAGGGGTGCCTAAAGGTCATATGGTCCAAAGTATTTGGCCCCAAGGAATCCCAAAATGCTACCAAAAAGTCTTAAAGTTAACCAAATTTTAAGTTTTTAGGATTTCTGATTTTTTATAAGTGACATGACCTGGACGAGATATTTATTTACCTCGTACCCCACTTGTATGAGTTAGGCACAAGGCCCTATTAACGTGGGACCACCTACATGATTTGACGTAGAATTACCCCATTATGAACTAAAAATCGCGGAGAAGTTTTATTTCCATCAGTTAAGTTATAAAAAAAATAGTGGATATACACGAGGCGTGATAAGAAGAAAAAAAAAAGAATACCGAGATGCAATCATTATTTTTTCTAATTAAAAAACAAAGTATAATAATAAGACAACTCATATAATAAAGTGGAGGCAGTTGGTGTAATGGTTAGAGTCGTGGGAAATGGACACGTCGATCCGAGTTCAAATCCTAGACGACGCTGTTTACATTTCACATAGTAATAATACCCTTTGGAAAGGTATGCATTCAACTACTTTTCCTCTCGCAATGGGTAAATAGTAGGACAGACTGGGCTTTTAAACATTGGCTAGGTAACCAGTGTAGGAGAAGGAAAACTCTGAATTCAAACCTGTTAAGCCCCACTTAAGAAATTGATCTTGTGTCACATCCTGCTCCTGCGGAGACGTTGTCAGGGCCGGGTTAGCTCAGTCGGTAGAGCGTTCGGCTAGAAACCTCAAGGTTCCTAGTTCGATACCCGCCCTCGCCAACTCAGCGTATGAGTAGCACAGGGATCTGTGCAGTAAAGTAAGGAGCTGATGGTAGGTGTGGCGCTCCAACTCAGACACTAAAATAATCTCCTTGGTCTAGCGCTAGTGAAAAGGGGATAGACCCCCTCGCTGCATGGCTGATACCGACATTAGGCCGCCTCGACGACTTTACTTTACGACTTTATATATATATATATATATATATATATATATATATAGTAATTATTTGTTAATTCTTATATATATATATATATATATATATATATATATATATATAGTAATGATGTCTATCCGTAGCATTAGAGAGGTGCTTATAGAGTACAAGAGAAGAGAGGTACCTAGCACCAGATACGTAGGCACATAGCTCAAGAGAAGAAGGTAGATAGAACACGAGAAGCGGGCACATAGCTCAAGAGATGAAGGTACATAGCACTAGAGAAGATGGTACATAGCTTAAAAGGACAGGGTACATAGCGATAGAAAACTAAGTCCATAGCACAAAGGAAGATGGTACATATCACAGAAAAATCAGGTACATAGCACAAGGGAAGAGGGTACATCGTACATGAGAAGAGGGTACGCAGCGCAAGAGAAGTGGGTACATACGCAATGGAAGCGGATAAACAGCGCGAAAAAAGCGGGTACATATAGCAAAAAATCGGGTACATGGGACAAGAAAAGAATGTACATAACGATAGAGAAGAGGGTACATAGCACTAGAGAAGGTCCATAACCAAGGGAAGAGGGTATATAACAGAGTCAAATCAGGTACATAGCGCAAAAAAGAGGGTACACAAAGCAAGAGAAGAGGTCACATAGTGCAACAGAAGTGGGTACATAGAGCAACAGATGCGGGCACATAGAGTAAGAGAAGAGGGTACATAGAACATGAGAAGAGGGTACATATGACATGAGAAGAGGGTACACAGCGCAAGAGAAGTGGGTACATAGAGCAACAGAAGCGGGTAAATAGGACATGAGAAGAGGGTACACAACGCAAGAGAAGAGGGTACACAGTGCAAAAGAAGTGGGTACATAGAGCAATAGAAGCGGGTACATAGAGCAAGAGAAGAGGGTACATAGAGCAAGAGAAGAAGGTACATAGGACATGAGAAGAAGGTACACAGTGCAAGAGAAGTGGGTAAATAGAGCAAGAGAAGTGGGTACATAGAGCAAAAGAAGCGGGTACATAGAGCAAGAGAAGAAGGTACATAGGACATAAGAAGAAGGTACACAGTGCAAGAGAAGTGGGTAAATAGAGCAAGAGAAGAAGGTACATAGGACATGAGAAGAAGGTATACAGTGCAAGAGAAGTGGGTAAATAGAGCAAGAGAAGTGGGTACATAGGACATGAGAAGTGCAACAAAAGCGGATCATAGAGCAAGAGAAGAGGGTACATAGGATATGAGAAAGGGGTACATAGAGCAAGAAGAGAGGGTACATGGAGCAAGAGAAGCCGGTACATAGAGCAGGAGAAGAGGGTATCCAGAGCAAGAGAATATGGTACATAGCGCTAGAGAAAAGGATACATGGCACAAGAGAATCGAGTGATGAGTCCCGAGCGCAAGGAAAACTGTCGTAAATTCTATTTCTTGGCGCGATTTTACCGTTTCTCCTTTCAAAATGGCGTCGTTCCATAAAACTTCCTTAAAGGCGAAAAGTAAAAATCTAATTGAATTATGAGAATGTTTCCATAAATTTGATAAGGCGCGTTAGAATGGCTACACCGTGAGGCTGATGTATTCAATTCTGTCGTTCGCTTATTCTTCTTTATAATTCCCCACCACACACAAAACCCACACAAAAGGCGAGAGACATTTAACGCTTGGCTAATACTTTAATTATATCGATATCCTCAGTTGAGTTACTTTGTGGTTTTCCTTTTAGAGTTTAAAGATATTTTCTCATCAACCAAAGACAGTGTCTTTATCTTCATGTATTTAAAAATGCATGACCCCCAGAAAATATATGTCGCCATTCCTTGAATATACAAGGTGTCCAGAAAGAATGACATCATTTGAAATGTGATTATCTATTAATAATGGAGATTCGCTTCCGGTTTTTGTCTGTAACAAAAACTACGTCACTGCTTACGTCACATTACCCAAAATTGTCATAACATAGAATAAATACACTCAAAATTTGAGCATGCAATGTTAGACAGTACTCATTGTTTTTTAAAACAAGTTTTAATAAATACATGACTGGTATTATATATCTATATATAGTTTGTTTTATTTTAATACATATTTAAAGTTTACATCTATTGATAATGGAGATTCGCTTCCGGTTTTTGTCTGTAACAAAAACTACGTCACTGCTTACGTCACATTACCCAAAATTGTCATAACAGAATAAATACACTCAAAATTTGAGCATGCAACATTAGACAGTCCTCATTGTTTTTTTAAAACAAGTTTTAATAAATACATGACTGGTATTATATATCTATATATAGTTTGTTTTATTTTAATACATATTTAAAGTTTACATTTCAAATTGTTTTATTTTCTAATCCTTTAATGAATTTGATGATTTTACTTACTTAGGGTACAAACTCGCTGATATTGAATTTTTTACTCCCACCCGCAATATTGAATATTTTTACTCCCACAGGCAATATGTTTCAAAAATCTATTTTTACATCGCCCGGAGAGCATTTTTTTGTACTAGTCTAAATAATTACCAATCCTAGCCAAAAAAATAGGCTTCATGTTGAATAATAAAATATTTATTTATCCAAATTTAAACAAGAAACTTAAAGCGCTGTAGAATTTATAACCGATTTCTCAAAGTCTCACAATCTTGTTTGTGTTTGAAAATATTCTAACACACAAAATACATTTTCATTGCTAATGAATATCATCGTTACCCCCGAAAGAAAAAAAAAAAGAAAAAAAAAGAAGTCTTAAATCTAGTTGGTTATTTCCTATAACTCCAACATAAACAAAACGTTTGAGATCCCAGATGAGAAAGAGAGTTAGTTTTTCCGGGCAGTGTTAAAATAGCCAGGGTGTGTACGCCCTCTAGTGGCAAACGCTGGTGGCAAGGGAAGATAACCCTTTTTCAAAATCAACCACATCCCAACAAGGGAAGACGCGACAATTCTTCCAGGCTGTGGTTATATCAGTACTGCTGTATGGCTGCACCACCTGGACCCTAACGAAGCGCCTTGAGAATAAGCTAGATGGGACCTGCACAAGAATGCTGCGTGCGGTCTTGAACAAATCGTGGAAACAGCACCCCACAAGGAAGCAGCTGTACGGCCACCTGCCCCCTATCTCACAAACCACCCGAGTGAGACGGATAAGGCATGCTGGACACTGCTGGAGTAGCAAGGACAAGCTCATAAGTGACGTTCTCCTGTGGAGGCCAACACATGGACATGCTGATGTGGGCCGCCCACTAAGCACCTACATTGACTAACTATACGAGGATGCTGGATGCTGCGCAGAGGACCTCCCTGGGACAATGAATGATAGGGAAGGTTGGCGAGAGACTGTCATGGATATCCGTGCTAATTGCGCGACACGATGATGATGATGATGATGAGAGGATGATGATGATGATGATTTCTACTTAAAGGGCATTTAATTTGCCGCCAGACAGAAAATGGCGATTATGTAATAGATTACACAAATCAAGATACCTGGATTTGAGATAAGTTGAAAGCAAGTAAGGGTTCATGCCTTTTTGACTTCGAAAAGGTTTCTTGTTTTCCCCCCTTTTTTTTTCTGTAAAGCCATATCACTGTCTTGCGCACATTTTCACCTGCGCAGACGAATATCTCCCCACCCCCGCGCATGCGCAGAAAACTTCTTGTCATATTTCCCCGCGTATGTTAATCTTGTTAACTTGTTTTATAGATGAAACCCTACGCAAATATTTTCAGCTGAACGACATCTCCTTATGCGCACAGAGAAGACACTGGAAGCCGTTTAGATATTTTCTTTGCAAATGTCATTATCTATGCGATTTATAAATTCCGCTGTCTTTTCAATCACATAAACACACCCCACGCAAAATAGCTGACGAGTATTGAGTCCGCTGCTAGAAGCTCGTCACATTCAATTTACAGCAGGGAGAGGGGGGTCAAAGAAGTTTACGTACCGGACATATATGCCAAAAATAGGGGGGGGGTCACTTAATAAAAAAAGTATGATATTGTGAAAAATTCCAGGTACCATTTATTATCTGGTTGGGAGTCTTCCGTCTACGAGAGGCGATAGAGTAGTGTCAAAGTTTTTTCTTTCTTTTTTCTTTTTCACTTTTCTTAGTATTATCTGTATTATTCGGACTATTGTCCTCATCTTTATTGTTATTTGTACAACGTTTCGGCCGATATGCCCCAGGCCTTTTTCAGGTATTTCTTGTCGGACTCGGGAAGCTTTCTCGGACTCGGAAGCTTCTTTTCGGACTCGGAAGCTTCTTTTTGGACTCGGGAACCTTCTTGTCGTATTCGGGAGCCATCACGGAACTTCGAACCTAACCCTTTATTCAGTCCTCGGGGGTATCCTGTTCTCATTCCGATAACCATAGATATACAATCCAATTGGACACATGGCCTAGTGGATAAGGTAGTTAGGTTAAGACAGTTCTAAGTGACAGTTATCTCTGGATTCCGGGTTCAATCCTAAGTAGAGGCAGTAACATAGAAAAACAATTAACACAACTCCTACCCCAGCTATGGTTAGAGGAACTATTGTCTCATCTTTATTGTCTAGGCAAAACAAGACATTAGGTTTATAAGTTCCCAATATTCACACTGGATTCACACATAGTCTAGTGGATAAAAGAGTTAGTTCAAGACAGTTCTAAGTGACAGTTATCTCTAGACTGCAGGTTCAATCCTGTTCAAGGGCAGCAGTAACATGGAATAATAATTAACACAGCTTAACACCTGTACCCCAGCTATGGTTAGCGGAATTAGAATAGAATGCCCCCTTGGTCTGAATAAAGGATTAGGTTCAAAGTTCCGTGATGGCCCCCGATTACGTCAAGAAGGTTCCCGAGTTTGAAAAGATGGTTCCCAAGTCCAAGATGATTTCCGAGTCCAAGAAGAAATACTTGAAGAAGGCCGGAGGGCACATCGGCTGAAACGTTGTACAAATAACAATGAAGATGAGGACAATAGTCCGAATAATCCAAATAATACTTATTTAAGTTTTAATATAATAAAATATCATATTAAATTAGAAAGGCTAATTATACTAAATAAGATAAAAAGATTTGAAACAGAGGGGGTGTATAATCTAAAAATAGAACACGTAAATCTTACTCTTCTATCACTTCCATCTTTCATTGCTAAATTTTCCTAATTTAATTATTTAGTTAAAATAGGAAGTAAAGAAGAAAGCTAGTTATTTCTTCTTGTTAATGGATTTCTTTAAAGATTCGTCCCCGCGATTTTTGCTCATATTCATTTAGATAAAACTAAACAATTAGAAATCAATAATACTAAGCACATATTTAATAAAATCAAATTTTTAATATCAATATGCAAATTAGCCTTCCCGTTCACACTGTAAACCAGTGATTTGTTGTATATATGAATACAATTGGATGTAGATAAGCCAACAGTATTAATAATGTAAAACAATTTTATTGATAATTGAGGTTTAATTAAAAATAAAATCATGGAGAATGTGGCGTAAATAACTAAGGGAATTGTGACTTGAGTAGTGATATAGTTTCGGTTACAGACAGAAAAACACACAATCTCCATTATAATAAGAGATGTAGATATAATATAGATAGTTCATTTTTATATCTAGATAATAAATTAAAATGATTTATTATAAACTGTTTAATTTTTTTAAATGCATGTCACGATGTCATTGTTTCTATTAACTTTAGTTTTTAACTTAACTAATCAAGTCATTTTATCATTTAATAAATATATACAGCTCATTCAACTGTGGCATATGGAAATCTAATAGATTGCAATGGAGTTATCAGATTAATAATCTATTAGAATAATTTTATTTATTTTGTTATTGTTAAACAGAAGTACTATGATTAAATTACAAAAAATACTAATGTTACCATGTACTTGCTTGGTTATCTCATTTCAGGAATGAAGCCGCCTCATTTAGAAATGCATTTGCCTCATTCCCTACTTGTATGGGCTGGGCACAAGGCCTCGTTTTAATGTGGGCCCACCCACAAGCCGAAGCTCATGGGTGGGAAAGAACAAAAATTGCGTCGATCCCTTCGGCATTCCCCCACAAGGAGGTAGCCTCAGGCGCTGGGCCATAAACCCAGCCCTGCCCCTTTAAGTCAAGAGGGCAGGTATTGCCGGGGGGGGGGTTACCCCCTGGGATCGACGCTATTATTTATCTCTCAACAAATCCAGCGGCCGAACCTCGCTGGACCCCCGCTGGACCCATACCAGATGCGTTTTACAATATCATAATTTTCAAGGCCCTCCCCCTTTTGGGCTTACATGTCCAATACTTAAACTTTGACCCCCAGCTTACAGTCCTGTTGCCTGGGGTTAGAAGAATATACCGACTGCATCTCTGCAGAGGAGTAAGACCCCCTCCAATGGGGGCCTCTTTTTGGCTGTGGGTGGCGAACCGTGATACTTAGGGATGAAACTCTGGTGGCTGAGCTATCCATGAAATGCAGCATTCCACCTTGGCCCTTACTCGGGCTATACGAATCATGGGAAATGGGCTCGTCGCCCCGAGTTCAAATCCTGGATGTGGTAATTGCATTTCACTTAGCGCTATGGATAAATAGTAGGGCTAACTGGGATCTTTAACCTTGGTTAGGCAACCGGTCTAGGAAAAGGAAAACTCTGAATTCAAACCTGTTGAACTTGAAATTGACCTTGTGTCACATCCTGCTCGTGCGGGGGGAGGGGTTGGTAAATATATATACGGGTGATCAATCAATGTTTACGTCAGACCCTTGCACCTACAGTGGATAAAAAGAAGTATTTCACCCCTGCGAATTTTTTGCAAGTTTGCCACCTTACAAAAATTGGAATGGTCTATTATTTTCAGGGTAGGTCCGTCTTGAAAGAAAGAGATAGAATAACATTATTTTAGAAAATCACATTATATCAATTTTTGAACATTTATTTGTATTTTATTGAAAATATAAGTATTTCACCCCATTGCAAAATATAACTCAGTACTTGGTGCGGAAAATCTTGTTGGCAAGCACAGCAGCCAGACATTTCCTGTAGTTGGTTACCAAGGTTTTTTTTACAGATCCCAGGGAGGATTTTAGCCCACTCGTCTTTGTAGATCCTCTCCAAATCGTTAAGGTTTGTAGGTTGTCGTTCAGAAACTCAAAGCTTCAGCTCCCACCACGGATTCTCTAAAGGATTGTGGTTCGGAGATTGACAAGGCCACTCTATTACCTTAATGTGATTCTTTTTTATCTACTCCTTTGTTGCCTTAGCCGTTCTTCTACTGTTCTTCTACAAGGATTGTTTTTGTTGTACCGGCCGTTCCTACAGTGGAGAATATACACCGGTTCTCACTATAAATAGTGAGACACCGAGTGAAAAGGTTGTACTGTTACCGTTTAGCAGCAAGCTAGCCGTTCCTGTACCATTATTGTAAATACACTTGTCTTATTTTACCCTACCTCGACTTGACTTCTTTTTTACTGTTGGATTAACATCACAACAGTTTTAGAATTAAATGACCACAGAAGCTGATTCAGTTCAAATTTCGCCATTTGAGGCGTCTGGCAAAAAATCTCTGGGGAGTATGTTGTATCTCTTCATCGTCATTACTCCCAGGTCTGCTCTGACCCAGAGTTGTAATACCTATTGGGGTAATTCTATGTCAAATCATTCAGAAAAAAAGTAAAATTGTTACCCAACCACATAAATTTCTGAAATGTCGTCCATGTGTGGACTATATTATAATAAGACAATCCCCAAAATTCCAAAAATTCCAAAAATTAGCCGAGTTATGTCGATTTTTACCTCTCCAAATTTGAGGGTGTGTGCGAAAAATGGCGACATTTAGTAATTTATTTTTGTTTTCAAAATGAGTTCTAGAGCTCAGATTTTGGGGATTGTCTTACTTAAACATAATCCACACATGGACAACATTTCAGAAAAATTGAAGGGGTGGGTGACACGACCTAGATGATTTGACATGGAATTAACCGTTAATTATAATACCGTTAATTAATAATAATAATATAATTATTAAAAAATTAACTTTAATATAATAATAATATACTACTACTACTACTACTACTACTACTAATAATAATAATACTGTTAATTAATAATCACCCGTTAATTAATAATACGCCAAAATTGAAGGGATGGATGACATGGTCTAGATGATTTGACGTAGAATTACCCGTTAGGTTCTTATCTATGGGTTAAATAGATAAAAAATAGGTAAAATAAATTGAGTATACGAAAAATTGAATACCCAACAAGAATGAATTAAACAAAATATCTTCGGCATAAAATAACCCAACAAGGGTTGATATATCTTTAAGTTCAACCAACCAACTAACTAATCCTATAGTCAAAGGACAAGAGATGCACACATACAAGAATTTAAACATGTCAAGTTATAGATGGAGCTATAAAAATTTTCTTTTAAATATAACGCAAAACGTGACAGTGCTTCTCGTCAAGCCGTGACATGAAGAAAGGAAAAAGAACAGAAATAATTAAACCCAAAGAATTATGGCAAAAACCAGAAAAGACAAACCTTTCTCTCCACCCTCTCTCTCCATCTCTCTTCATCACACACACACACACACACACACACACACACACACAACACACACACTCTCTCTCTCTCTCTCTCTCTCTCTCTCTCTCTCTCTCTCACATACACACATACCCTAACACATACCTGTATCTCCTGAAAATGAACTAATTGAGGTAACAAAAATAATTAGAAATAAATATCTCTATCAAACCAGAAACTTTAAGCAAGTCTAGAAAGGAACAAGTCATTGTGTCCCGATTACACATTGATCATACAAGACTCCTATATACTCAAACAAGGAAGCGCGTGGTGTAATGGTTAAAGTCATGGTAAATGGACTTGTCACCCCGAGTTCAAATCCTGGACGTGGTAATTGCATTTTACTTAGCGCTAATACCCTTGGGAAAGGTATGAATCCTACTCTCCCTCCAGCTATGGGTAAATAGTAGGGCAGACTGGGCTCTTTAACCTTGGTTAGGTAACCGGTCTAGGAGAAGGAAAACTCTGAATTCAAACCTGCTAAACTCCGCTTAAGAAATTGACCTTGTGTCGCATCCTGCTCGCGCGGAGGGGTTGGTAAATATATATATACTCAAACAAGAACAACAACCACAATGTGAAACATGTCAAACACCTTTGACGGTTAAACACTTATTCATTGAATGCAAGATTTTTGCCCACATCAGAAACCGTTATTTTAAAGCAAACAATATGAAAGATTCTGTTTGAAAACGTCAACATGGAGGATATTCTCTCTTTTTTGAGAGAAATAAAATTATACCATAGAATATAGACATGAAACAAATCAATACCATACAACATAATCCCCAATAATGCTAACACATTGTTAAAACCAATTACTAAAAAGTATAAATATAAATACACGATATGTATTACTTCCTAACCGTTAGACATGACATAACCCCAGACGGGTTGATATGCCGTTTAAATCAATAGACAAACAATAAACAAACAGAAACATTATTAACACTAGTTAAGGGATTATATGTAAAAAAGGTTATTTTCATCATCATCATCATCATCATCATCATCATCGTGATGTCGCTCTAGCAGCACGGATATCCATGACAATCTCTCGCCAACCGTCCCTATCATTCATTGCTCTCGGGTGGTCCTCTGCGTAGTATCAGCACAGCGCTGGTCAATGTAGATTTTTGCTGCGCAGTCCACACTAGCGTGCCTATTTGCTGGTTTCCATAGATGAACGTCATCATCATTATCATCACCATCATCATCATCATTAAAGTCGCAATAATAATTGATGATGATGATAGGGATGTCGATGACAGTAATAATAATTTTTTGGTATCCTTCCGTCTGCTAAAGACGATGGCATAGTTTCCTCTCTATTAAAAAAAAAATTAAAATGTTATTTTATCTGTATCTGTGCCAGTGGCTGAGCAGGCCAATTTTTGAATGACAGTCCCTGGTGCAGTGATGCTTGCCAGGGCTGCTGCTGTGTCTTTGCTTTCATCTGGCTCTCTTTTGCTGTGGCGTCTACTTTCCTCTCTGTTTCGCTCCTTTTCGTACCTTGTTTGACAAGGAGGCGTCAGGCCGCTCGATTTTCTGCACCGACCTCCCATGTGTTGTTGTTGATGGGGCATGTCTTCATGTCCTTCTTGTAGACGTCTTTGAAGTGTTGACATGGTCTCCCTACTGGCCGAAGAGCACGCCATAATAATAATAATAATAATAATACCCAAGAAGAAAAAAAAAGGAGGAAATGCCATCATCATCATCATCATCATCATCATCATTGTTGTAGCCTTATATATAGCCATCATCATCATCATCATCATATATAGCCTTATAAGAGTCGATGTAGCAGTGATAACGTCGGGAAAAACAGATTGTAGTTCAAGAGAGCCGGAGAGATGCGTGTTGACCGGTTGACAAATTGGAAGAAATTGGTGAATTTCAAAAAAATGAGCGGGAAATATTTGGCGCGATCAGTCGGGTGTTGGGAGCATGTCATGTGTCACGCATTCGTCAGAGGTCATCTCCAGGTCGGACACTTGGTTTTCGGAGAAGAGTCTATGTATTCATGTAGGTATTAGGTCAGGATTACTACCTTCCTACATACCGTAGGAAGGTAGTAATCCTGACCTAATATTGGTTCAGTTACTTAATGTTGTAGAGGAGTTAACACCCCTACAAGATGGACTGGCTCATAGCCTTATAGGAGTCAACGTAGCAGTGATAAAGTTGGGAAAGATATATTCGGACGAAATGACCGCGTTTGACTACAGACATTTGACCCTCCTCATTCTTGTACACTTGTCTTGTGAATTGTATTACTTCTTGTTTTATGTTATAAGTACTAGCAAATATATGCACCCTCCGGGTGCAAGTATTTAAGTTTTGATATAATAAAATATCATATTAAATTAGAAAGGCTAATGAAACTGACTAAGAATGCAGATAAAAAGATCTGCAACAGAGGGGGTATAATCGAAAAATAGAACAACTTTGAAACTAACTATTCCATCCTTTTCCATTACTCCCCTGTTTCATTGGTAAATTTTTCTAATTTAACTATTTAGTTAAAATAGGAAGTAAAGGATAATATTACAGTTATTTCTTCTTGTAAATAAATTTCTTTTAAGATTTATCCACGAGATTGTTGTTTATATTTCTTAAGATAAAACCAAACAATTAGAAATCAATAATACCAAGCACATATTTATTAAAATAAAATTTTAAATATCAATATGCAAATTAGCCTTCTCGTTCAAACTGTAAATCGCTATTTTGTTGTATATATAAATACAATTGCATGTTATTAGTACGTAGATATGGTCAACAGTATTAATAAAGTAATACAATTTTTATTAATAACTGAAGGTTTAAAAGAATGAAATCATGGAGAATTTGACGTAAATAATTAAGGGAATTGTGACTTGAGTAGTAATATAGTTTCGGTTACAGACAGACAAACACACAATTTCCATTATAATAAGATTTGTTAGCGCCAAATACAAGTGTTGAATAAAATATATCTCAAGCACACTATTTCTCTGTGTATCTTTTACCACCTCAATGATACAACAATCATCATCAAAATGCCAATAATGTGGGTAATGTGGAGCCAGGGAAGAAACGGTTAACAGCATAAGAAGCGAATGCTGCAAACTAGCACAAAGGGTTTGGTTTGGTTTGTTTTGTTTTACGACATATCAAACTCAGTGGGTCATTTAATGCCGAAAAAACTTTTAAATAAAATTTATTCTTAATGGATACTCAATTTTTTTTTATAAACTCATGTTTTTCTATTTAATATTTTCCATAGATGGGATCCTAACAGGTACTACCACTCCGGGTCAGAGTGAACCAGGGAGCAATGGTGATGAAGGGATGCTTCACATTCCCCAAACCTCCAAAACGGGAACCTCACCATTAGATAGAGTTTAACTTTATACCCAGGGCATGAAGACACTCAGCGACCGCCTTCTAGCACCCATATGATAAAAAGGGATTGGGGCTTGCCATAAGGGCAATAGGGTTGGGGCAATCATATAGGTGCTAGGGCTTGACATGGCCAGCCGATTGATCGAAGGGGTCTATCCGCCCGCCCGTCTAGCTTAAGTAAGGGTCTAAGTGGAGTGCTGCATGTCATGGACTGCTCATCCCCCAGGATTCTATTCTTAAGAATCACGGGTCACCACCCACGGCCAACAGGTGGCCCCATTGGGGGAGTTTTTACCCCTCTGCAGAGGTACAGTCGTTGTATTCTAACGCTCCAGCCGACAGGGCAGAGCAAAAAGGAGTACAAGAGTAGACATGACAGAGTGGAAAAGGTGATCCACTGGGAATTGTGCAAGAAATTAGATTTTTGAACATAAAACCAAATGGTTTATACACATATCTCGGGTGCTATCAACCTTATTATCTTGTACTATGTACCCACTTTTATGGTGCCAAGTACCCTCTTCTCTTGCTTTATGTGCCCGCTTCTCTTGCGCTGCGTACCCTTTTCTCAGGTCCGATGTACCCTCTTCCCTTGCGCTATGTACCTGATTTTCCTGTGCTATCTTCCTTTGTCCTATGTACCTACTTCTCTGTCGCTATGTACCCTATCCTCTTAAGCTATATACCCTCTTTAGCGTTATGTACCTTCTTCTCTTGTGCTATGTGCATGCTTACCTGGTGATAGGTACCTCACTTCTCTTGTACTCTATAAGCACTTCTCTAATGCTACGGATAGAGATCATTACTATATATATATATATATATAATATATATATATATATATATATAATGTATTTACACACACACACACACACACACACACACATATATATATATATATATATATATAATATATATCAATCAGAATTTGTTGATATCAATCAATCTATCTATCTATCTATCTATGTAAATACATTATATATATCTATAAATCTTAGTCTGTTCCTATCTATCTATCTATCTATCTATCTATCTGAGTCTGTTAATATCTCTATCTATCTATCTATCTATCTATCTATCTATCTATCTATCTATCTATCGAGGTCTGTTAATATCTGAGTCTGTTCTTATCTATCTATCTATCTATCTATCTATCTATCTATGCCTCCATCGACCTATTTTCAATGACCTGGAGCTCCGACGAACAACTAAATCATCGAAAAAACTTTGAGTTTTCTGGGTTTATTTTTGGTGTTTTGTTTTTAAATTATGCTCAAACAATCTGCCCGCAAGTTTCGTTTCGTGACGACGTTGAACCCCCCCCCCCAACCAATTCATATGATCAAAGGCAATGGCAGTGTTTTCTCAAATTTTCTCAAATTTCTATTTCATTTACTTATTTTTATTTGTTTTACTGGAGGGCACACTTGTAGAGTAATTAAAACTCTGAGTGCACTTTGAATTACAATAAGATAAAATTAGCTTATCTCTCAGTAAAAATGAAAAGCTAATTAATTAATAGAAGTCTTTATGTGTATGTTGATTAAAAACATTGTTATGTACCTTTGTTAAAATGAGTTTATTGACTTTTCTTAGCGAAATATTCAGTGTTTGGTTATCTATAGAAACCCTTTAGCATTATAAAGACTTAGTTTTTTTTATTCATTGGAACACATTGTGCTTTTAATTGTTTGGAACATGTGCGTTTTTTTTTCTGTATGTATGTAATTAGAACATTGTTGTGATCATTTGTTAATATGTGTTTGTTGTCTTTTCTTAGCCAAATATTTAGTGTTAGATTATCTATAGATATCATAATCTATTGTAAGCACTTAGTGTTGGTCTAAAGTAATAACCATTAATTATTATAAATGCATGAAACCAAAAAAAAAAGTTTGTGAGTTAAAATAATTATTCACTAGCAGGACCTGTGGATATACCACATCATAACATTTAATCATTACAACGTTTGATATGTTTACTTAAGAGTTATTGGTAAATAGTTCAATATGTAAAAAGTATTATAATCTTGATTTTACTCCTTCTCACACTTCTTTCTCTTTCTTTCCGTCTTTTCATCTTTTCATTATGTTCCATTGAAACAGTTTAGCGTTATCGCTTCAGTGCGACCACCGCTCCCTTTCCCCTACACTTTCTTCCGTTCTGTCTTTCTTAGTATATATATTTACCAACCCCTCCGTACGAGCAGGATGTGACACAAGGTCAATTTCTTAAGCGGAGTTCAACAGGTTTGAATTCAGAGTTTTCCTTCTCCTAGACCGTTTGCCTAACCAAGGTTAAAGAGCCAAGTCTGTCCTACTATTTACCCATAGCTGGAGGGAGAGTAGGATTCATACCTTTCCCAAGGATATGAGCGCTAAGTGAAATGCCATTTCCACGACCAGGATTTGAACTCGGGGCGACGAGTCCATTTCCCATGACACCACGCGCTTTCTGTGTATCATGTCCTTTTTCTTCTCTTTATATCTTTATAATAAAAACGGAATGCTCCATTATTTAGCTGAGGTGAAATAAGAATTCGGCGGATAAGCAATTCCAGATAATTAGGATTAACACTTTTGCATTTCATCTTGGACAATTTGGATGATCTCGTTTTTAACCAGAGGGTGTTGCAAGATGATAACGTGCTATATTTCCACTTGTTTTTACTTCATCGGTCGCCATCTTTCTTTTTCTGGGCTGACTTCCTTCTTTTGAGCTGTGTCGTCTGTGATTATTTCTTGTTTGTAATAAATAAGCAAATCTTTGTTGTTTTTTAGACGTCTATTCTTTATTACAACCCCCCCCCAGCCCCAAAAGTCGGCATCGATGGACCCCTACGTCTGCTCCCGTTGACTAACGGCTAAAATCTGCTTTTTAAGTAAAGTCGTCGGAGTGGCCTAAACGCGGTATCAGCCAATCAGCGAGGGAGTATATCCCCTTTTCACTAGCGCTAGACCAAGGAGATTGTTTTTGCGTCAGAGGTGGAGTGCCACACCTACCACCAGCTCCTTACTTTACCGCACAGATGCCTGTGCTACTCATACGCTGAGTTGGCGAGGAACCTTGTGGTTTTCTAGCCGAACGCTCTACCGACTGAGCAAACCCGACCCAATTAAATATTAACTTATTTTAACCGGATGTGTGGAGGACTCTATGACCGAATGTCAATTATATCTGTGATCCAAACAAATTAATGAATAACAAACACTTCCGTTTTATGCTACTACAGAGAAATAACCACGAATGTGTGTTTGTTTATAATGTTGTTTCTCCTAGAGTGAGCTTATTTTTGCCACAAGCTTTTTGCATTTTTGTATGAACATGTCCGGGTGTTTGCTCTAGATATTGCGTAAATGTTTTGTTTCAAAATATAAGTAAACTGTAAAATCTTTTTTTATTTATTTATTTTTAATCTATATGGATGAAAAGTCATACAAATTTTAAATTTAGCTGCTACAAACTCTAAAAAGTCTGTGCATATTATATACAAAATACTTTTTCTTCACAATTTTGTAGCCCAAATATAGGAATGTGTGTTATATACGAAAGCCTGTTAGGCACGAATAATTATTTATCCAACCCATATCTATCTATCTATCTATCTATCTATCTATCTATCTATCTCAGTTTGTTCATATGTATGTATGTATGTATGTATCTATCTATCTATCTTTCTAACTATCTTTCTAACTATTTTCAGTCTTTTTCTATCTATCTATCTATCTATCAATCTATCTCAGATAGTTCATATGTATGTATGTATGTATGTGTGTATCTATCTATCTATCTATCTATCTATCTATCTATCAATCTATCAATCTTTCTAATTATCTTCAGTCTTTTTATATCTATCTATCTATCTATCTATCTATCTCAGTATTTTTCTATCTATTCATCTATCTATCTTAGCCTGTTCATATCTATCTATCTATCTATCTATCTATCTATCTATCTATCTCCCCCTCTCTTTCTCACTCTCTGTCTGTTCATATCTATCTATCTATCTTAGTCTGTTCATATCTATCTATCTATCTAGTCTGTTCATATCTATCTATCTATCTTCTATCTATTCATATCTATCTATCTATCTATCTATCTATCTATCTATCTATCTATCTATATCTATCTATATTCTATATGTATATGTATGTATGTATGTATGTATGTATGTATGTATGTATCTATCTATCTATCTATCTATCTATCTATCTATCTTCAATCTTCAGTCTTTATCTATCTATCTATCTATTATCTAGTATTTTTCTATCTATTTATATCTATCACATGTGTTCATATCTATCTATCTATCTATCTATCTATCTATCTATCTATCTATCTACTCTATCTATCTATCTATCTATCTATCTATCTATCTATCTATCTATCTATCTATCTATCTCTGTTCATCTCCCCCCCTCTCTCTCTCACACACACATCGCCATCTTTTAATTTCAACTGAAATATCATAAGTGTATTTGACGTTTACTTATAGCTGTGTACATTTCAAGAAATGTTCGCGCGAAAAAAAAAAGTGATAATTTCAATTTATTTTGGTGAAAATCATGACCGAATATAAAATGCACATTATACGCTGTTAACTCTTCATGTTCCGAGCAGGAAAAGGTGGGGAGGAAGCTTAGCAATGGATTCCTGGAATTTATGATAAATTATGCACGAAGTGACAGTGAAAGTTGGTAAGAGCTTGAAAAGATTAAAGGAAAAAACAACAAAACCCAAAAAAACAAAAAACAAAACAAAAAAAAAAAAAAAAAAAGAAAAAGAAAAAGAAAAAGAAAAGAAAGAACATTTGAGCTTTAGGGCAATGAATGTTGTGAAAGACCTCAGCAGTTAATAAAATTAAATGCTTGGTGGGATTGGGATGACCTAATTCATTTCATATATATGTATGTATATATATATATATATGAGTTTCTATCTATCTATCTATCTATCTATCTATCTAATCCTTTTCATTATCTATCTATCTATCTATCTATCTATCTAATCTTCTTTTCATTATCTATCTATCTATCTATCTATCTATCTAATCCTTTTCATTATCTATCTATCTATCTATCTATCTATCTATCTATCTATCTATCTAATCATTTTCATTATCTATCTATCTATCTATCTATCTATCTAATTCTGTTCATTATCTATCTATCTATCTATCTATCTATCTATCTATCTATCTATCTATCTATCTATTATCTATCTATCTATCTATCTATCTATCTATCTATCTCAGTCTGTTCAATCTATCTATTCTATCTATCTATCTTAGTCTGTTCAATATATCTATCTATCTGAGTCTGTTTAACCGACTATCTATCTGATTCTGTTCATTATCTATCTATCTATCTATCTATCTATCTATCTATCTATCTCAGTCTGTTCATCTATCTATCTATCTATCCATCTGAATCTCTCTCTATCTCTCTCTCTCTCTCTCTCTCTCTCTATGTATATATATATATATATATATATATATATATATATATATATATATATATATAAGTTTCTATCTATCTATCTATCTATCTATCTATTTAAAGGTGCAGCACATGTGATCTTACCGAGAATTAACAAGGAATCAGTCGACTGTAGTCCATCGCCCTTTGAAGCCTTCGGCAAAATGACTAAACGCTAAGAAAATTCTTTCCACATTTTTTTTATGGAACATCACTTAACATTTCTTTCTTTTCTTTTTTTCTTTCTTTTTTCGTTTTTCTTGCTCCACAGCGAAAAACAAACAAACAAACATTTTATTTACTCACAGGTGCAAAAAAGCGAAACAACATTATCGAGGCTCGATCTACAACCTCTGGCAACAAATATGGAATTAACATACTTAGAGGTTGTTTACCTTTTTCTTTTTAATTTAGCAGTAAATAAACTAATAAAAGATAAGATGCAATTCTTTTTTCTTTAATAACTAAACATGCTAGCTTCATAAAATATTCCTTAAATAAACTCCTATGTATGCGTTCAATTCCTCGACGTAGCTGTTTGCATTTCACAAGGCGCTAATACCCTTGGGAAAGGTATGAATCCAATCCTACCTCCAGCTATGAGTAAATAGTAGGGCAGACTGGGCTCTTTAACCATGGCGAGGTAACCAGTATAGGAGAAGGAAAACTCTGAATTCAAACCTTTTTAAGAAATTGACCTTGTGTCACATCCTGCTCGTGCAGAAGAGTTGGTGAATATATATATATATATATATATATATATATATATAATATATATATATATATATGTATGCGCCTTTGCCCTCTGCCAGGCGTACTACTCTTTGCTTGTAGTCCTGTATTCCATTTTGTTATACACTCCTTAATATTTGCTAATTAAACTAACCGAGTATTGGGTTTGGAAACTCCTAAAGAATGTTCTAATTCATTTCATGTAACTTGTGGGTATTTGCACATTAGGGTAGGTCGATTTTTCACTTGTTTGAAATATCAAATTACATGAGGCACCAAAAGTTATATATTCATCTATTAAGTACTGATATAAAAACTAAACCTTGAACTTTTACCAATTTTTGAGGAAATAGCATCAAAGATCGTAGACACAAATGTGCAAAAATCCTCGGTTTTGTAACATTTGGCCAAAAATTGGTAAAGAAATCTGATAATTTCTGTATTTAAAGCAGGGAATATTGTCATTTTATTTTATCAAAATGAAATGAAAAAAAATTATAACTAAAATATGCACCCCCTCATTATCAGTGACGGCTCTGAAATGCTGTTTTACCTCATTAATTAATCAATAACAGTGTATACATAAAAAAAAGAAAAGAAAAAACAGCTGATTTTTTTCAGTGCATTTTTGGCTATGAACTTTGATGCCATTTTCTCAAAGACTGATCCAATGCAAGATCTAAGTTTTTGTATCAATACTTAATAGACCAATAAACAACTTTCGATACCTCATGTGATTAGATATTTAAGAAAAGTGAAAAATCGACCTACCCTCCTGGACATTAACCTGTAGATATATTGTCCAACGGTTCTCTTTGAAGTATCTCTACATATTCTTCCAACCAACTCCGGTACTCACCATCTTCCTTACCTCCAAATGGCTGTGTAGGATTTAATATTATTATTATATTTGGTTGGAAGGCTTAGGTGGCCTTCCAACGTGGGTACATTAAAGTAGCAGAAATATTCCGACAAAGACGTTGTGAAGTGTAATAAACAGACTTTAATACATAAGCAGGTGGAAAAACATTTAACAAGAATACGTATACAAATGAAAAAGTAGATACATAAGTAACACATATACGAATAGAAGGTATACAAAGGTGTATAAGGAAGATACATGAATGTATTACTGTTGTAGGTGACACGAACATGGACTTACCCAAAGGGTACATATGTAACAGAGTAAAGCTACCCAGTCGAGTAGTTCTAGAAACAGTATTCGTGTATGCTGAACAAGGAAACCCTTCCATTGTATGTGATGTATATTGCTGAATACAATCTGTTCCCTACATTTTTTATACCCGTGTTGAGTTACTATTTATTGACCTTTTAACAGGTCATAACAAGTGGCGACGAGGGAAAAGGATTTTCACGGAACCCTAAATAGTAGCGTCTAAAAATTTATAAGGACCTACGCAATACTACAGTCACGGTACAAAACAGGTCATAACAATTACAAAGAAAGTAGGACGTAGGCTTTCGTCCTGTAGAAGTGGTACAGAGTACATGAAGTAAAGTCACTTACTTAGGCTGGGGAGGGGTGAACCCCCAAACATAAAAGGTATACACGTAAATGTGTGCTGGTTGCTGTCCCGGAGACAAGAGAGATCAAACTCGGCGCTTCCCTGATTAAATAGTCAGCACCCCTAGCGTTGAAAACCTGAAACAAGGGAAGATAACTTTTCCAGACCAAACATGGACTTTACTACATGAGCATGTGGAGAAACATTTATACAGGAATGAGTATACAAATGACAAAGTAGATACATAAGTAACACATATAAGAATAGAAGGTATACAAAGGTGTATAAAGAACAGATACATAAATGTACTATAAACAAGATAGGACGTTGGCCTTCGTCCTAAAGAAGTTATGGAGAGTCCATGAAGTAATGTCACTTACTTAAGCTGGTTGGGGGGGCTAAGCCCCCCCCCATATAAAAGGTGTAGACACAAAATATCTAACCCATGTTTCCTGCTTGCTGCCCCGGAGAGAAGAGGATTCAAACTTGGCGCTTCCCTGATTAAATAGTCAGCACCCTAGTGGTCAAAACCTGAAAACGAGGGAAGATAGCTCTTCCAGATCAAACAGGGGCAGACCATCGCTACAGCTGTATGTTAAAAAACGATTCCCCTCTTAATGTTTTTATCATCAAACAAGCCACGGTATGAAAATGGTTTTGAGATTTGAGCCCATATATGATAAAAAAGGGTTGTAGTTTGCCATAAGAGCGATACGGTCGGGACAATCATATAGGTGCTAGGGTTTGACGTGACCAGCCGATTGATCAGAGGGAGCCTTCCCGACCGCCCGTCTAGCCTAAGTAAGATACAAAGTAGAGTGTTGCCTGGCAACCAGGGTTCCGTCCTTAAGCATTACGAGTCGCCACCCACGAAAAACAGGCTATCCCATTGGTTGTGATGGGGGAAATCTTACCCCTTTGCAGAGGTCCAGTGGACAGTGTTTATGACGACCAAGAGTTGGTCTATACACGAAATCGACTTTTACACGAGTGTGTACAGTTTTCAGACATACTGATAAGGAGTAGGAGTAACCCTAGGCTTCAAAAATCCATTCGATAAATTAATCATTTTCTGATCATAAATTATGGGCCGACCTATACACGAGATCGACCTATCCACGAGATCGACTTATACACGAGTGTGTACAGTTTTCAGACATAATGATAAGGACTAGGAGTAACCCATGGCTTCAAAAATCCATTTGATAAATTAATCATTTTCTGAACAAATCAAGGGTCGACCTATCCACGCGATCTACCTATCCACGAGATCGACTTATACTCGAGTGTGTACAGTTTTCAGACATAATATGAAGACTATGCGCAAATCTTGGCTTTAAAAACCCATTTTATGAATTAATGATTTTCTCAGCATGACTCAAGTGGCGAATTATACACGAGATTGACTTATACACGAGTGAGTACGATATTCCAATGCTAAAATGTAAGTCGACCTATACACAGGATCGACTTATACACGGGTGTGTACAGTTGTCAGCCATAATGATAAGGACTAAGAGCAACTTCAGGCTTCAAAAATCCATTCAATAAATCAATCATTTTCTGATCATAAATCAAGGGTCGACCCATACACGAGATCGACTTATACACGGGTGTGTACAATATTCACATATAATGAAAAGAACTAGGAGCAACCCTTGGTTTCCTAAAATCCATTCCATGAATTAATGTATCTCTGAGCTTAAATCAAGGGTCGACCTATACACGAGGTTGACTCATACAGAAGATCGACTTATTCACGAGTGTGTACGGCAGTCAGAGTAATAATAACAACAACAAATAATAATAATAATAATAAAATAACAGTAAATATACAACAACAGTAATATAATAATATAGATTTTTTTATAGTCATAATGACGTGGATAACGAGAGGCGAAAATGTAGAGTGCAGACCGGCGGTCAATTGCGAGGTGAGGTTCAAAGAAAATGGCCGATAAGGTTAACCGTTTTTATTGTGGCAGGGTAAAATCGAGATTGTGGGGTGGGAGGCAGAAATGTCGGTCTGTTCTTATCTAATAACGACCAACATCCGCGGAGCCGGTTGAGTGAAGACAGTGAAAAATGCTCAGGCCTTCTTACAAATAACAAATCTACCTCTGACATTGAAGAGTTCGTCGCTCGTTCGTTGATTCCTCTCAGCCCCATCCGGCCATCTTAGCATTTCAGCGCGTTGATCTCGTTTTGCAAGGCTGTTTGATCGCCTCGCCACTAAGCGTAGAACAAAGCAAGTGCTCATAGCACCACACACACACACACACACACACACACACACACACACACACGAAAGACTAAATAAAACACAAAAAACAACCCCCTAAAAACAAATAAAAAAACAAAAAACAAGCAAACGAACAAACAAAAACGCGCCCTCAGCTCTTTCAAAGAATGTCTAAAATGGCTTCAGTTCGATTAATGCAGCAAGAACAGGGTGAAGAAAAATAAAAGAAAGTGCTACTGTCCGGTATATCTCCATGGTTAGGGGAAAAAAGCGACAAACCAATACGTCTTTATTAAATCTAATTTTCTAAGACAATGTTGTACCCGTAGGAAAGATGCCCGTCTGCAGAACATGCTAATATTATTGGTTCACTGTGCATTTCTATAATAGAATAATTTACAATGCTTTTCTATAGTAGAACGATTTACAATGCATTTTTATAGTAAATAATTTACAGTGCATTTCTATAGTAAATAATTTACAGTGCATTTATAGTAGAATGATTTACAATGCATTTTTATAGTAAAATAATTTACAGTGCATTTCTATAGTAGAATGATTTACAATGCATTTTTATAGTAAAATAATTTACAGTGCATTTCTATAGTAGAATGATTCACAATGCATTTTTTATAGTAAAATAATTTACAGTGCATTTCTATAGTAGAATGATTTACAATGCATTTTTATAGTAAAATAATTTACAGTGCATTTCTATAGTAGAATGATTCACAATGCATTTTTATAGTAAAATAATTTACAATGCATTTTTATAGTAAAATAATTTACAATTCGTTTCTATAGTAGAATGATTTACAATGATTTACAATTTTCTCGAAACTACTGTCATTTTAAATTTTACTACACTATAGTACACAACTGATAGGCAACCTATCAATTATGTAACGCCAATTTATCCCCATTATTAAGTGACAGTTATCTCTAGACTGCAGGTTCAGTCCTGGTCAAGGGTGATAGTAACATAAAATAATAATTAACAGAGTTTAACACTTGTACCCAGTCATGGTTAGTGGAATGAGAACAGTATACACCCGTTGATTGAATAAAGAGTTGAGTTCAGTGTTCCGTGAAGGCTCCCGATTATAACAAGATGGTTCCCGAGTTCGAAGAAAAGGTTTCCGACTTCGAGAAGGTTCCAGAGTCCGACAAGAGATATTGAAGAAGGCCGGAGGGTACATCGGCCGAAACGTAGTACAGATAACAATAAAGATGAGAACAATGGTCCGAATAATCCAAATAATAAAAAAAAAAATTGAGTTTAAAAATAAATTGTATACCTTACTAGAATGAATAAAACCGAATGTCTTCGATATATATATATATATATATATATATATATATATATATATATATATATATACCAACCCCTCCACACGAGCAGAATGTGACACACGGTCAATTTCTTAAGCGGAGTTTAACTGGTTTGAATTCAGAGTTTTCCTTCTCCTAGACTGGTTACCTAGTCATGGTTAAATAACCCAGTCTGCCCTGTTATTTACCTATAGTTGGAGGGAGAATTAGATTCCTACCTTTCCCAAGGGTATTAACGCCTTGTGAAATGCAAAGAGCTTCGTCCAGGAATTGAACTCGGCCCGACGAGTCCATTTCCTACGACGCTAACCATTACACCACGCGCTTCCACGCGCCTAATGTCTTCGGTATAAGATGGCCCAAGTGTTGACATGCTGTAGAAACCAACCAGCCAACCAACCAATCCACCATTAAACCCTCATCCAAACAAAAACAAATAAGAATAAAGATATAACGGAAATTAATATAGACTTTCCAAGTGGAGGGACACACGAGTTGAGCCACTTCACTGGTTTGTAGGAGTTTCAGGCCAACATATTGTTTTGCTTGGTGTCAGAAGAAAAGTGAATCCGAGGCGTCGATAATAACGACGCGGGACGCGAGGAAATCGAACAAGAAACACAGAAATAGAAGAGACTTTAGACAAAGGACAACACAGGATTCGCCAAAAGGCTCGCTGAAGATAAAAATGATGACAAATCACACTACAAACACACACACAGTCAGCTAATATCTATCTATCTATCTATCTATCTATCTATCTGTTTCTGTTCATTATCTATCTATCTATCTATCTATCTATCTGATTCTGTTCATTATCTATCTATCTATGTATCTATCTATCTGATTCTGTTCATTATCTATCTATCTATCTATCTATCTATCTAATTCTATCTATCTATCTATTTCATTCTGTTCATTATCTATCTATCTGATTATATTCATTATCTATCTATCTATCTATCTATCTATCTATCTATCTATCTATTCATTATCTATCTATCTATCAATTTCATTTTGTTCATTATCTATCTATCTATCTATCTATCTATCTATCTATCTGATTATATTCATTATCTATCTATCTATCTATCTATCTCATTCTGTTCATTATCTATCTATCTATCTATCTATCTATCTATCTATCTATCTGATTCTGTTCATTATCTATCTATCTATCTATCTATCTATCTATTTGATTCTGTTCATTATCTATCTATCTATCTATCTATCTATTCTGTTCATTATCTATCTATCTATCTATCTATCTATCTATCTATCTATCTATCTATCTATCTATCTATCTATCTATCTATCTCATTCTGTTCATTATCTATCTATCTATCTATCTATCTATCTATCTGATTCTGTTCATTATCTATCTATCTATCTATCTATCTATCTATCTATCTATCTATCTATTTGATTCTGTTCATTATCTATCTATCTATCTATCTATCTATCTATCTATCTATTTGATTCTGTTCATTATCTATCTATCTATCTATCTATCTATCTATCTATCTATCTGATTCTGTTCATTATCTATCTATCTATCTATCTATCTATCTATCTATCTATCTATTCTATCTATCTATCTATTATTCTGTTCATTATCTATCTATCTGATTATATTCATTATCTATCTATCTATCTATATATCTATCTATCTATCTATCTTATCTATTCATTATCTATCTATCTATCTATCAATTTCATTTTGTTCATTATCTATCTATCTATCTATCTATCTATCTATCTATCTATCTATCTGATTATATTCATTATCTATCTATCTATCTATCTATCTATCTATCTATCTGATTCTGTTCATTATCTATCTATCTATCTATCTGATTCTGTTCATTATCTATCTATCTATCTATCTATCTATCTATTATCTATCTATCTATCTATCTATCTATCTATCTATCTATCTATCTATGTATCTATTTGATTCTGTTCATTATCTATCTATCTATCTATATCTATCTGATTTGTTCATTATCTATCTATCTATCTATCTATGGGAGTCATATATATATATATATATATATATATATATATATATATATATATATATATATATATATATATTATGGACTCTCTCATCGATTTTTGACGCATGAGGGTTCACACACACAATGAACACCCACACAGTGATTTGTTTATAGTGGTGAAGGCTTGTGTTGGACCATCCACACTTTTTGGGACAGTCGATAGGAAAGAATTGGTGCATCAAGGGTTGCCACAAACCCAATCAACGACCGACTTCAAGAATTTTGAATTCAGATTTATCCCTCTCCTAAACTGGTTACCTACCCATGGCTGAAGGGCCCAGTCTGCCCTACTATTTAACCCATAGCTGGACGGAGAATATATGGATTCATACCTTTCCCAAGGGTATTAGCGCTATGTGAAATGCCAACAGCTTCGTCTAGGAACTGAACTCGAATCAACGAGTTCATTTTCCACGACTCTAACCACTAGCCCACGCGCCTCCATATATATATAAGTTAAGAGTAAGGAAATGAATCCGACGGTATAAGTATAGATAAAAGGATATGAAAACACACAATGCTGTTAAAATGAAAATATTTTATATCATATTCATAGCTAATATTGAACAATATTTTGATTTATAAAAATCATCTTCAGAGCTTGTTTTTTTATTATTCCGGACTCATCGAGAGAGAGAAGCTGAACATATTATTTATCGGTTATCATTCCCTGTGTCAAACTAGTGAGCGACAATTTATGTGTTGGACCCAATAAATATATTCCTAGAATCACTTATCTCCGCGTCTTCACCTCACAAGGTTATAGTTGCTCTCGAGGTTTAATAAGAAAACCCGAATACAGATCACGTGATTTGTATCCGCGGTAGTAGCATCACGTGGTCCCAACAAGTCAGAGAGGCCAGCAATGTTGGATGCAACGGAAAGACGCTCTTTAAAGCTCGGGTCAAAGGTCACCAAAAGTAATGGATTTCTTTCGGGGAGTGAAGTAGGGACTTCCATACTTCGGCCAACGATTTCTTCCCCTTGCCAACCCACATGCCCAAATATGGAGAGGCGGACAAATAAGACGCAAATTGGGCCTTTTATTTCGATAGATCAAGTAAGATCCATCTCCTGTGAAAGAATTGAATAATTTATTACCTTTGTAAATGTTAAAACAAACCATTGCCAGTGAGTTTGATTCGCACTGGGTGACCGATTGTTACATAATTAATAGGGTAGCCAATTCATTTTGTAAATGTAGTGTAATATTATTGTAGAGTAGCTAGCACCCCTTCAGCACTCTACCAGAGATATTTGCCTCTCATCCCACTTATAAGGGCGTGACACAAGGACATTTTTATGTGGGTTCACCCACAAGCCGAAGCTCATGGGTGGTAGGCACAAAAAATGCTTTGATCCCGTCGGCATTCCCCCTCAAGGGAGGCGCTTCAGGCACTGGGCAATAAACCCAGCCCCGCCCCTTTAAATCGAGGGGGCAGGTGTTGCCTGGAGGGGATAGCCCCCTGGGATCAACGCTATTAACTTGTAAGGTCCAGCGGCCGAAGCTCACTGGACCTCCGGTCGAAACCGGAGTTGGATATGTTGGACATATCACTCATTCAGCACTCTACCAGATGGCCCTTGTTCATAACCTTAATGTTCTATGATTAAGGACTTTCATCAGTGGATTAATATTCAGCCTGATCTCTGGCTATACCGCATTTGACCCTCCTCTATTTCTTTTAAGTTGACTTATTAATTGTTTTGTAACTTATTGTTCTGTGTTTTTGTATGTATCCGTTAGCACCGGATATGGCTGCTGAATAAATATATTAAGCACTCAATTTCTTCTGTGTATCATTCCACCTGATGATACAACAAATATATAAATGTAAAAGTTAACTGGTGATTCGTTGAAAGAGTCATGGAAAATAACCATAGATTTGACTGACAGCTTCTGACCTGTAGCATTGTATTCTCATTTGTTGAGGGTGTCATGTGGATGAAATCTGCGGGAAAATTTTCGAAAGTTAGTGAGTTGGGCTCAATCGTTCCAAGGGGTCGGAGACGTTAAAGATATGGCATCTCGCTGAATCCTTCTACGCGCGCGCGTGAATGTTGGGTCTTGGTGAAATCAAAAGATCAAAAACCAACTCTAACAAGAGGAGATGGGCGCCGTAAGAAGAAGAGGATATATAACATACAGATGAAATATACACATAGTACGATAGAGAACGCAAGAATGTCGCAATGAGGAGGAGGGGTAAATTTTTTTGATTACCTAGCATCAGGTTACCTCATGCTGGAACCACCGCGGAGTTGTAGATGGTAGACAAATCTTTTTCTGTTCGCAGAGTTCTGGTTTGTTAAGGGATAATCCACTTATGATTGTTTGGTTTGTTTGGTTTGTTTTGTTTTACGGCATATCAACCTCAGTGGGTCATTTAATGCCGATAAAGTTTTGAAATAAATCAATTCTTAATGGATAATACAATTTTTTTATAAATACATTTTTCTATTTAACCCATAGATGGGACCCTAACAGGTGCTACCAATCCGGGTCAGAGTGGACCAGGGAGCAATGGTGATGAAGGGGGGCTTCATATTCCCCAAACCTCCAAAACGGGAACCTCACCATCAGATAGAGTTTAACGTCATTCCCAGGACATGTAGACCCTCAGCCACCACCTTCGAGCAACCATATGATAAAAAAGGGTTGGGGTGTGCCATAAGGGCAATAGGGTTGGGAAAATCATTTAGGTGCTAGGGCTTGACGTGACCAGCCGATTGATCGGAGGGGCCTCTCCGACCGCCCGTCTAGCTCAAGATTGGGCCAAAGTGGAGTATTTCAAGTCATGAACTGCTCATCCACCTGGGCTCTATCCTTAAGCATCACGGGTCGCCACCCATGGCCAACAGGTGGCCCCATTAGGGGAGTCTTACCCCTCTGCAGAGGTGCAGTCGGTGCATTCTAACGCCCCAGCCGACAGGGCGGACTTATGATTGTAATTCTAAAATCTTGTACCCACAAAAAACTGTTAATAAAGTATTTTCTAAATCATTTTAAAACGATATTTATTTCGTTACAGAAATATTGGATTTCTCCATAAATGGCCGATTCATTTATTGGTGGAAAACGAAGATGTCTGCCGCCTCCGGTATTTCAAGTAAGTGAACATTTATATTGAACAACCTTTCTTTTTGTAGCGTAACGGTTATCGTTGTAGGAAATGTAATCGGCGATCCGAGTTCAAATCCTGCTGGTGGTGTTTCACTTTACGCTAAGAATGGGCATTAATCAACCTCTTCTTCCAGGTTTGATTTCTTTAGCCTTGATTAGGTAACCAGTCTAGGAGTAGGAGAACTCTAAATTCAAACTTACTGTACTGTACTTCCTTTAAAAACTGATCTTCTGTCTGAAAAGGTTCATCACACTCCCCAGATTTCCAGAACTGGAGCCTCAGCATCAGAGGTAGTTCAGTATCATACTCAGGATAAACTTTCTTTTAGGGGGTTAATCTCTATGCAGGAGATATCACATTAATTGCGAAGTTCCAATTTTAAAGGTTAGGAATTGTGAAGTACGCCTTCATCGCTATTACTCCCATGTCCACTCTGATCCGGAGTGGTAGTACCTTTTAAGGTCCCA
>CM042161.1:17611682-17614182 GCA_023376005.1 Doryteuthis pealeii | reverse complement strand
TTGGTGGTCGACCAGCACAGCAAAATCCACGAGATGACAGGTTCTCTTCTTCTTGTTAATCAATTCTAGGTCTGGTCTCCTGGCCGGGATTCGGTTATCCGTCTGTATCTCGACGTTCCAGAGAATTTTATGCGTCTTATTCTCCAAGACAGATTCAGTCTTGTGCATACAACATTTATATGTATGGCAATGCTCTATCACACATATTCAGCACTCTCCTAAAAATACTGTACATATTGACTTACAAATGTCTCATCAAGTGAGATAATGTTAATCATACAATGTGGTATTATATATATATATATATATATATATATATATATATATATATATATGAGGCTAAGTAAACAAACAAATGGGTCTATTTTCATATGGCTTTAAGCCGACAATTTTTGGAGGATATGTGCTTAATTGAAGTCGTATCAGCAAAGTTATAGACATGGGAGACCGCTCCGTGTGTGACTTGAAACCTCGAGTGTCAAGCTGACAGTCACACACCGAGCAGTCTCCCATGTCTATAACCTTGCTGATGAGACCTAATAGGTCGAAATGTACATTCAGGGATTGACATTTTCTTTATTCGTTTAGCCTTACATTTGAACATATATGCCCGCCTAAAATTAATTAATTATTAACTAATTAATTTTCAAAATTAGGTATGACTTCAATTAAGCACATATCCTCCAATATATATATATATATATATATATATATATATATATATATATATATATTATATATATATATAGTATGGGATTGTCACTGTTTCAGCTTTTACTGGAACGGTGTGCCAAAGTGCAGTATTATTGGAAGAGTGCTCAATATAAAAATAGAGCTGTTATATAATATAATATAATAAATATATAAAGGTTTTACATATCTATTTATTTGATGACAAAGGAACAGTCACGACCATTAGGTTTCATGCACGCGAATACGAACGCTCACACGTCAGTAATATTCATACGTTGCACACTCGCAGAATAATGTGAATGTGTGCGAGACCCGCTGACTTGTATACATAAACTTTGCACTGTCCATAATCACACATACATATTCATAACAACACCACATACATATGAAGAATGTTTGCGCTTGGCACAATCGATAGGAAAGAATTGGTGCATCAAGGGTTGCCACAAACCCAATCAACGACCAACCTCTGGAATTTTGAATTCAGTTATCTCTCTCCTAGACTGGTTACCTACTCAAGGTTGAAGGGCCCAGTCTGCCCTACTATTTAACACATAGCTGGAGGGAATTTTGAATTCAGAATTATCTCTCTCCTAGACCGGTTACATACCCAAGGCTGAAGTGCCCAGTCTGCCCTACTACTTAACCCATAGCTGGAGGGAGAATATATGGATTCATACCTTTCCCAAGGGTATTAGCGCTATGTGAAATGCCAACAGCTTCGTCTCGGAATTGAACTCAAATCGACGAGTCCGTTTCCCACGACTCTAACCACTAGCACACGCTGTATATATATTTAGAGAAATATAGCGAGAACGCGGTTTATAACGGATATTTATTTAGATGTCACTTCCAAGGCAATTTATCTGAGGAGAGACATATGATGCTTTGAAACCGACGGTAATAAATCTGGCAGTAATATATATATATATATATATATATATATATATATATATATATACTTTTCTTGTCAATACATTGCATTATTTAATTTAGTCGAATGATATAAATCGAAGAATTCATGTTAATAGATGTGTTAGATTACTACTTTATTGATCTACTCAGGTGCGTGTGTGTGTGTGTGTGTGTGTATATGTGTGTGTGTGTGTGTGTGTGTGGGTGTGTATGCGGGTGTGTGTGTGTGTGAAGAGAGATTATTATATGTATTGATAATATTATAATAAAAGAGTGAGAAAGAGAGAGGGATGTGTTTCTGAGAGAGAGAGAGAGAGAGATAGTGAGAGAGAGAGAGAGAGAGAGAGAGTGATAGATAGATAGTTAGATAGATAGATAGTGAGTGAGAGAGATAGAGAGAGAGAAAGTAATACACAGAGAGAGAGAGAGAGAGAGAGAGGGGGGAGGGAGAGAGAGAAAGAAAATAAGCGAGTAAGCGAGTGAGAGAAGAGAAAGAGAGAGAGAGAGAGAGAGAGAGAGAGAGAGAGAGAGATCAAGAAAAAGAGAGAGAGCGAGAGAGAAGTGTGTGTGTGTATGTGTGTGTGTGAGAGAGAGAGAGAGAGAGAGAGAGAGGAGAGGACAGTCAGAGAATGAGCGAGCGAGAGATAATAAAGCAAGAGAGAGAGATAATGAGAGAAAGAGAGAGAGAGAGACAGACAGACAGACAGAGAGAGAATGAAAACAAAGGAGAGAGAGAGAGAGAGAGAGAGGGGGGAAGAAGAGAGAGAGAGACAGACAGACAGAGAATTAGGAAGTGAGAGAGAATACAAAGAGAGAGAGAGAGAGAGAGAGAGAGAGAGAGAGAGAGGGAGAGAGGCAAGACAAGAGAATGAGCGATCGAGAGATTTAGCAA
>CM042161.1:17579268-17611582 GCA_023376005.1 Doryteuthis pealeii | reverse complement strand
GCCAGGCCACACCCATCTTTTGGCATACCGTTTTCTTGACCCTTATAGAAGACCCCATAATTTGGCTGTGTGTTTCTATAAGATGGTTTGGCAAAATTCATTCGCTTTGAAGCCAGGTGCAACGGAGATTTCAGAAAGTGACTGACGACGATCCTACACTTTTGACAAATCGGTTGAATTGTTATATATTGGATTCGGATTATATATATATATATATAATATATATATATATATATATATATATAGAGAGAGAGAGAGAGAGATAGAAATATAGATGAATAAACAGACAAACAGAGGGAGAGATAGGAACATACTTAGATCGATTGATAGATGGGAACATATTATAGATATATGGATAGATAGATAGTAATGAACATATTTAGATAGATAGACAGGTGGAAATACACTTAGAGAGGTAGGTCGGTAAGTAGGTAGGCAGGCAGATATATATATATATATATATATAATATAATATATATATATATATATATAGAGAGAGAGAGAGAGATAGATAGATAGATAGATAGATAGATAGATATGAACACAGATCAAAAATAGATGGATAGGAACTCAGATAAATAGATTACATAGATAGCTAGATATGAACAGACTTTAATATCTATATATGTATCTATATATTTATCTATCTGTGTTTCTTTCTTTCTATCTATCTATCTATCTAACACACATAGCGATGAACAGACCTAGATAGATCGATAGATAGAAACACAAATAGATAAATATATAGATAAATAGATAGATAGATAGATATGAATAGACTTAGGTAGATAGATATATAGAAACACAGATAGATAGATATAAGAACACAATAGATAGATATAAACAGAGATAGATTTATATGCATTTCTACTTCTCTCCCCTCTCTCTCTATCTCGATCTGATCACATCTATCTATCTATCTATCTATCTATCTATCTATCTATCGTTCTATCTATCTATCTATCTATCTGCTCGGTAGGCTGAACATTAATGGCTCAGCACTGTTTTTTCGTACACACACACACAAACAAACAAACACACACACACACACACACACATTTATCTATCTATCTATCTAGAGAGATTCCGTACTGTTTACACACACACACACACACACACACACACACACACATTTATCTATCTATCTATCTAGAGAGATTCCGTACTGTTTAACACACACACACACACACCACACACCACCACACACATATATATATATATAATATATTATATATATATATATATATAGAGAGAGAGAGAGAGAGAGGGAGAGAGGTTATCGTTAGAGGAAATAGACACGACGAGACAAGTTCTAATTCTGGACAAGGCTGTTTGCATTTCACATAAAGCTAATATCCTTGGGAAAGGTATGAATCCAGCTATTTTTACTCCAGCTATAAGTAAATAGTGGGGCAAACTGGGTTCTCTAATGTTAGTTGGGGTGGGGGATTGGCCATTCTACACCGAGATCAAAATCAGTATTGCCCTTCCGCCAGTCACTCACATTCACACGCTAAAAGGATGACTCTTCACTCCCCAGGGATTCAGAACTGGAGACTTACCATCAACTGCAATGTAGGTAATTCTCATGAACACACCTTTTTTTTTGGGGGGGGGGGGGTCTAACTCGTTTTCCTTCTTTCTCTCTTTCTTTCTTTCTTTCTTTCTTTTCTTTCTCCTGTTTTTTTATATTATGGTTTTATCTTTCTTTCTTTCTTTCTTTCTTTCTTTCTTTCTTTCTTGTTCCACATTATGGTTCTTTCTTTCTTTCTTTTTTCTTTCTTTTTTTCTTTCTCCTGTGTTTTTATTATGTTTTTTCTTTCTTTCTTTCTTTCTTTCTTTCTTTCTGTTTTATTTTGCTTTTTCATATCTTTCTTCCTTTCTTTATTTCTTTATTTCTTTCATCTTTCTTTCTTTCATTCTTTCTTTCTACATTTTCTATTCTTTCTTTCTTTCTTTCTACATTTTCTATTCTTATTCTTTTTTCTTCTTTCTTTCTTTCTTTTCTTTTCTACGTCTTTCACTTCCTTGTTGGTTACGTGTTTCTTTCTTCTACATTTTCTATTCATTCTTTGGTTATTTTTTGTATTTTTCTAAATTTTTAATTCATTGTTTGTTTGTTTCTTTCTATTTCTTTCTTTCTACATCTTTAATTCATTATTTGTTTGTTTGTTTCTCTCTTTTCTTTCTTTCTTTCTTTCTTTTCTTTCTTTTTTTTTCATATCTTTAAAAATCTTTATTTAAAAAATATTCTCCCCAATGTTTATCCCTAATTAATTCTCTTTTCTATTTCTGTTTTGTTTTCCTGTCAATTTAACGTTTACAAGTCAAATCTATTCATGTCATGCGCGGTACATTTGTGTCAAGAATGGATTTCAAATGAAAGCGGAAATTGCTTCCCGCCCGCCGCCATATTGCAATATGAAGTCATTTCTGGTTGACGCGGCGGAAATTTGAAAGCTTCGACAAAATTAAGAGAGATTTGACAATTAATTTAGGATTTGCTTGTTAGACGTGAAAAATGGCGCGGAAACTAATTTCTAAACAAACAAACACACACACACACACACACACACACACACACACACAATTACGTCAGTATTTGAATAAGATCTTCAAAAGTTCTTTGACGCCCTGTTTGATCAACAGTCAAACTATTTGAAGTGATTTTCCTATGCTCAAATAGACAGGGAACAGCCGAAGAAGGCCAGAGGACACAGCGGTCGAAACGTTGTATGTTTCCATACTACTATAAGTATGAGGACAACAATCCGAAAAATCAAAATTATACCCTTTTCCTCTAGTTGTCTGAATTTTTGAGATGAAGCCTGAAAATTGATATTATTTATGTTTTTCGGAGTGTCGTCCTCATCTTTATTGTGACTAGCAAATATATGCACCCTCCAGGTGCAAGTATTTAAGTTTTAATATAATAAAATATCAAATTAAATTAGAAAGGCTAATGAAACTGAATAAGAATGCAAATAAAAAGATTTGGAACAGAGGGGGTATGATTGAAAATAGAACAACTTTGAAACTAACTCTTCCATCATTTTCCCTTACTCCCGTCTTCATTGGTAAATTTTCCTGGTTGTAACTATTTAGTTAAAATAGGAAGTAAAAAATAATTACAGTTATTTTCTTTTTGTTAATGAATTTCTTTTAAGATTTATCCCGAGATTTTTTGCTCATATTCAATAAGATAAAACCAAACAATTAGAAATCAATAAAACTAAGCATATATTTCAAATTTTTATGATCAATATGCAAATTAGCCTTCCCGTACACACTGTAAACAGCTATTGTTATATATATAGAAATGTATGTTATTAGGATGTAGATATGGTCAGCAGTATTAATAATGTAAAACAATTTTATTAATAATTGAGGTTTAAATAAAAATAAAATCATGGAGAATCTAATGTAAATAATTAAGGGAATTGTGACTTGTATAATAATATAGTTTTCGGTTACAGACAGAAAAACACACAATCTCCATTATAATAAGATATACACAACGTTTTGGTCCTCTGACCATATTCAAGTGTTTCTTGAAACTTCTTGTCGAACTCTGGAGCCTTCATATCGTAATGAGGAGCCTTCACGGAACTTCGAACCGAACCCTTTATTTGTTTGTTGTGTTTCTTTTACGGCACATCAACCCTTTTTGGGTAATTTAATGCTGAAACAAGTCATTTTGATGTTTCTATGTTTCAAGTTCTTAATATCTTCAAATTGCTATGAATAATTTTCATTAACTTTATTTGGTTTAGTTTGGTTCGGTTTAGTTTAATGGTATAATAACCCTGTGGGTTATTTAATGCCAGAATTGTTTAAGATCACACGCAGAATTCTTGTGCAACTCCCATCTAGCTTAATATCTAGGCGCTTCGTTAGAGTCCAAGTAGTGCAGCCGTACAGTAGCACTGATACAATTACGGCTTCGAAGAACTGTCGTTTTAACTTATCACAGAGATTAGATTTCCATATGGTTAATAATCAGTCTATAGCAGACCATACCTTCCCGCTTTCTGTGGATGAGATATTAAACTAAATTCAAATAAACCATTATGCATTTTTACATTTAAAATTCTAATTATTATAGCATAGTCGGCACAATTTATTTTAATCATAAACCACTAGAAGCGGCTACCCAGCGTCGCCTGGGTAGAGGGAATGCAAAAAAGGTTAGTCCCAGATCCATTATTATTGAATCGCAAGTTGGATCCTGGTGGTATGCCCCATTAAAATCCCTATGTAAAAAAGACGTTGCGTTGATCCAGCCACTTTGAAAAAAATCAATGTATACTATTTAAAATATTAAACCCCTACCAAAAATCTAATCTATTATCATCTAAATTTAAATTAAAAAAAATTATATTCACGAATATAAATCAAACCTTCATTATTTTTGCTCAAAAACCAAGCCCTGGTGATATTTAATATGTATATATATTTGCTTTGTCGTTAATTGTTTTATTTTCGAAGTTTCCTTCGAACATACAGATCCACACAACTGCCCTTATATATATATATATATATATATATATATATACACATAGATAGGTTTTGTACTATTGTTACATAATAGGTAGCCTATTAATTATGCACGATAAGTGTAGCTTAAATTCAAACTAATGATCGTGAAAGACACAAGAAAAATGATTGACATTTTTTTTAACCCTGTGATGACCTCTTCCGGTTCGCTAGCGCGACCGTGAGAAAGAGTTTTGGAAAGTCAGATTTTGGCTGGTCGCAATGGCGATCTGTTCGCTGAAACTAAATTCTCACACACGTGTTTATTGATCTGGATCTTATAAAATGATAAAGAGCTCTAATTAAAGCAAAGTCTTGTGTTAGTTAACAAAAAACAAGTAACAACACAAGACTTCCTAGTATCAAGTACAGAAGACCCAGCCCAGATTAAGAAGAATATCTACCAGCCCAGAGAAGATAGCAGAACTAGCAGAGATAAGATAACACCCATACAGATAACAGATGCAACCACGAGTATGCACGTTTACTCTGTTCTATATTATACAACATACGTTAGATACGTCCGATATAGGTATGGTATGTAACAGTATATACGAGTATGCTATGCAATACCATGGGGTACCTTTTGGGGTACCCCACTTCTTCATTCACAATACTATCAAACACTTATTCAAATTATCTCTACGCTCTGTCGGTTGGGACTGTAGAATACACAGTTTGCACCTCTGAAGTGGAGTAAGATCTCCCTCAGGGTGGCAACTCGAGGTGCTTAAGAACGGAATACTGGTGGTTGACCAGTCTATGACCTGCAACAAACCATTTGGGCGCTTACTTCGGCTAGACGGTCGGTCGGACAGTCCCCATCCGACCATTCGGCTGGTCACGTCAAACTTTAGAATTTATACGATTTATGCCGAACCTATTACTTTTATGGCAAACTCCAACCCTTTTCTCATGTAATGATTGATCTGGATCTTAAGTATTAAAGAGCTCTTAAGTTAAACAAAAAGTCTTGTGTTCGTTACTAAGAACAAACAACGGATAAGACACAAGAAGATATTTCAAGATGAAACAGAAGATCCAGCCCAGAACCAGAATAACATCCACCAGCTCAGATCCAGCTAAACAGATAAGATAACAGCTTCTCAGAACTAAAAAAGAAGAAACACAAGATGAGTATAAAGGAATATGAGTATACAACCACGGGTATACTCTACAGCAATGTACAATATGCTACTACAAAATACAACAATATAGTCTAATATACGTATGGCTATATAGAACTGCCCACCCCTTCAATTAGAAATTATATAGTACCTAGGGGTGCATAGAGCCTCCGGTTGAGAACCCCTGGTCTAGACTGCTTATAAAAGAATTGGCAATTCCTGGGGAAGTTTGAAGAAAGAGTCAATTTTGCACTTTGAATGCGAGACGCAAAAATAGGTCATGGAAAGAATTCACATTGTATTTTCGAAATGGTTGAAATAAAAACAAAAAAAAAAAAAAGGAAAAAAAAGTTCAAAGTGCTTGTAAATAGAAGATATAACAAAAGATGGGATTGTAAACAGAGAGAGAGAGAGAGAGAGAGAGAGAGAGAGAGAGAGAGGAGAGAGAAGAGAGGGGCGTAGGGAGTGTATGTATGTGTGTGTGTGTGTGTTAAAGAAAGAGAGAGAGAGAGAGAGAGAGAGAGGGGGGGAGAGTGTTTGTAAATGAGTGTGTTTGAGAGAGAGAGAGAGAGAGAGAGAGAGAGAGAGAGAGAGAAGGAGAGAGGGAGCATGTGTATGTATGTGAATGTGTGTGTGTGTGTGTAAAAGAGAAAAAAGGAGAGAGAGATAGAGATAGAGAGAGAAAGAGTGAGAAGAAGTAAGGAACTAAAACAATAAAAATAAAACAGAAACGTAGAAGAGAGGGAAGGAAATAAATGAAGAGAGAGAGAGAGAGAGAGAGAGAGAGAGAGAGAGAGAGAGAGGGGGGGGCGTAGAGAGTGTATGTATGTGTGTGTGTTAAAGAGAGAGAGAGAGAGAGAGATAGAGAGAGAGAGAGAGAGGGGGGTAGAGAGTGTATGTATGTGTGTGTGTTAAGAGAGAGAGAGAGAGAGAGAGAGAGAGAGAGAGAGAGAGAGAGAGAGAGAGAGAGAGAGAGAGGGGGGAGAAATGTTTCGATTAATTTAGATTCATACAATTCGTGATAAATGTTTATACAACCAAATTGTAATTATTTTGATAAAGTCACTCGTCACGCCTCGCCGTGTTCAGTGAATATAACGTTGATTGGCATACACAGTCTCCACAGTTTCCATTGTACTAATCTATATATTCGCACTTACTAACACCTTCCTATATATATATATATATATATATATATATATATATATATATATTATATATATATATATACAGCACTTATTCTCCAAATTGTCGGCTATCGCCATCTCAAACAGACTATACGCCTATTTGTTTACTTTCATATATATATATATATATATATATATATATATATATATAATATACCAAGCGTGTTGGTAAATCCTTGCGGTGAGAAAAAAACCAGCAAATAGTTTGATTGTAAAAATATACTACCAAACATCAACCGGGGAGAAAAATTTTTTGAAAAAAAGAAAAGACCAAGATAGTCGTACCAACAAAAAATAATCTATTAGTACAATATTTTGGCCAAAAGGAAAAACAATTTATATGTATATATATGTATATAAGATATATATATATATATTCATATAACCGCTAGGAGAATAGCTAATAAGTAAAAAGTGCTCAATACCTAAGTAGAGCAAATAATAAAGATAAATCTAATGAGTAAGATCTTAGCCCTGAAGAGCATTAAGCGAAACTAATAGTAGGTTCGTCTGACTCAATAGATTTATATATATATATATATATATATATATATATATATATATATGTGTGTGTGTGAAAGTACGTAAATAAACATTGTGTTTATTTGATATGGCGTTTAGCCGACAATTTTTGGAGGATATATGCTTAATTGAAGTCATACCTAATTTTTGAAAATTAATTAGTTAATAATTAATGATTTTAGGCGGGCATATATGTTCAAATGTAAGGCTAAACAGATCGAGAAAATGTCAATCCCTGAATGTACATTTCGACCTATTAGGTCTCATCAGCAAGGTTATAGATATGGGAGACTGCTCCGTGTGTGACTCGAAACCTCGACTGCCAAGATTCTAACCACTACACCATCTTGCCAATCCCAAATTCTTCGTCCGTTTTGAACTTATTTATATTCCACTTTTTATTGACTTTCTACACAACAGTATGAGAGTAAGTAAATAAACATTGTGTTTATTTGATATGGCTTTTAGCCGACAATTTTTGGAGTATATATTTTGGAATATATAAGTATATATATATATATGAAAGTAAACAAACAGGCGTATAGTCTGTCTGAGATGGCGATAGCCGACAATTTGGGAGAATAAGTGCTTAATTGAAGTCATACCTAATTTGAAAATTAATTAGTTGTCTATAACTCTGCTGATGTGAAAATATTTGTATGCTTTGAGAAATCCGATGTCGTTATTGAGACCGTGGATGTACGTTTTTAGGCGTGTTATCCATTTAATCTCAGTGTGTTTTCGTGCTTGGGTGTATGAGAATATATATATATAATACATATATATATGTGTGGGAGATTATGTGCTTAATTAAAGTCATACCTAATTTTGTTAATTAATTAATTATAACTAAATGAATTAGGCGTGCATATCGGTTTAAATGTAAAGCGTAAACAAATCGAGAAAAAGTCAATCTCTGTATGTACATTTCAGCCCATTAGGCCTCATCAGCAGAGCTATAGACAGGGCAGTGCTTTGTGCGTGGTTAGAATGTCCGCCTGACAGCCTGACAGGTAGGGTTCGAATCACGCACAAAGCACTGCCCTGTCTATAGCTCTGCTGCTGAGGCCTAATAGGCTGAAATGTACATACAGAGATCGACTTTTTCTCGATTTGTTTACGCTTTACATTTAAACCGATATGCACGCCTAATTCATTTTAGTTATAATTAATTAATTAAACAAAATTAGGTATGACTTTAATTAAGCACATAATCTCCACAAATTGTCGGCATTCGACATTTCAAACACACTGTTTGACTACTATTATATATATATATATGAGGTGTGTGGTGTGTGTGTGTGTGTGTGTGTGTGAGAGAGAGAGAGAGAGAGAGAGAGAGAGGAGAGAGAGAGAGAGAGAGAGAGTAACCTCAAAACGATATCTAAAGCGCTGGGTACGCAGGAAAACTGTTCGTGTGGCTATAGACTTTTGAACTGAAGCTTCCTCTTAAGTAAGTACTAAGAAGTACCAATGTCACACTTGTAGAATGGTATGCAAGTCACTCTCTGAATTGAGAGGTCACCTTAGGCGTGGCAAGGTCACCTTAGGCACGGCAAGTGACAATGAAATTTATGCGAACGTGTTTCCATTTATATCTGAGAGGTAATTGACCCGAGTTGACATCAACCATATACGTATCCACACACACACACACACACACACACACAACACACACATATATATATATATATATAATATAGTATTCCTTACTTATAGGATTGAATTATGTTTGAAAAAAAATTCTGTTTTACTTGGTTCTAATTCGTCATAATTTGCAATTAAGTAAAAAAAACGACCAATCTCTTACTTTACTCTGTGTCTATCTCTTTCTTCCCCTCTATGTATCTCTTGACTACCTCCTTGTTATATAATGTTAGAGAGAGAGAGAGAGAGAGAGAGAGAGAGAGAGAAGAGAGAGAGAGGAGAGAGAGAGAGAGAGGGAGGGGAAGGAATTTGAAATATATTTTTATGTTAAATTTCACAACCAGCAACCCGTAGCTTAAATGAGGTCAGGTTACTTTCTTAGAATGATTTTAACTTTTTGTCCGGCCGTATTTATTTAAAAAAATTCTATTCGCTTTGCTAACTCCCTTTTCCCTAATCTCAATGATCTACCCAGAGTTGAATGGGTGACCCAATGTGTCATGTTTTGTCTAGTATATATATATATATATATATATATATATATATATATAGATAGATAGATAGATAGATAGATAGATAGATATGAGCAGATTAAGATAGATAGATAGATAGATATGAACAGACTAAAATAGATAGATAGATAGATAGATAGATATGAAAGACAAAGATAGATAGATAGATAGGAACAAAGATAGATAGATAGATACGAACAGACTAAGATATATAGATAGGTAGATAGATAGATACAAACAGACTAAGATAGATAGATAGATAGATAGATAGATATGACAGAATAAGATAGATGGATACGAACAGACTAAGATAGATAGATAAATAGATAGATAGGTAGATAGATATGAAAGACCAAGATAGATATACAGATAGATAAATAGATACAAACAGACTAAGATATATATATATAGATAGATATGAAAGACAAAGATATATATATATATATATAGATAGAGATAGATAGATAGATAGATAGATAGATACGTTCAGACTAAGATAGATAGATAGATAGATACGATCAGACTAAGATAGATTAGATAGATAGATATGAAAGACCAAGATAGATAGATAGATAGATAGATAGATAGATAGATAGAGAATAGATAGATAGATAGATAGATACGAACAGACTAATATAGATAGATAGATAGATAGATAGTGCAATAGACAAAGAAAATGTAACGGAGATGTGTTGAGATAATCAGATAGATAACCAAATAAATAGATAATGTTTCTTTATAAGAAAGTCGGTCATCAGATGATGCAGATGTCGTGATTGAGGCTGATCCTCTATTCACACGTTTTATCGTTGGCGGGAACTTGTATATTACTTCCGGTAAAATTGGAAAATAATTTCCGGCAACTTTTATAACGGCCGGAAATTGCGCGTAACCTGCAGAACCTCCCAAAATCAACTCCTTTAAGAGATGATGGTAATAATGCTGGTTGTATTAGTATTAATGACATGTTTTCCTAATAGAATTATTATTGATAATTCTTTTCTTCTTGCTGATGTCATTTTTCGTTTTAAAACGATGCTTATTATGTCAACGTTGAATGTGTGAAGGACATAACGGTTGGTGGTACAGAAAATGGAATCGGAAAGACGTTAATATTTTGGTTGGTTTTGTTTTATTTTGTTTTATTTACTTTTACGGCACATCAACCTCGGCGGATCATTTAATGTCGACCAAATTTTGAAATAAATTAATTCTTAATGGATTTTTTTTATAAACACACTTTTCTATTTAACCCATAGATGGGACCCGAACAGCTACTTACCACTCCGGGTCAGAGTGGACCTAGGAGCAATGGTGATGAAGGGGAGCCTCACATTCCCCAGACCCCCAGAACTGGAAACTTAGCATCATTTAGAATTTAACGTCATTCCCAGGACTCAACTACCGCCTTCTAACACATATATGATAAAAATGGAAGCCGTGGTGTAATGGTTAAAGTAATGGGAAATGGACTCATCGTCCAGAGTTCAAATCCTGGACGTGGTAATTGCATTTCACTTAGCGCTAATGCCCTTGGGAAAGGTAGGAATCCTACTCTCCCTCCAGCTATGGATAAATAGTAGGGTAGACTGAGCTCTTTAACCTTGGTTAGGCAACCGGTCTAGGAGAAGGAAAACTCTGAATTCAAACCTTAAACTCCGCTTAAGTAATTGACCTTGTGTCACATCCTGCTCGTGCGGACGTGTTGGTAAATATATATATGATAATGGCAATAGGATCGGGACAATCATATAGGTGCTAGGGCTTGACGTAACCAGCCGATTGATCGGTGGGGGCATCTTGTTTGGGTTGGGTTGGTTTAGTCGTATTGTTTTACAGCATATTAACTATTTCCTGTTCATTTAATGCCGAAGTCATTTTGATAAATAAAGGACTCGAGTTGATTACATCAGGTATGTCAAACTGAGTATCCCCCTATGTCTGTCATAATTAACAATAATGATAATATTAGTAAGATAAAAATAAAACAAAAGAAATAAAGAAACTAATGTGATTTACTATTGCTTAATGGAACAGCCCACCTTATACCAAAATAAGGGCGTGTTGGAATATTTTTGTATATAAAGGTGTGCTCCAATTCCCCACCTGAATTTATAGACTAGCCGGGTCAAGTGGTTTACTCCTCCGGCCAATCAACAACCATACTGCGCGGCTGATACACTACTTAAACACTGATACTGACCATAATTCTACTAGCACTCACTGAGGAGGGACTTGCAATACTCAGGACTCTTTACCAGAAGAACCAAAGGATTCTTTATCAGAGGATTACCAAGGATCCAATTCCACTGGACAAGCGCTCTTGATTAAAGCCTACAGGATGGCTCATAAGATTGTAACAGTTTTGTTTTACATCATATAAACCATTTCCCGTTTATTTAATGCCGAAATCATTTTGATAAATAAAGGACTCGGGTTGATTACAGCAGGTATGTCAAACTAGGGCTTCATGTATTACATATGTCTGTCATGAGGGCCGCATATATTACATATGTCTGTCATGAAGACCGCACATGACAACTAAGTCTTTAAATCCTTATTCCACATTATTAGAACAACGGCCCCAATTACAATTGGCGCGACCCTTACTTTCACGTCCCACAGTTTTTCATTTTTCCTTAATTACTTGATTCGATGATCAAATAGGAAAAAAACTGATATCGTTGACTATGTGTCCACATTATCCAAACATAGATATATGGGTACCGTTATAATATGTGGCCTACCTTTTTGATTCTGTTATAATATGTGGCCTACCCAGTTTGAATGTGTCCTACGTCAGTAAAAGTATATTTATAGATATAAGTAGTAGGCAATTTATTGAAACTAATTATTTTTCACATATATTCAATTTCAAGAAATGCAATTCAGTCATAAGCTGTAGTAATTAAGAATAATTAAAAAATAATTTATCCATAATTTACATGAATCAGAGATCTATCTAATTCTAAAATATTCTAAAATTCTGAAATAGGGTTAGGGTTAGCAGTTATCATAACCTCATAATATACTTTTTATGATAGGCCACGTTCTATAAGAGAGACATGATTTTGTAGGCCACATTCAAAAGGTGGGCCACATACTATAATGGTACCGATATCGGATATTGACCACTCTTTATTTATGTATATAGAAAACTATATATATATGTAATGTGTGTATGTGTGTGTGTGCATGAGAGTGTGTGCGTGTGTGCGTGTGTATATATCCATCCTAACAATGTACATATTGACGGAAATGAGCAGAATTTAAATTCTTGGACACACGGACAGACACATATTCTAAATAATGACGTTGGAATCAAACTGTCATCTGTTGTTGTTGGTGTTGGTGTTTGTTCGTCTTAGTTCGTTCACCTGGATTATCAAGCCGGAAGCTGTCCCCAGGGTGTTATTTTTGATGCTTTCGCCGTCGGGTATCTAACACCAAGACTGAAAACTCCTAATTGGTGTAAACAGAGAAGAAAACGCGGGAAAAGTTGTTTGTTTCGGACAAATGATCGGCGCGCTACAAGGCATTTTCGATAAAATGGCATTGTTTGATTTATTTTACACACACACACACACACACACACACACACACACACATGCACACACATACACACACATGCACACACACATGCATACACACACATGCATACACACATACACACACATGCACACACACACACAAATACACACATACATGCATACACACACACACACAAACACATACACACACATGCACACACACATACACACGCACACACACGCACACACACACATTCACACACACATACATAAACACATACATATACATACACATGCACACACACACACACACACACATGCACACACACACATATGTATATATATATATTGTCGGTCAAGAATTTATAAAAAATTACTAGACTCATACAAAGCATGAGATAAATATCTTATTATAATGGAGATTGTGTGTTTTTCTGTCTGTAACCAAAACTACATTACTATACAAGTCACAATTCCCTTTGTTATTTACATCACATTCTCTATGACTTTATTTTTTATTTAAACCTCAATTATTAGTAAAATTGTTTTACATCATTAAGACTGTTAGCAATATCTACATACTAATAACATGCAATTATATTTATATATTCAACGAAATAGCGGTTTACAGTGTGAATGGGAAGGCTAATTTGCATATTGATCTTAAAGAATTTGATTTTAATAAATATATTCTTAGTATTATTGATTTCTAATTGTTTGGTTTTATCTTAATAAATATGAGCAAAAATCTCGGGGATAAATCTTAACAGAAATCTATTAACATAAAGAAATAACTGTAATTTTATTCTTTTCTTCCTATTTCAACTAAATAGTTAAATTAGGGAAATTTACCACTGAAAGACGGGAGTAAGGGAAAATGGTGGAACAGTTAGTTTCAAAGTTGTTCTATTTTCCGATTATACCCCCTCTGTTCCAAATATTTTTATCTTAATTCATATTCAGTTTCATTAGCCTTTCTAATTTAACATGATAGTTTATTATATTAAAACTTAAATACTTGCACCCGGAGGGTGCATATATTTGCTAGTACTAATAACATGCTATTGTATTCATATATACAACAAAATAGCTGTTTACAGTGTGAACGGGAAGGCTAATTTGCATATTGATATACAAAATTGATTTTAGTAAATATGTGCTTAGTATTATTGATTTCTAATTGTTTGGTTTTATCTTAATGAATATGAGCAACAAAGTCGGGGATAATTCTTTAAAGAAATAGATTAACAAGAAGAAATAACTGTAATTTTATTCTTTACTTTCTGTTTTAACTAAATTGTTAAATTAGGAAAATTTATCAATAAAGGATGGGTGTGATGGAAGAGTAAGTTTCAATTGTTCTATTTTTATTATTATCCCCCCTCTGTTTCAAATCTTTTTATCTGCATTCTTATTTAGTTTCCCTAGTCTTTCTAATTCAATATGATATTTTATTACATTAAAACATAAATACTTGTACCCGGCGGAGGGTGCATATATTTGCTAGTATATATAAACATTGAAAATTCAAACAAAGATTAACAGGTCTTTTTACTTACCTCTGTGTGAATTATGTTTAGTGTTTAGAAAGGATTTGAATACATAATGTATCTAATAAATATGGATGCACACACACACACACACACACACACACACACACACACACACACACTATCTTCAAATACTTATTGGGTTACGGTTTAGGGGTTTGGGGATTAAGGTTGTTTTTATTTACGTATTGCTTAAAAAAAAGAACAACAACAAACCCCCAAATTACTATACATTTAATGTTGAAAAATAATTTTTAAAACCAAATTTAATTGAAATTATACATTGCAATACTAATACAAACAACTGAGACTAATGTTTCTACCGTTGGATTCAATAATTAATTTCAATGGTTAATGTAATTTTTAATTTTTTAATTTTTTAAGCAATACGTAATTGCCAAGCGCGAGACGGAGATGCGAACAAGTCCGCCCCTGTCGGCGACGCGAGCGCAAAAGCAAACGTCCGCCGAAGCGAACGAACGACGACCGCAGCGGCCTTTAGCAGTGGCAGCAGCACCGGACTGAGTCCCCCGCGATCGCGGTGAACGGTCCCACCCGTTTACCCTGGGCGGTTTCACGTTCTCTTGAACTCTCTCTCCAAAGTTCTTAATCTTAAACAACCTTAATCCCCAAACCCCTAAACCGTAACCCAATTCGCACAAAAGTTCATTCATACACTGTAGTTAAACTGTAATGGGGGACCACCAAATAAGTTTCCGTTTTAGTTTTGACGACGATTTGCAAGTTTAGCCTAATCTCTTTCCATATTCTTTGGTATTGTATATATTTTTTTATTTGTCATGTTATTAAATTTTTCCACTGTTCTTAGGAAGTTTTGGTTTGGTTCGTTTGTTAGATTTTACGGCATGTCAAACCTTGTTGGGTTATTTATGCCAAAGATGTTTTGTTTATTCATGCTTGATGGGCATTCCAATTCTTTTAGACTCAATCTTTTAAAACTCATTTTTTGTCTATTTAACCCTCAGAGCTCAATAGATGTAGTCTCGTCACTAGATGGTTTAACATCCTGTCTGTAGTGGAGGGGTTGGGTAAATACGCACGAATCTTAGTTTGTCTCTCAGTCAGGTATATAGAGGATTAGGTGAGATTCGAAATCGCTTAAAATTCATTTTTTTCTATTTAACCCATATATGGTACCCTAACAGGTACTACCACTATGGGTCAGAGTGGACATGGAATTAATGGCAGTAAAGGGGTAATTCACTATCTTCAGAGTTCCAGAATTGAAACCTCATCACTAGATTCAGTTTAACATCCTGTCCATGGTGAAGGGTTGGGTAAATACGCACAAATCTTGCAGTCAGGTGTACAGAGGGTAAGATGAGAATCGAAACTGTTAACAAAGGTCTCTTAGTCAAGCTTGTTATCCATCACACAATACGAGGCACTTTTGTCGCCATACAGTACAACTTGATGTACGTGGTAGATTTGGCCAAAATGATTAATGTGTTTTTTTTTTGTGCCTAAAAGTTTAAAATTAAAAAAAAATGATAGAGTAGATTAAATGGGTTTTTAAAAATTGTTTCGTTCAATTTTAGTTAAAATGCCACAGGGTCTACAGATATATATATATATATATATATATATATATATATATATATATATATATATATATATATATATATATTATTTATTTATTTATAGCTTACAATACATTTAAAAGTCCGTTTTACCAATGGTTTCGGAACATCACTTTTAGGTGATTGGTCGTCATCAGAAACGTTCACTTTATATATATACATATATACACACACACACACACACACACACACACACACACATATATATATATATATATATATATATATATATGAATGATCTAATATGAAAAAGATAACTTACCGGTGACTTGCCACAAAATACACACGTGCAATCGGCTGTAATTAATCAATATCTTGATCAATTCACTGGATTTAACCCTGAAGATCCTTATGGTGAAACTTGAGTAGGTTATTACTGTGTACCATTATATATATATCTGGCGAATCTAATTTTCAATGTGCATATCATATTTGTATATATGTAATATATATATATATATGTGATGGATAACAAATGTATTTCCCATCAAAGTCGGATGCCGGGGATTTATTACCAACTCAACCTTGGCATTTTTGTTTAAACTTGGACTTTCTCTACCAGACAAGAGGAAATACATAAAAAATATCCAGGAGAAAGCTCTAACCGCATCAGCGTGGATATGGCAGTCGTATATTGTGACATCAAACCGACAAAGTCTGGTGGTATCATAAAATACTGCTGGGGCGCTCTGGGTTTAGTGGTAATGATGCTTCGGTCCCGAAACCATGCCTGAACCCAGAGTCATCATCTGATGAAGGCCTTCTTGGTTGCAATGCTATGGTCTAAATAGCAGTCATTGTATGAAGATTATATATATATATATATATATATATATATATATATATATATATGTGTGTGTCCGCACGAGCAGGATGTGACACAAGGTCAATTACTTAAGCGGAGTTTAACATGTTTGAATTCAGAGTTTTCCTTCTCCTAGACTGGTTGCCTAACCAAGGTTAAAGAGCTCAGTCTGCCCTACTATTTACCCATAGCTGGTCTGAGAGTAGGATTCATACCTTTCCCAAGAGTATTAGCGCTAAGTGAAATGCAATTACCACGTCCAGGATTTGAACTCGGGGCGACGAGTCCATTTCCCATGACTTTAACCATTACACCAGCTATATATGTATAGTTTATAATACCTTAAAAACAAAAGTCGTTCGAAAGGAGTGAAGTGTAGGGAAAGTATTTGAAAAAAATCGATGCAAACGAAAATGGGACCACAAATCTATCATTGTACCTAATTTTGCAGTTTTGTTTTAAACAGGCCATATCTTTTTTTGTTCTAAAGCTAAGAAACATTTCCCATGTTCTGGTCACCTTTTTTTTCTTCTTCTTCTTCTTCTTGGTCGTTAAACCTTGCAAGGCAATAGGATCTAATTTTTTTTTGTCGATTTTCGGAATGGCTTGACGCCTCGATGTCAACAGCGAACGGATTCCAGTCGCTAAAAACGAAGAAATGAATAAAATGAAGAGAAGAAATAAATAAAAGAAAATAAATCTCCCATCAATGAATCGAAAAGTAGCTGAGAGGTTTTAAGATTTTTCTCTGTTTCGGAAAAGCAGCAGAGAGGAAAAAATTGAAAAAATGAAAAAAATGAAAATAAAATAAAAATGAAAGAATCCCGCCAAACATTAAGAAACTGAAGTTAAAAATGAAATAGCAAAAAAAAAAAAAAAAAATTAAAAATACAAAACCAAAAAAAACAAAAAAACAAACAAAAGACAGAAGTAAAAAAAGAAAAAAACCCAAAAAACCCCCCAAAAAACAAGTGAAACGCGTATGAAAATATTATCAAGAAAATAAATTTTCAGAAAGATTTAAATCACTAACAGCAATGGATGTTAATGGGTTATATTTTTATACATATTATTTCACATTTTATTTTATTTTATTTTTTTTCAATTAAAACTGTACATTCATTTTAAGCTTCATCTGCACATAAGTACGTATGTCCAAAAATACATGCCGAATGTAAAATTTCTCTGAATTTTTTTAGATAAGGCTTGATAATTTGGATTTTTTTTATTATTTCAACTATTTTTACATTTATTATTACACGTTTTGTTTTTTGAAAATTAAAACTGTACATTCATTTTAAGCTTTATAACTTCCTCTACGCATGCCCCCCAAAATATACGCCGAATGTAAAATATTATTTCTCTGAATTTTTTAGATAAGGCTTGATAATTTTGATTATTTGGATTATTTGGACTATTGTCCTCATCTTTATTGTTATCTACACTATTTCTCTGAATTTTTGAGATAAGGCTTGATAATTTTAATTATTTGGATTATTCGGACTATTGTACTCATCTTTATTGTTATCTATACTATTTCTCTGAATTTTTGAGATAATGCTTGATAATTTTGATTATTTGGATTATTCGGACTATTGTCCTCATCTTTATTGTTATCTATACTATTTCTCTGAATTTTTTAGATAAGGCTTGATAATTTGGATTATTTAGATTATTCGGACTATTGTCCTCATCTTTATTGTTATCTATACTATTTCTCTGAATTTTTGAGATAAGGCTTGATAATTTTAATTATTTGGATTATTCGGACTATTGTCCTCATCTTTATTGTTATCTATACTATTTCTCTGAATTCTTAAGATAAGGCTTGATAATTTTGATTATTTGGATCATTCGGACTATTGTACTCATCTTTATTGCTATCTATACAATTTCTCTGAATTTTTTAGATAAGGCTTGTTAATTTGGATTATTTGGATCATTCGGACTATTGTCCTAATCTTTTTGTTATCTACACTATTTCTCTGAATTTTTTAGATAAGGCTTGATAATTTTAATTATTTGGATTATTCGGACTATTGTCCTCATCTTTATTGTTATCTATACTATTTCTCTGAATTTTTAAGATAAGGCTTGATAATTTTGATTATTTGGATCATTCGGACTATTGTACTCATCTTTATTGCTATCTATACAATTTCTCTGAATTTTTAGATAAGGCTTGTTAATTTGGATTATTTGGATCATTCGGACTATTGTCCTAATCTTTTTGTTATCTACACTATTTCTCTGAATTTTTTAGATAAGGCTTGATAATTTTAATTATTTGGATTATTCGGACTATTGTCCTCATCTTTATTGTTATCTATGTAGGGGTTATTTTCCCAGTTGCCCGAGGAGTTATATACCCGCCGGTTGCCGCTTGTTCCCACTAGGGGACCTCTGGTATTTAAGCGGCTATTTCAAACTTCTCTTCCTCTTTTCTACCTCTCCTCGTTGGTACCCACATGGGTTAGACAATTGATTCCCTTCTCGTTGGGGCTTCTGCCCGCAACACTGGCTACTAGTTACTGTAAGTGATTTATACAGCATGGACTATTCTTAGTCTCATGTCTGTACCTTTATATTATGTGTACTTTTATATTATCTTGTCAGTGACTTTTATGTATGTATGTTTATGTACACTATTCTATCTTCCATTGTTTATGTATCTTGTTTATTCATGTGCTGTATTATATAAAATGTTTTGTCTCAGAAATGTGTCGGAGTTGTATGTTCAATTATGACTTCGAACCTTACATCTATACTATTTTCTCTGAATTTTTGAGATAAGGCTTGATAATTTTGATTATTTTGATTATTCGGACTATTGTCCTCATCTTTATTGTTATCTATACTATTTCTCTGAATTTTTGAGATAAGGCTTGATAATTTTGATTATTTGGATTATTCGGACTATTGTACTCATCTTTATTGTTATCTATACTATTTCTCTGAATTTTTGAGATAAGGCTTGATAATTTTGATTATTTTGATTATTCGGACTATTGTACTCATCTTTATTGCTATCTACACTATTTCTCTGAATTTTTGAGATAAGGCTTGATAATTTTGATTATTTGGATTATTACGACTATTTTTACATTTATTATTACGTTTTGTTTAAAAAAAATTAAAACTGTACATTCATTTAAAACTTTACGACCTCCTCTGTGCATGCCCCAAAATACACACCGAGTTCCAGCTAGAACTAGAAATTGACCTTGTGTCACATCCTGCCCGTTAGTTTGTTTGTTGGTTCGTTGGATTTTATGGCATGTCAACCCTTGTTGGATTATTTTATGCTGAAGATGCTTTGTTTATTCATGTTTGCTGGGCATTCCAAAATGTTTTAGTCTCAATTATTTTAAACTCATGTTTTTTTCTATTTAACCCATAGATGGTACCCTATCAGGTACTACCACTCCGGGTCAGAGTGGACCTGGGAGTAATGGCGTTGAAGGAATACTTCTCACTCCTCAGAGCTCAAGAGATGTAGCCTCGTCACTAGATGTAGTTTAACATCCTGTCTGTAGTGGAGGGGTTGGGTAAATACGCACAAATCTTAGTTTGTCTCTCAGTCAGGTGTATAGATTTGGTTTGGTTTCTTTTGTTTTACGGCATATCAACCTCAGTGGGTCATTTAATGCCGATAAAGTTTTGAAATAAATCAATTCTTAATGGATAATACAATTTTTTTTATAAATACATTTTTCTATTTAACCCATAGATGGGACCCTAACAGCTACTACCACTCCGGGTCAGAGTGGATCAGGGAGCAATGGTGATGAAGGGGTGCTCCACATTCCCTGGACATGTAGACCCGCAGGCACCGCCTTCTAGCACTCATATGATAAAAAGGGGTTGGGGTTTGCCATAAGGGCAACAGAGTTGGGAAAATCATATAGGTGCTAGGGCTTGACGTGACCAGCCAATTGATCGGGGGGGGGTCTCTCTGACTGCCTGTCTAGCCCAAGATAGGGCCAAAGTGGAGTATTGCATGTCATGAACTGCTCATCCACCTGGGCTCTATCCTTAAGCATCACGGGTCGCCACCCACGGCCAACAGGTGGCCCCATTGGGGGAGTCTTACCCCTCTGCAGAGGTGCAGTCGGTGCATTCTAACGCCCCAGAAGACAGGGCGGAGGTGTATAGAGGATTAGGTGAGAATCATAGGTGTATCGTACATCAAAATAAAGCTGGTCCTCTGTGGATCACATCCTTACTTCTCCATATAGTCACCGTTTGAATCAATGAATAATATTTGCCTCTCAAACCCTCTTTCTTACGCTCCTGGAAATAAGATTTGAGAGGCAAACATTATTTCAGTGACGAGGAATGGAAATCTGTAGTGAAGAAGTGGCTCAAAGAACAGTCAACAGAATCTTATGGGGCAGGGATACATGCTCTTATTCGAAGGCAGAATATTGCTATTAAGAGAAACGGTGAGTATATGGAGAAGTAAGGGTGTAATCCACAGAGGATCAGCTTCATTTTGATGTATGATACATGTTCATGTGTTGGTAATTATACATGTTCAAACAAAATGGCATTACTTTTTGACCCAGCCCCCGTATATGGATAAAAATATCCATTGCAGCGATTTCTAAAAATAATGATGGAAGTAAATTTCAAAATTTAGCAACGGAAATGTTTACGTTTAAATGGGATTTAGCGAAGGGAAAGCAACGACAAAAAATGTCTTTAATCTATGAATCCCCTTGATAAGATGTTTTTTCCCAGCAGTTTAACGTCTTCATGGATTCATAAAAGGTTCCTATTACAACGGCCTTCAGTCATGAATATTTCAAAAGGATTGAATTAAAAAAAAAAAAAATTCAAAAAGAAAAAATAAACTAAAAAAACCCAAACCAAATGAAAACTAATATTTAACTGGGTGAACCCGTTGAAATTCCACGTTTTAATTTGTATACAAGGTGTGTTCAAAAAGGTATCGAGACTGAATATGTATTTACCAAGACACAAATGAACTCCCAAAGCAAATAAAAACGGACCATATGACCTTTAGGCACCCCTTTTGCGATCTCGATTCATAAGGACATGTTTTTCATTTGCACCGTCAAAATCCGGTTGTTTGTTAACAGACGATTTTTAGAGTTTTTAAAAATTTAAAACTAACCCTAACCCTAACCCTAACCCTAACCATAACCCCTAAACCTAATCCCTAACCCTAACCACTTACAAACAACCGGGTTTTGACGGTGTAAATGAAAAACATATCCTTATGAATTGAGATCGCTAAAGGTCATATGGTCCATAAAAACTAATATTTAATTGTTTGAACTCGTAGAAATTCCACGGTTTAATTTGCATACGACATGTTTTCAAAAAAGTATCAAGACTGACCAAGACAAAATGAACAATAAATGAAACGGGGTGCCTTCAATAAATTGGTTGATTTTTAAGGGATGTCAACCATTGTCGGGTTATTTTATGTCGAAGAAGTTATGTTTTATTCATTCTTGATGGGTATTCAAACTTTTTTAAAACTCAATGTTTAACTCATTTTTTCTATTCAATACATAGATGGGACCCTAACAGGTACTACCACTCCTGGTCTGAGTGGACCTGGGAGTAATGGCGATGAATGGGTACTTCACACTTCCCAGAGCACTAAACTAGGAACTTCACCATTAAATGCAGGTTATCATAATCAGGATAATAATAATGATTTGGGATTTGCCATAAGGGCAATAGGGTGGGGATAATCCCACAGGTGCAAGGGATTGATGTGACCATCAAATTGATTGGAGTGGGGCTCTCAAACAGGTAGACCCTATTGGGGGATTTTACCCTTTTTACAGAGTTATAGTCGATGTATTCTACAGCCCCAACCGACTAGGCGGATGCCTCTTGGGTATCTTATATTATTTATTATATTATTTATGTCATATATAAATATATAAATATTATTGTCTCTAGATATTTAGCTGGGAAAATTTGGCTCAGGACCGCCCTTGGTGGAGACAGAATCCCCGTAGAGGACTGTTCATGTCAGAAGTCACCCTGACACAACACCATGAAGCTAAGAGGTCCAGAAGAAAGCAGTGGCAACAAAGCACTGGCACATCAACATCTTCAGGGACAGACTTCAAAATGCGACATCTGTGGTCGAGAATGTTTTTCAAACATCGAACTTCACAGTCACAGGAGGCGCTGTAACTCCAGGGGCACAAAAACTTTATTATAGTCTTCCGAGACTGAAATGCTAATATATAATAGATATTTAACAATTCAATATAGACGTGTTTGTATGTAATTGGACAATCTATTAATTCGTACAATGTACAAAATCTGTTATTTTCTACTACCATTGTAGATTGTTTTAATATTAAAATGGAACTTGTATGAATATCTTTGGGAATGAATGGAAGTTCATTTTTTTGTCTTGGAACTGGATATGCAAACTGGAACCGGTGTATTTCCTCTGACCCTCGGAGCAAGTAATTTAGATGGGAAGCAAGGTGAATAACAAAATAAAAAGTAAGTCTAAACGAAGAATTGAGTATTAGGGAGAAATATATCGCAAAAGACAGCAAGGGGAAGGAGAATATATTAATATATATATATATATATATATATATATATATAGAGAGAGAGAGAGAGAGAGAGAGGGAGAGAGAGTAAAAGCAGGGAAGTACAGCTGTTCATACACACATACATATAGATATAGAGTAATAAAAGAAATGCAAACACACACACACACACACACACACACACACACACATATATATATATATATATATATATAGAGAGAGAGAGAGGGGAGAGAATATATATGTATATATATAGAGAGAGAAAGATAGAGAGAATATATACATATTTATTCAAAGAGAGAGAGAGAGAGAGAGAGAGAGAGAGAGAGAGAGAGAGAGAGAGAGAGAGAGAGGGGGACAAAGAAGTTCACCCAAGTAGAGTTTGGGCATAAAATGTGTTCAATGATATTATTGAAAAGCAGGTATAAAACCTAAAAAATATAATCATTAACTATATATATATATAATGATGGAGAGAAAGAAATAGGGGTGGGGAGAGAGGAGAGAGAGATTTTTGCTTATAGATTCACTTAACGGATTGTGAATCCAAAATTCTCACAACTTCCTGAATATAAGATGCCCTTCAGGGTGTAATGTTTAACGAGCTATGAGGACATTATTACTATTGATTCCAGTTCAAAACATTGTAATTTTAAAATCTAACTAATTGCTTGATTTTAATAATATTTTCGCTTCTTATTTATTAAATAACGAAGTTTCTATGAAAAGAAGTTCCCAATACACATTTTGTCATTTTTTTGTTTTGTTTATGTGCACACTCCCCCTTAATTAATAAAAAACCGAAGTTTCTATGAAAAGGATTGGTATCAGTTGGACAGCAAGGGAGTCTATCCCCTTTTCATTAGTGCTAGACATGGGAGATTGTTTTTGCATCTGAGGTGGAGCAGCACAGTTACCATCAGCGTCCCACTTTACAGATCGAAGCTGTTCTACAGTTGTGTTGAGTTGGTGAGGGCCAGTATCAAACCTGGAACCTTGTGAATCCTAGGTGGATGCTCTGATTCAGCTAAACTGTCCCCTTTATTTAGACTTAGCCTATTTTAGTCATATAAAACTATAAATCAGGTTATATTTTTCTCTTAGCAGTGATTATTGTTTATATCCCAAGATAGACAAATATAAAATAAGAATGAGAAGGTTGGTTGGTTGGATTTTACGGCATGTCAACCCTTGTTGGGGCATTTTATGCCGAAGACATTTTTGTTTTATTCATTCTTGAATGGTAATCAATTTTTTTCTTTTTAAACACATTTTTTCTATTTAACACTTAGATGTGACCCTAACAGGTACTGCCACTCCAGGTCAGAGTGGACATGGAAGTAATGGTGATGAAGGGGTACTCCACACTCCCCAGAGTTCCAGAACTGGACCTTCACTAGATGCAGTTTAACGTCATACCCAGGACACGAAGACCCTCAGCCACTGCCTTCTAACGCATATATGATAAAAAGAGTTGGGGCTTGCCATAAGGGCAATAGGATTGGGACAATCATATAAGTGCTAGGGCTTGACATGACCAGCCGATCGATCGGAGGGGGTCTCTCCGACTGACCGTCTAGCCTATGTAAGAGCCAAAATGGAGTATAGCATATCACAAACTAGACAAATATAAACTAAGAATGAGAAGGTTGGTTGGTTGGATTTTACGGCATGCCAACCCTTGTTGGGGCATTTTATGCTGAAGACATTTTGTTTCATTCATTCAAATATCTATTCAAATGTTTTTATACTCAATTTTTTAAAACATTTTTTCAAACTCATTTTTTCTATTTAACCGCTAGAGTGGACCTGGGAGTAATGGCGATGAAGGGGTACACCGCAATCCCCAGAGATTCAAAATGAAGACTTCACCACTAGATACAGTTTAACGTCATACCCAGAATACTAAGACCATCAGCCACCGCTTTCTAGCAGATATATATTAAGGGCCTGAGTTTACAATGTCCACGGTACTAGAACTGTATTTGTCACATAGGTCAACTCAAGTTGTAGTTGTAGTCGTCGTTAGTAGTAGTAATAGTCGTTAGTTCAGAAACAATATACACGCAAGTTGTATAGTCCTAAGGAGCTGTATATTTATTTCTAAGCTCGTGGGTTCTTTTTCATCGAGAAGGAAAGACAGAGAGAAAGAGAGAGGATATCGTCAAATTATTCCATCTTCTAACATAGTATCATGTTGTGTACTGTTGTCCCACACCCATATGAAGGACCGGGACCAATGTCTGACTCCCAATAGACCCAAGACGAAAAGAGGCAGATTTTCTCTCTCCCGTTTCTCGTTCCGGCGTCATATCCGTTTCCGGTCAAAAAACGGAACTTCCGTTTTTATTTTTAAATCTATTTCCGGGGTCTTTCTTCGGTTATGTTATTGGAACCCCGCTTAGTGTTTATTCTTTCAAATTTTAACATTTGTTTGTTCTTATTTCTTTTTCTTCTCTTTCCCTTTCAATCCCCGTTGACCACAATAATTACGCTACACCATCTTCGGCATAAAATATGTCAAGTATTTATATGCTGTAAAACTCAACCAACCAACCAACCAACCAGCCACAATAATCTTTTCCATTGCATTCGTCTTTTGACTAAAATTTCTTATGTGTATCGTATGAGTAATTGCTTCGGACATGCGCATTCGGTTCATCACCGAGCCAAAATGGAGTCGTGCGAATACTAAGTAAACAATTTATGATACAATACCGTATACACTTCAAGTATTACTGTATTATTTGATATTTGGCTTTTAAGTAAATATTACAGCCTCGGATAAAACACTGATCATATAGATCTTAGAAAACTGGGACGTAGGTCACTTCTTCGTCTGTGGGGGTCGAGCTCTCAAGTGGTTTGATAAGACGCCATTTTAATTCCTCTGGAATCTTTGTACGGAGTGACCCATGAATGTTTTCGTTCCCACCCACCCCATTTTCTGTTTGAGGTAATCTCCATTAAGTCCACTTCAGTGCAGTAAGAGGGTAAGACTAATGTTTTATGTCAAACTTTATCTGACATACAAAAAGTGGCTTACACATGGGCTCGAACACCGGCCTCTGTTTCTGGCTGGAAATGATTTATTTGTTACAATTTATGGGTGTCGTAAATTGTTAGCAGTGTTGAGAAATTCTGGATATATATGTGTGATGAATGCCCGCTCCTATTATAGACTAGACCAGAATCATGTGATCTAACTCTTGGCCAATCACTGGCAGTACTCTGAGGTTGATACAATACTTAAACCGACCTTACTGGTCATAATTACTGAGGCATTCTTCGACGAAGGACATAGGATAAAATCACTGGACCTTTACCAATACGCAGGATAGGATTTATGCGCTTGCCAAAGGATTCCATAACACATGATTTTCTTCAAGCCCTTTTCAACTGGCCAAGTATGGCATTTAAAAACTTTACAAGCAGACCCTCTAGCTGAGAATAACTTTGAGATCAGGAAGTGGAAATTTACCTGTGACGGTTATAACTCTAGAAAACGCGCTATGAGAAACACGTGATTAGTTTTAGGTTTTAGATTCGACCGGACTTGGAAGCAGAGCAGACGTGCCGCTGTTGAGGTCGATCTCTCATCCACGCGGTGATATGGGCTATATAAAATAAAAAGCTTGATCAAGCAACAAAAATGTCTTGTTAGTTCATTTAATTGAAAACAAGTAAAGTCCAGAAGAAGAAGATACCAGTCCTTAGAAGAAGTAGAAGAATCAACACATAAACAAGTTATAAAGTAGACCATTCCTCTCCAACTAAGTCTCTAATCTCTCTCTCTCTCTCTCTCTCTCTCTCTCTCTCTCTCTCTCATGTTTCTCTATCACCCGAGAACTGTCTTACTCACTGTTTATATACCCGATGTTAGATGTGGGTATACAACATATGATCTCGATCATAAGGTGGACTTTATGATTAAGATGATTAATATCAACCGTCGTGGGTTATTTAATTCCAAAGCCACCCGTGTAGAAGACCAGTAGTAGTACTATTTATAACATAGCTGGGAAATGAGATGGTTCATACTTTTCCCAAGAGTATTTGTCCGAAAGTGAACGTAACAGCACGAACTGGAGTTCGAACTCGCTTACTACGATGTCTCAATCCATCACTTTAGCCACGAGGACCCCATCCCTGTATTCATGGATTTATTTTTTCATGTGTATAAGTCTTCAAGGTGTATACGCGTACACGAGTATATGATAGACTCTCCCGTCGATTTCGACGTATGAGTGTTCATACAATGAACATATACACAGTGATTTGTTTATAGTGGTGAGGCTTGTGTTGGACCACCCACACTTTTTGGCACAGTCGATAGGAAAGAATTGGTGCATCAAGGGTTGCCACAAACCCAATCAACAACCGACCTCAGGAATTTTGAATTCAGTTATCCCTCTCCTAGACTGGTTACCTACCCAAGGCTGAAGGGCCCAGTCTGTCCTACTATTTAACCCATAGCAATTTTCCACGATTCTAATCACTACTGCCGACGCGCCTCCATATATATACGGTACTCGAAAGTCGCCCCGAGTTCAAATCCTGGATGTGGTAATTGCATTTCACTTAGCGCTAATACTCTTGGGAAAGGTGTGAATCCTACTCTCCCTCCAACTATGGATAAATAGTAGGGCAGATTGGGCTCTTTAACCTTGGTTAGGTAACCGGTCTAGGAGAAGGAAAACTCTGAATTCAAACCTGTTAAACTCCGCTTAAGAAATCGACCGTGTGTTACATCCTGCTCGTGCGGAGGGGTTGGTATATATATATATATACGGTACTCGAAAACTATGTGGATTGACGAATAAAAATAAAACAACATCAGCAGAAAAATGGATTTCTTTGCATTCAAAATGTGTTATATACTCCTTTACATCGGGTATATAATTGAAGAGAGAGAGAGAGAGAGAGAGAGAGAGAGAGAGAGAGAGAGAGAGAGAGAGAGAGAGAGAGTATGCGACGATGACGAGGGGTTCTTACCGGTGGCCATTTTCCTTTGATTTCTTCTTTCTGTTTTGGCTGTTCGGGTTGGTTATCTCTTGTTGATTGATTAACAAAGACTTGTTGTTATTCTATGTTCTTTATTAAAACCACAGCCCAAATATTCTCGAAACCGCGCGGTGAGAAAAGGACATCTTGAGAGAACGTCTTCTCTCGGTGAGTGACTGACCACACAGGAGGAGAAGTTGAAAGCATACCTTTTCCCAAGGGTGTTAGTGTTATGTGAAATGCAAACAGCCTCGTCCAGGATTTGAACTCGGATTGACGAGTCCATTTCCCACGACTCTAACCATTACAATATGCACGTCCAACTATGATAATGATATGTATATATATATATTTTTGTCTTTTTCAGTCGGGGACAAGTTTTACTTCTTGACAGCACAAAGTCAGAATGGATTTACATTGTAAAATCAGTAAGTAAACCAATTAATTTCCACTGTTAAGCGACTACAATAATTGGATTTAACGGCATGTCAACCCTTGTTGGGTTATTTTGTGTCGAAGACATTTTATTCTATTAATTCTTGTTTGGTATTCAAGTGTTTTAAAACTCATTTTTATAAAACTAATTCTTTCATCTATTTAACCCATAGAGGGGACCCTAACAGGTACTACGGTTAATTTTTATGGGCCATCTTTTGGCTAGTGCTTCTCAACATTTTTCGGCTTTGGACCATTTTTTATTCAAAAAATTCCCATGGACCAATCCTACTTTTACTTTTAAGCCGTTCCATTTTCACACTAAAAGACATACTGAAAAGACAAAATAGTCTATCATATGGGTGGTAGAAGGTGGTGACTGAGGGTCTACATGTCCTGGGAATGACGTTAAACTCTATCTGATGGTGAGGTTCCAATTTTGGAGGTTTGGGGAATGTGGAGCACCCCTTCATCACCATTGCTCCCTGGTCTACTCTGACCCGGAGTGGTAGTACCTGTTAGGGTTCCATCTATGGGTCAAATAGAAAAATGTATTTATAAAAAAATTGTATTATCCATTAAGAATTGATTTATTTCAAAACTTTATCGGCATTAAATGACCCACTGAGGTTGATATGCCGTAAAACAAAACAAAACAACAAACAAACAAACAAAATAGTCTATTTAACCTTTAAAATTTATTTCAGTCCATTCAGCTAGTGACTACCTTGATGTTGGTGTTTCTGACACAAGATATCATAATTGATTTTGATGGAGTTATTCAGTCTTAGTCTGATAGTTCCTCTGCTGTTGGATCTAATCTAAAAAATTGTTGTGGTTTCGAACTCTCTGTGGACCACTAGAAATGTTCTGTGGACCACAGATGGTCCAACTGGACCGCGTTGAGAATCATTGATTTAGACCATCAAAGAAGAGCGCTTGTCCAGCAGAAACCCTTGGTAATTCTCTGGTAAAGAATCCCCAGTTCCTTCATCAATGGTCCTAAGTTCCTCTTCAATGATTGCAAGTGAACTGTGGCCAGTATCAGTGTTTAAGTAGTGAATCAGCCACGCATTATGGCTGTTGAATGGCCGGAGGAGTAAATCACGTGACTCGGCTAGTCTATAAATTCAGGTGGGGAATTGGAGCACACCTTATATACAAAAAGTCCAACAACTACCACTTCAAGAAAGAGTTGACCTGGGAGCAATGGTGATGATGGAGTATTCCAATTTCCCCTGCTGCACACTAATGTAAACCTAAACGTTTAAACGTCGACTTCACCATCAATAATAATTTCCTATTTTTTTTAATACTTAGTTTTTTTTTCTTTCTAATTTCGACATATTGAGTCATTTCAATATTTTACTCACATGAATCAATAAATGAAAACGAAAAGATAAACAAATACTTGGATCTTATCAGAGATCTGGAAAAACTGAAACATGAAAGTGACGGTGATACCAATTGTAGATAGTGCACTTGGTACGGTCCCCAAAGACCTGGAAAATGGGTTTGGAGGTACTGGAGATCAGAGGAAGTATCGAGACCATCCAAACTGTAATGATTATCTCGAATACTTAGAAAAGTCCTGGTGACGTGACGAGACTTTTATCACTCAGTCTTCAGTGAATAAATCACAAGTTAAATCTGGTGTGAAAATGTTTCAATAATAATAAAATACCATTTCACAAATAAATCTATAGCACCAACGAATATCTCACATACGGTTACAAAACTACATATCAAGAAAAGAAGGAAGAAGAGGGCTCACCAAAATTGACGATTGCGTAGATGGGACAATGCAAGGACTGAAGACCTTACTTAATGGGCTGGCGTGGAGCCATGAGAGTAACCTGATATGCAAATTAGCAGGGAAGATTTTTAAGCAAGAATTTTGAGTTAGAGGAGAACGAAAAAGTTTAAATGATGATTTAGCATAGACATATGGCATGAATTGATTGAACGGTCGAATGAGACGTGGCGAAGTGGCAGAGAGGAGTTGGGAGGTCAGAGTGTGTCTGGGAGAATGCATAGATTTCTTGCTCTCTGCAGTTGTGATTTTTGGGGGAAATAAAATATTCATGAGTAAAAAGAAGTGGCCTTTTGTTATTACTAAAAACTCTAAATGGCACAAGGCAAGATATCCCTCAGCACCCCAAGTTGGTTTCCAGACTCTTATTTGCCATTCGCCACTGCTATGATGTGACACAAGGTCGCAAATAAGAGCACCCACCGAGGATAGAACACACTATTCAATAATAATGAATCTGTGTGACTAGATTACTAACTATTACGCCACAATGGGGTGTCCTACCAGTGGTTGATTGGTTGTTTTGTTTTATGGCATATCAACCCTTTTTGGGTCATTTAATGCCGAATCAAGTCATTTTGATAAACAAAGGACTCAGACTGGTTGATTATTTTGTTTTACGGCATATCAACCCTTTTTGGGTCATTTAATGCCGAATCAAGTCATTTTGATAAACAAATGACTCAGGTTGGTTGGTTGTTTTGTTTTACGGCATATCAACCCTTTTCGGGTCATTTAATGCCGAATCAAGTCAGAGGACACGGGTTGCTTACAGTACCTGCTGTTGCTTAATTGGCCAACTAATTAAATATTGAACAGGTATCGCTGCTTAACTTTTTGAGTTTGGTTGGTTGGTTGGTTGTTTTGTTTTATGGCATATCAACCCTTTTCGAGTCATTTAATGCCGAATCAAGTCACTTGATATTCAGTTTCTGACAGTACCTGCTTTTGCTTAAATGGTCGCTTGAGTATCGAACAGGCTCATCACTGCTTAACTTCAGGGATTTAGCGGGAACCGGTACTTTCAGTATGACTTGACTAATACATTCTACAATTTAAAGAACCCGGTGTGCCCTGCTACTTACCCATAGCTGGAGGGAGAATTGGATTCATACCTTTCCCAAGGGTATTAGCGCCATGTGAAATGCCAACGGCTTCGTCGGGGGGACAAGAAAAGGTCAGGGCCTATAACGGCTAACGGAATATTAGCATTTACCATCTCGTTATTTGAATTTTAACTCCACTTACATACATAATTCGTAGGCAACCCACGAATTATGTAACAAGGGGTCCATTTTTCTAAGAATATAACCATTAGGCCGGGCGCTTCCGGTGGTGGCTCTTGAGACTTTTGAGTCAGGAATGAGAGAAGTTACAGCAATTACAATAATACACATTGGGTATCAACAAAAGAATTGATGGAGCTATTGCATTTCTGTTGGGTCTGTCGATATGTCAAAATTATTGGATTAGAATCGACGTTATTTA
>CM042161.1:17566768-17574268 GCA_023376005.1 Doryteuthis pealeii | reverse complement strand
TACGTGGTTGTTGTTTTTATCTGGTCTTGGGCTTCTTTTTGATTTCTTGTCTTGATCTTCTGCCTAGTCTTTTGTTTTTTTATTTAGTTTTTTTTTCTTTCTTTCTTGTCTGTTTCCGTTAGTTTTTGGATTACCAAACACAAGACTTTCGTTTTTTTTGTTTTTTTTGTTTTTTTTGTTTTTGTTTAGTTTTTTAAAAATTCTTTTTTGGGGGGTGGGGTGTAATTCAAATTCCCAGAGAATTTTATGCGTTTCATTCTCAAGAACGAATTCTAGTTTGTGCTTATCCCATTTTGTTGTATAGCCAAGATTTTGTTTCTTGCACAATTCCCAGTACATCACCTATCCAACCCAGTCGTGCCTAACCTTGTATTCTTGTTGTGCTAGTTTGCTGCATTCGCTTATGGTTGATCGTCTCATCTCTATTTCCACACATCCTACATTTATTATTATTATTATTATTATTATTATTATTATTATTATTGAAACATTTTCATACTAGATTTAACTTGTGATTTATTCACTGAAGACTGAGTGATAAAAGTCTCCTCACGTCACCAGGACTTTTCTAAGTATTCAAGTGAATCACCTTCCCAAACCAGTCGTGTCTAGCTTTGTATTCTCGTTGTGCTAGTTTGCTGCATTCGCTTAATACATGTCTGATGATCTCATCTTTGTCACCAGACACTCTACATTTGCTGTTTTGTTGTGTCTTATCAATTTTTGCTTTTGTTTAATTTGTTCTTATGGCATTATTTTGAGCAGCAATTATGAGTGACTCGGTTTCTCTCTTGAGGTTTCCTCTTCTTAACCATCGGCTGGTCACGTCAAGCCCTAGGACCTATATGATTTTTCCAATCCTATTTTCCTTATGGCAAACCAAACCTCTTTTTATCAGATGGATGCTAGAAGACGGTGACTGAGGGTCTACATGTCCTGGTAATGACGTTAAATCTATCTGATGGTGAGGTTCCAGTTTTGGAGGCTTGGGGAATGTGGAGCACCCTTCATCACCATTACTCCCTAGTTCACTTTGACCCGGAGTGGTAGTACCTGTTAGGGTCCAATCTATGGGTTAAATAGAAAAACATGAGTTGATAAACAAAATTGTATTATCCATTAAGAGGGGAAAAAACTTTGTCGGCATTAAATGACCCACTGAGGTTGATATGCCGTAAAACAAAACCAAACCAAATCTTCTTAACCATTATTATTATTATTATTATTATTATTATTATTATTAGCAAATATATGCACCCTCCGGGTGCAAGTATTTAAGTTTTAATGTAATGAAATATCGTATTAAATTAGAAAGTCTAATAAGAATGCAGATAAAAAGATTTGAAACAGAGTGGGGGTATAATAGAAAAATAGAAATGAAACTTACTCTTCCATCACTGCCGTCTTACATTGCTGAATTTTACTTATTTAACTATTTAGTTAAATTAGGAAATAAAGAATAAAATTACACTTATTTTTTTATTGTTAATGGATTTCATTTAAGATTCATTGGAGAGATTTTTGCTTATATTCATTAAGATAAACCCAAACAGTTAGAAATCAATAATACGAAGCACATATTTAATAAAATCACATTTTTAATATCAATATGCAAATTAGCCTTCCTGTTCACACTGCAAACCGCTATTTTTTGTATATATAAATACAATTGCATGTTATTTGTATGTAGATATGGACAACACTAATAAAAAGGTGAAGCAATTTTATTAATAATTGAGGTTTAAATATAAATAAAATCATGAAGAATTTGATGAAAATAACTATGTTAATTGTGACTCGATTAGTAATATAGTTTCGGTTACAGACAGAAAAACACACAATCTCCATTATAATAAGATTATTATTATTATTACTAGCAAATATATGCACCCTCCGGGTGCAAGTATTTAAGTTTTATTGTAATAACATATTGTATTAAATTAGAAAGGCTAATGAAACTAAATAAGAATACAGATAAAAAGATTTGAAACAGAGGGAGTATAATAAAAGATTTGAAACAGAGGGAGTATAATAAAAAATGGAAAAACTGAAACTTACTCTTCCATCACTCTCGTCTTTCATTGTTATTTTTTCTAATTTAAGTATTTAGTTAAAAGAGGAAGTAAAGAATAAAATGACAGTTATTTTATTTTGTTAATGGATTTCTTTAAGATTCATTGAAGAGATTTTTGCTTATATTCATTAAAATAAAACCAAACAGTTAGAAATCAATAATACTAAGCACATATTTATTAAATTTGATTTTTTAATATTAATATGCAAATTAGCCTTCCCATTCACACTGTAAACCGCTATTTTGTTGTATATATAAATATAATTGCATGTTGTTAGTATGGAGACATAGTTAAGAGTATTAATAATGTAAGACAATTTTATTAATAATTGTGGTTTAGATAAAAATAAAATCATGGAGAATGTGATGTCAATAACTAAGAGAATTGTGACTCGAGTAGGAATATAGTTTCGGTTACAGACAGAAAAACACACAATCTCCATTATAATAAGATTATTATTATTAAATCAACTCACAAAAATTGTTTAGAAATTCATTTCATTTGTACGTGGTCATTGTAAAGTAACTCCCTCTTATAATTAATTTCTGAATCATTATTTTTTAGATGAGAAGAAAACACATAACATGGAGTTTTATTTAAATTCTATATGGGCACCAGCGTTCGCCCTCAGCCTCTCAAGCCACTCGGGAATCGCATGAACTGATCTTCCCGGGGAATCTTGTGGAATGTCATAAATAAATTCTCGTATTCTTCCTTCAAGTTCTTCCAAAGTCCCAACTACTATTGGTATCATTTTCACCCTCATATTCTACTGTTTTTTAAAATCCTCTTGCAAGGTCTAGGTATCTGTCTATCTTTTCGTTTTCTTTCATCTTCACCCTGTGACTTGCCGGAACTGCAAAATCTACGAAAAAATTTAAATATCTCGTGGAGTGTTACGATTTTAGTAGCCATGTTTTAGACTTCAAGCAAGAGCGCTGTCCAGTGGAGATCCTTTGTGTTAAGCAGAACGCGATCTTTAGTAAATAATCCTTTGGTTGTTCCTTGGTGCTCCACAGTCTTGCAAGTCCTTCGTCAATGATTGCAAATGGACGTCTCTCGGTATCAGCGATTAAGTTGTTAACCAGCCACGTATTCGGGCTGTTGATCGGCTGTGGTTTAAACCACGTGACCTCGATAAGTCTAAAAATGTAAGTGGTAGATTGCAGCACGGCTTATATCTACGAAATAATCCAAAATTGAGCCAATCTAAAAATCAATCGATCCAGTTTCATTTATTCGGTATTAAGAACAGTCGTTGGGGTGCTGCAACGACTTGGGGTCGGAATCAGCCAGACAGCGAGGGAGTCTATCCCCTTTTCACTAATGATAGACCAAAGAGGTTGTTTTAATACTGTTGTTTATATTTAACACACAAAAAGATAAAATAATACATTTAAAACTACTGCATCAACAGGAAGACCAAGAGAGAGAGAGAGAGAGAGAGAGAGAGAGAGAGAGAGAGAGAGAGAGAGAGAGAGAGAGAGAGAGAGAGAGATGATCCAGTAGTATGGATAGCTTATTTTTGGCAAAAATCGTCGGGGTGGCCTAAAGTTGGTATCAGCCAGACAGCGAGGAAGTCTATCCCCTTTTCACTAGCGCTAGACCAAGTTGATATGTTGGCATCTGAGATCGAGCGCCACACCTACTATCAGCTCCTCATTTTATCACACATATCTCTGTGCTACTCATGCTGAGTTGGCAAAGGCCGGTATCGAACCTGGAACCCTGTGGTTCCTGGCAGGCGCTCTATCGACTGAGCTGTTCATCAATTTTTTCTTCTTTTCTCAATCTTCATTTTTTCCCTTCTTCTTTGGAATTCCTTTTGTAAGTGTTCTTATTTTACTTCGTCTAGAAGTTTCTATGAAAAGCTGTCTACCACAACATTCAAGCACAGCCCTGTCATCTGGCGCTTCAGAACACACCGACTGCACCTCTACAGAGGGGTAACTCCCCTCCCCAATGGTGACACTTGATGACCGTCGGTGGTGGCTCGTGATGCTTAAGGATGGAACCCTGGTTGCTGAGCCGTCTATGACATGCAATACTCCACTTTGGCCCTTCCTTAGGCTAGACGGTCGGTCGGTGAGCCCCCACCCCATTCGAGCAATCGGCTGATCACGTTAAACCATAGCACCTATATGATTGTCCCAACTCTTTTGCCCTTATGGCAAACCCCAACTCTTTTTTTTTATCATATATGAGCTAGAAGGCGGTGGTTGAGGATCTTAATGTCTTGGGTATGACGTTAAATTGTACGTAATGGTAAAGTTCCAATTCTGAAGCTCTGTGGAACATGGAGTGTCCCTTTATCCCCATTAGGTCCACTCTGACCCAAACTGGTAGTACCTGTTGGGGTCCCATCTATGGGTTAAATAGAAAAATTAATTTTGAAAAAAACTGAATACCACCAAGAATGAATAAAACAATACGTTTTTGGGATAAAATAACCCAACAAGGGTTGACTTGCCGTAAAATCCAACCAACCAACCAACCAACCAACCAACCATAAAAGGTGCGTAAGTCTAATATGGCCAATGGGCACCGAGTCAAGTTTTTTGGAAATTATTCATTGCGTGAAATTCGTTTACTGCTTGTTCGGTACTAATGCAGAATAGCGCGCAAGAAATAATATCCGAAGATTACGTAAAAAAGCGTTACATTTCATTACATTCACGGAAATGTCCGAAACATTTGAGACGCTAGGGTTAGGGTTAATGGTTAGGGTTAGTGTTAGGGTTAGTTTTAGTGTTAGGGTTAGTGTTAGGCTACTCCGAGATTTTACGTAATTTCATGCTATTTATACATAAAATCGATTCAAATGCAGAATAGTGCACAAGAGATAATATCATTAGATTAGATATAAAAAAAAATTACATGTCATTACATTTCACGGAAATAACCAAAACATTTGAGAAGCTACGGTTAGGGTTGGGTCAAGGGTTAGGGCTAGTTTTAGGGTTAGGATTAGTTTTAGGGTTAGGGTTAGTGTTAGGGTCATTGTGGGGGATAGGGTTAGTTTTAGAGTTTCAGTTGGTGTTAGGGTTAGATTTTGGGTTAGTCTTAGGTTTAGAGTTAGGGTTAGGCTACTCGGATAATTTCCGTAATCTAATGCTATTTATACGTAAAATGCGATTCTAATGATATTATCTCTTGCGTGCTCAACTGCATTCGTACTGCTTGTTCATAGTCGTCATTGAGACGTCATCAGCGTCTTTTATAAATCGTAGTAATAAGAAGAATAATAACATGTTTTGGTATTAAGGATCATACCGTTAAAATAAATAAAAGATAAAAATAACCTTTGAAGAACGTACCCGTTAAATCACAATACCACCCAGGAAACCATCCAAGTGACATGTTCCGATTCGTCAAGATAAGTTTTCTGACAATCTCTTCTGTCTTGACCATATTTGGCTTCCTGATGGTATTCTTGGGAGCCATTGTACTCTATCTGAACAATAGAACCTACCAGCTATTCATTATTCTCGAAGACCTCTGCAAAAAACATAGCGACCAATTCGGGGGTAGTGACCTGACCACCGTCTTTCAAAATATCACGATCCAAGCCTACATATCCCTACCCCTGGGGGTCTGTATCAGTTTCTCAGGAATCCTATCGATTATGGGGGCCGGGAACTTGAGCATCAAGCTACTGAAAATCGCCCTCATTTTGTGGATGGTCACCGTTGTCACTCTGCTGATTTTTTTAATCTTCAGCGTTGCCTCTAGGGAAGCCGTGGACGAGGCGTATATGTACTGCTGGTTGAGCGTGCTCACCGACACGCTGCAGAAGGGGTCGGTCAAATCCAGCAAGGTGATGGCACTGATGAAGAATACCGAGATCTTCCTTGAATGCTGCGGTGTTCGGGGACCGTTGGATTACTATTTCTATGAGGAGATTTTCGGCACCAACCGCTACCCGTCGTCGTGTTGCTACGTCAAGAAGCTGGATTCGTACAACTGCAAGGAGGAACACGTACAGGAGAAGGTCGGATGCTACTATGGCGTCAGGAACGGGATTCGAAATCGTGAAAAGATGTTCACGTTCGTCATTGTCGTTTGCACTCTGTGTGTTTGTCCCATAATCATGGAATTGCTCTGGATGATACGCGGCATTATCCGACATGATCATGTGCACGAAGACGATTACGAAGGATCTTCAGGTTCTGAAGAGACAGAGGAGCCCGTAGATGAGTTGAATAAAGCCTAAATGATTTTTCATATAAAGTTTTGGTTAGTTGGTTGGTTGGCTGGCTGGTTGGTGTTTCACGGCATATCAACCTTTGTGGGTTATTTAATACCAAATCTTGTTTTTATTTAGTATATATGATTTTTAAGCGAATCATTTGTAGGTAAATAATTTCGTTTGTTTTGGTTTGGTTTCATGAAATCGTAGAAATAATTGCATTAACTCAATTAGAAAAAGTATGCGTTCCCTGGATGCAAGTATCTAAGCTTTAATGTAATACAATATTGTATTAAACTAGAAAGACTAACAAAACTAAATAAGAACGAATATAAAAATATTACACTTATTCTAACGTTATTTTAATTGATTTCTATATAAAATCATATATAGGGTTGCTTTTAATACGTTTGAGTTAGTATTAGAAATCAGAGCGAATAATGTTTTGTTGAAATCATTATGCAAATTATTCCCAGCACTTCAATCGCTTGTGTGGTTGAAGCAGTTGCGTTTTACCGAGTGGCATCAGTGGTCGGAGTGTTTTATATATAGTTGCAAAACTATACAGCCCTTGGGCGCAAGTATTTAAGTTTTAATGCAATAAAATATTATATTCAATTAAAAAGACCAACGAAATTAAATAAGAACGAATTACACTTATTTTGATATTATATAAAATCATTGTGCAAATTATTCCCGCTATACAATATATAAGTCTTTGTTTCTTAGGGATATATAACACTTATTTCAGGATTTTAAATGCATTGATAATATGGCAGTTTGCGGCAAATCGATCTCAGTTAGACTTTAATAGAGATATCGTTAATGAATAACGATACTGATAAATATTAAATAATAGATATTTCAAAATCGTTGAGAATATAACTTAAAAAACTAAGAAGTTGAAATCATACAACTACAAGGCGAGAAGGTGGAATTGTTGGGTTGGCTTGTGTTCACGGCCTACTGAATCCAGGTCGCCCCTGGGGTGCTTAAAGGTGACTTGGTTCCTACAAAGAAACGCAACTGTAAAACCGCCTTCAACCACAGCTTCAACCACAGCCCTAAAATGACCCTAAAATCGGAACATAAACCAACCAACCAACCAACCAACCAATCAACCGATGTTTATTGTTTTTTTCTTTTTAGGAATTCCTTTTACTCATATTCTTATTTTGCTTAACCTAGAAGTCTCTATGATTTTGATGGGTTGCCAACCAAGGAAAAGTCCGACAC
>CM042161.1:17554268-17561768 GCA_023376005.1 Doryteuthis pealeii | reverse complement strand
TTGTATTTTATAGTTAAACACATTTTGCTTGCCTGGGTCTCAAAAAATGCTATATGGTCCCCGGGGGTCCATATGGATCCCGGTTGAGAACTATTGATCTAGACCGTATCTCGGAATCACAGCTCCAAATGTGGGACAACACTTTAGTCACAGAACTGGATGAGGATGAATTACCGTATTTGATGGCATATAGAACGCACTTTTTTTCCAAAATTAACATCACTCCCGGGTCGACTCTAACCCGGAGTGGTAGTGTGGTCCTATGGTACTGTTGATATCTCTCTAGACCAATGGTTCTCAACCTTTTTTTACCTAGTGACCCTCTTTTTATCCTATTTTAATCTGGTGGACCCCCATAACCATTCGTTGTTTAAAAATCCCATTGTATTTTTATAGTTAAATACATTTTACTTGCCTGGGTCCCAAAAATGTTATATGGTCCCCGGGGGTCCATATGGACCCCGGTTGAGAACCACTGAGTTAAATAGAAAAAATGAGTTAAAAATTGAGTTTAAAGAATTGAGTTTTAAAAAATTGAATAGCCATGAAGAATAAATAAAAAATGTCTTCGGCGTAAAATAACCCAACAAGGGTTGTCATACCGTAAAATCCAATCAACCAACCAATAATATAATAGCAGGGTGGGATTTCTTTTTGAAAGCTAATGTTGTTTATCTACTGTTCGTTAAGGGGATCGAATCGTTCGTAATATTATTCCCTCATATCACTGCAATTGTATGAAAACATTAACAGAATCGAAAAATAAGAACGGAAAATAGTAAGAAAAATTGACCTTCCCTTTTTTACGGTGGACGGTGGGTAATCATGAAAATCTCATGTTGTCGTTGGTAACTAATGGGATACAATAAGAGATAAACTAAATGAAACTAGAATGGTCTTGTCATTTTTCCTAATTGCTCCGGTGATAGGGTGGTCATCACAATAATCAGTTATAACCGATACGCTAATACTGCCCCCCCCTCTCTCTCTCTCTCTCTGTATATATATATATATATATATATATATATAATAGAGAGAGAGAGATGAGGAGAATGGGATTGGAATGAATCCGACAGAATGAGGTAAAATAAAGGCTTGAGTTTTGTTCTTTGATTCCATATATATATATATATATATATATATATATATATATATATATATATATATATATATATATAAACAATTTTTTTTGTAATGAAACAAAGGAAATACAGTGCTCAATCACAAATTGTGAGAGCTAATATTTATTTAATTTGTTGAGTTTTTAAAAAAATAAATGCTTATTATAGACAGCTACCCAGGTTTTCTTGCTAAGTCGCAATCATCAGGACGTCAAATTAGATCATATGGTGTTTATTTGAAGATCTTTTCTTAATGTTATATTCTTGGACCGCAAATAACGTCGGTTGCTTTTGTGGACGCTAATGCGCTTCGGATGTTTTAAAAGTTCAATTTTTTCAAAAATTGCATTTTTTTATAAAAATTCTAACGAAGTTACCTCCCTTTATTCGATAAAAATAGAAAATTTTTCTTTTGAAAAATTTAAAAAAAAAATTAATTCCGTATGTTAAAGGATGTATGTATTTTCAAAAAATATATATATATGTGTGTGAAGAAAAATCGTATCAAAACCCAAATGAACATAATTGACTACATCTTTAAGGACCGGGTTAGCTCAGTCGGTAGAGCGTTCAGGCTAGAAACCACAAGGTTCCTAGTTCGATACCGGCCCTCGCCAACTCAGCGTATTAGTAGCACAGGGATATGTGCGGAAAAGTAAGGAGCTGATGGTAGGTGTGGCGCTTCACTTCAGATGCTAAAAAAATCTCCTTGGTCGAGTGCTAGTGTAAAGGGGATAGACTCCCTCACCGATTGGCTGATACTGACTTTAGACCACTCCGACGACTTATTTTATCTATCTTTATCTCTCTCTCTCTCTCTCTCTCTCTCTATATATATATATATTATATATATACATATATATATATATATATATATATATATATATATGTATATATGTATATGTATATAAACAACAAACAAAATAAAATTGCAAAATATTCATATTCCTGTATTTGATCGCTGGTTGGTTGGATTTTACGGCATGTCAACCCTTATTGGGTTATTTTATGCCAAAGACATTTTGCTTTATTCATTTTCCATGGCTACTCAATTTTCAGCCGACAGGGCTGCCTTTATTTGTATGAAATCTTTTGATTAACTCTCTTCTTTCGAATCTTCTATTTTGCAGGGAAGCATTTCTGTCTTACAGAAAGTTCAGAAAGTAAAACCTGAAGAATACGGTAAGGAACTTAATTCAATCATAAAGACTAACGAAATTAAATAAGAACGCATATAAAAAGATTACATATGTTTTGATTATATTTTAATTGGTTTCTATATAAAATCATTCATAAGATTGATTTGATACGATTGGAGTATGAAATAACAATATTAGAGATCAATAATACATCGCCATTACTTATAATATATATATATATATATATATATATATATGTGTGTGGTGTGTGTGTGTGTATATATATATATATATATAGTATATATAGTATATATATGTATGTATATACATATATACATATATACATATATATGTGTGTGTGTATATATATATATATACATATATTATATAACATATATATATGTGTGTGTGTGTGTGTGTGTGTGTGTGTGCGTGTGTGTGTAGTTTGTTTATATCTCTCCACTCGTGCTTCTTAATAGTTATTTCAATTCCTCTATCTCCCCCTCTCTCCCTCTCTCTCAATATATATATATATATATATATATTGAGAGAGAGAGAGAGAGAGAGAGAGAGAGAGAGAGAGAGAGAGAGAGAGAGAGAAAACTATAAAAAGCAGAAGGGGAGATAGATACAAACAAATTAACAGATAGAAAAAAACTGATCTCTCTCTCTCTCTCTCCGTCTCTTTCTCTTCTCTCTCTCTCTCTCTCTCTCTCTCTATATATATATATATATATTATATATATGCGTGTGTGGGCGTGTATATATATGTTGTATATATATATATATCTTCCCCTTTATGTATCTCTTCACTACCTCCTCGTTATATCATGTTTAGTTTCTCTGGAGAGAGAGAGAGAGAGAGAGAGAGAGAGAGAGAGAGAGAGAGAGAGAGAGAGAGAGAGAGAGAGAGAGAGAGAGAAGAGAGACGGGGGGGGATGATGATGAGGAGAAGAGTGTAACTTTTTAAGAACGTTCTTAATCAAAACCATTTCGACTTTGACTTGATCAGCAAATATGTCTTTACATTTTTGACATCAATTATTAGTCAACCCTCGAATCATCAGCGGCAGTTAAAAAAAAAGAAAGAAAAAGTCTTGAGTCTTCTCTTGAATATTGTCGACACCTGCTTCGAAAGTTGGAAACCATTGAAACTGATCAATCTCACAATGTCTCGTAGGCGTTGCTGACACTTATAACATTATAGAATGCGTGTTCCAAGTTGAAATGTCGTCGATAACCACTTTATTTCACTAAAAATCATTATGAAATCATTCGAGTATGATTCTGTCCCGCCAAAAATCATCGACCCAATGGACGTCGATGCTTTTACAATGAAAATTTTCTATTTTATGACATTTTATGTTAGTTTAAAATTTTATGTTATTTTATATTATCTAATGATATTTTATGATATTTTATAGCATTTTATGTAATTTTATGATATTTTATGATATTTATGATATTTTACATTTCATAAAGATTTTATGACATTTTATGATATTTTATAGTATTTTATGTTATTTCATATTTCATCATATTTCATATATTTCATAATATTTCATTATTTTTATGATATTTTATGCATTTTAGTTTTTTATGATTTATTTTTTTATGATATTTTATGATATTTTATGTATATTTTATTTATTTCATAATATTCATAATATTTCATTATATTTCATATATTTCATTATATTTTATGATATTTTATAGTATTTTATGTTTTTTATGATATTTTTTGTTTTTTATGTTATTTATTATTTAATGATATTTTATGATATTTTATAATTTTATGATTATTTATATATTTTATATTTCATAATTTTATGATTTTATGATATTTATAGTATTTTATGTTATTTCATATTTCATATATATTTCATTATATTTCATAATATTTCATTATATTCATAATATTTCATTATATTTTATGATATTTTATAGCATTTTATGTTTTTTATGATATTTTATGTTGGTTTAAAATTTTATGTTATTTTATATTATCTAATGATATTTTATGATATTTTATAGCATTTTATGTAATTGTATGATATTTTATGATATTTATGATATTTTCATAAAGATTTTATGATTTTTTATGATATTTTATGTTATTTTATATTTCATTATATTTCATTATATTTTATGATATTTTATAGTATTTTTTTATGATATCTAATAGTATTTTATGTTATTTTATATTTTATGATATTTCATGACATTTATAAGAGGCCGGTTTAGCTCAGTCGGTAGAGAACCCACCTAAAAATCACAAGAGTAGCACAGATTGGATAATCTGATCTGTACGATAAAGTGGGGAGCTGACGGTTAGTGTGGCGCTCCACCTCAGGAAAACAATCTTTTTGGTCTAGCATTAGCGAAAAGCGGATAGACCTCCTCGCTGTCTGGCTGATACCAACAATAGGCCACTCCACCAACTTTTCTTTACTTTTTCATAGCATTTTATGATAATTTATGTTATTTAAGGACCGGTTTAGCTCAGTCGGTAGAGCATTCGGCTAGGAATCACAAGGTTCTTGGTCCGATACCGGCCCTCGCCAACTCAGCGTATGAGTAGCACAGGGATCTGCGTGGTAAAGTGAGGAGATGATGGTAGGTCTGGCGCTAGTGAAAAGGGGATAGCCTCCCTCGCTGATTCGCTGATACCAACATTAGGTTGCCCCGATGACTACTTTTTTATGTTATTGTAGGACATTTTATGACATGTTAAGTTATTTTAATGATATTTTATATTTATGTTATTCTGTGATATTTTTTAATACACTATTTTATGATATTTTATGATCAAGTTTAGCTTAGTCGGTAGAGTACCTGCCTATTTAATGCAAGGTTCTCTCTAGTTTAACGCTAGAGAAAAGGGGATAGACTCCTTCGCTGCCCGGCTGATACCGCCAATAAGCCACTCTCCCTACTGTACTTAGATTATTTTATGATATTTTATGACATTTTATGATATAATATTTTCTTTAAAAATATAACTGCTGCATAATTAAACATTGTATGATTGTGGTGCATACTCTTAAATTTGGGAAGGGTATGAATCCAACTATTCTCCCTCCAGCTATGGGTAGATAGCAGGACAGCCGTAGCTATTTAACCTTGGTCTGGCAATTAGTTTAGTAGAAGGGTAATTCCATGTTAAAACATCCAGGCCATGTCATAAAAACCAACCAACCACCCTCTTCAATCTTTCTGAATTTTTTTGCCGTTATGTCGATTTTTAAGTCTCCAAATTTGAGAGGGGTCTTTTTAGAACAAATAATGTTCAATATATGTGAAATAATAATAGAAAACATGTTGGTCATAGATGCAGTGCCATGAAAACACCGGAAATTATTAATAACTTAAAATTAGTTGAATTTAAAACTTCTTTGATAGCATTTTTTGATTTCATGGGGGAAAATGCTTTTATAAACCAGTTTTTAGGAGTAGGGAAGCTCTTGAATTCATTTCATATTTTTGTTTAAGGTGGATTTTGTTTGACGACCACATAATCACGCAGATTAACGCTACATCTGTCTGATATGAGCTCTATTAATCAACACCTTAAAACACATTCATGACCCCCTCTACCTACCGTAAATTTTTAACAGAAAATACACTCACACTACACAAAGAAAAACAAACAAACAAAAACTCTATATCGAAGCTCTATATATCAAAACAAACAAACCCACCTTAAACAAAATAAACTTCGAAACAAGTCAACAAGTCCTCAAATGCCTATAATTTCCCGCCTATCCTCCTTCCACTATTCCCTTTTCATTCTCACAAACTTGTGACCCCCCTCCTACAAAAATCTCTACGCTATCGTTCGTTTGAACCCACTACCAATTCCTACTACCTCCCACTACCAATTCTTACTACCTCCCACTACCAATTCCTACGCTACTGCTCGCTTTTTAAAAACGAGACACCTGAAACATTCTATCAGTCTCCCACCTGAAGATGGCAAAAGGACATGCCGAAAGCGCTCGTGAAGAAACATTTGGTGGATTACTACACCAGTTCCACCCTGACATTAAAAAGATTGCCAAACAGTTAGAAAGGATTGAACAAAAACTCGTCCGACAAGAATCGTCAGTAGAGTTTAACAAAACATATATATATATATATATATATATATATATATATATATATATATATATATATATATATATCAGTAGCTTAGTTCATCAGATATAACTTCATTACAGCACTTTTGCCTTTTCAAGTCTGATATTTAAAATGAATGAGGATTTTATATCATGTCTAGTTGATATTAATTTTCAAATTTACACACACACACACACACACACACACACACACACACATATATATATATATATATTTGTGAATAGAAAGGCCTTAAATACCATGGGTATCGTGATTATGGACTATTTCCCCACATAAAATAAAAACGTGGTCTGACGAAGCTCGGTGGGCCCCAGATACCCACGAGTGGAAATGGTCCATATTCACAAATAAATTTGGTCTGTTTATAAAAATTAAACATTGAGCTCTCATACGGAACCTGAACTCTACAACAAACTACTGGTAAGGATTAGGACCAGCCTAGAATCACCTTGTATCAAGAAACCTGGTACCCCACCAAAGAATATATATATATATATATATATATATATATATATATATGTATATATATATATATATATACCCCTCTGTAGGAAATGCAGTCAGTGTATTCTAAGTCCTTATGCGTTGTCTTCGTGTCATTTGCGATATAAAATGGGATGATAGAGTAAGCAATAGCACAATATTAAAAAGATGTAGCATTGCTGGCATCGAAACCCTACTAGCCAAGGTTCAGTTTAGGTGGGCTGGTCACGTTGTCAGAATGAATGAGAACAGGCTTCCAAAGAAGAATTTATACGGACAATTACCAAATGGTAAGTGTTCTATTGGACGCCCTCTCTTACGCTACAAAGTGGATTTTCTTCTCTCTAGATGGGGAGTGTTAGAATGGTAATGCAGGTGTTAGTCCAGAATGTTGGATTGTAAGGATTGGTCAAGATAAATATGTATGTGTATGTGTGTGTGTGTCTGTTTTAATTGGGTTTTTATATATGTGTGTTGGGGAACTGGATTTGTCATTAGTTGTATATATATATATATATATATATATCCTTGTTATCTTTGTAAGTAGCCCTAACCCATAATAAAGGATACTTTTTTGGGTGTGTAATACCCCTCTGTGGGAAATGTAGTAAGTGTAT
>CM042161.1:17512230-17549168 GCA_023376005.1 Doryteuthis pealeii | reverse complement strand
AAGAAAGAGAGAGATCTATAACAGAATCAAAAGGTAGGCCACATACTATAACAGATTCAAAAAGGGTAGGTCACATACTTATAAACAGAATCAAAAAGGTAGGCCACATACTAAACAGAATCAAAAAGGTAAGGCCACATACATATAAAGAATCAAAAGGTAGGCCACAATACTATAACAGAATCAAAAAGTAGGCCACATACTAAATAACAGAATCAAAAAGGTAGGCCACATACTAATAACAGAATCAAAAAGGTAGGCCACATACTATAACAGAATCAAAAAGGTAGGCCACATACTATACAGATAAAAAGGTAGGCCACGATACTCTAACAGAATCAAAAGGTAGGGCCACATACTATAACAGAATGAAAAGGTAGGCCAAACATACTATATAAGAATAAAAAGGTAGGCCACATACTATAACAGAATCAAAAAGGTAGGCCCACATACTAAACAGAATCAAAAAGGTAGGCCACAAACTATAAAGAATAAAAAGGTAGACTATACAGAATAAAAAGGTAGGCCACATACTATAAAGAATAAGGTAAGCCACATATATACAGAATGAAAAAAGGTAGGCCACATACTATACCAGAATGAAAAAGGTAGGCCCACATACTAAAACAGAATCAAAAAAGGTAGCCACATACTAAACAGAATAAAAAGGTAGGCCACATACTATAACAGAATATAACAGAATCAAAAGGTAGGACCCCTATAACAGAATCAAAAAGGTAGGCCACATACTATAACAGAATCAAAAAGGTAGGCCACATCTATACTAAAAAGGTAGCCACATACTACAAATGAAAAGGTAGGCCACATACTATAACAGAATCAAAAAGGTAGGCCACATACTATAACAGAATGAAAAAGGTAGGCCAATACTATAACAGAAATCAAAAGGTAGGCCACATCTATAAGAATCAAAAGGTAGGCACATACTATAAAGATTCAAAAAGGTAGGCCCACTACTATAACAGAATCAAAAAGGTAGGCCACAGTACTATAACAGAATCAAAAAGGTAGGCACATACTATACAAGATCAAAAAGGTAGGCCAACCTATAAAGAATCAAAGGTAGGCCACATACTATACTCAACACATACTATATAAGAATCAAAAAGGTAGGCCACATACTACACACAGAATCAAAAAGGTAGGCCACATACTATAATAGACAAAAAGGTAGGCCCACTATACTATAACAGAATCAAAAGTAGGCCACATACTATAACAGAATCAAAAAGGTAGGCCACACATACTATAACAGAATCAAAAAGGTAGGCCACATACTATAACAGAATCAAAAGGTAGGCCACATACATAACAGAATAAAAAGGTAGGCCACATACTATAACAGAATCAAAAAGGTAGGCCACATACTATAAAAGAATCAAAAAGTAGGCCACATACTATAACAGAATCAAAAAGGTAGGCCACATACTATAACAGAATCAAAAAGGTAGGCCACATACTATAACAGAATCAAAAAAGGTAGGCCACATACTATAACAGATTCAAAAAGGTAGGCCACATACTATAATAGAATCAAAAAGGTAGGCCACAATACTATAACAGAATCAAAAAGGTAGGCCACATACTATAACAGAATCAAAAAGGTAGGCCACATACTATAACAGAATCAAAAAGGTAGGCCACATACTATAACAGAATCAAAAAGGTAGGCCACATACTATAAACAGAATCAAAAAGGTAGGCCACATACTATAACAGAATCAAAAAGGTAGGCCACATACTATAACAGAATCAAAAGGTAGGCCACATACTATAACAGAATCAAAAAGGTAGGCCACATACTATAACAGAATCAAAAAGGTAGGCCACATACTATAACAGAATAAAAAAGGTAGGCCACATACTATATACTAACAAATCAAAAAGGTAGCCCACATACTATAACAGAATCAAAAAGGTAGGCCACATACTATAACAGAATCAAAAAGTAGGCCACAACTATAACAGAATCAAAAAGGTAGCCACATACTATAACAGAATCAAAAAGGTAGGCCACATACTATAACAGAATCAAAAAGGTAGGCCACATACTATAACAGAATCAAAAAGGTAGGCCACATACTATAAACAGAATCAAAAAGGTAGGCCACATACTATAAGAATCAAAAAGGTAGGCCACACACTATAACAGAATCAAAAGGTAGGCCACATAGGCACAAAAAGGTAGGCCACATACTATAACAGAATCAAAAAGGTAGGCCACATACTATAACAGAATCAAAAAGATAGGCCACATACTATAACAGAATCAAAAAGGTAGGCCACATACTATAAAGAATCAAAAAGGTAGGCCACATACTATAACAGAATCAAAAAAGGTAGGCCACATACTATAACAGATTCAAAAAGGTAGGCCACATATATAACAGAATCAAAAAGGTAGGCCACATACTATAACAGAATCAAAAAAGGTAGGCCACATACTATAACAGAATCAAAAAGGTAGGTAGGCCACATACTATAACAGGGTAGGCCACATACTATAACAGAGGTAGGCCACATACTATAACGGCACGAAAGATTTGTTTCTTAGAACGAAATATATTTATGTTGAAGCACTAGATAATTTGCCAATTTTGACCCGGAGAAAAGATTTCAGCTGACAAAATTATCGAATCAAGAATTTACTCAACATGTTCACCATAAGAAGGATGTGATACTAAGTTGCAAGTTTGGAAATGATATTATTAAATCTAATCGGTTTGCAGGACTTGCCTCAGTTTCTCATAAATTAAATGTTTAAGAATTCCAATTCCGCATTCCTACACAAATAGTGTTTTTAATTCAGTACCAACTGCATGAAAAAAAAAAAAAAAAATAAGAAGCTTAATATCTTGGTAACTAAAAAAAAAAAATTATTAAAATCTTATAGACCAATGGGTACTTTTATTTGAAGTACAATTTTAGATGTAACCCCCGACCAAAAAAAAAAAAATTGAATGACGAAAAAATTTCTATTCTTAATCCTTCCCTTTTTATTGTTACATTTTTATGGGGTAAAAAAAGAGAAAAATAAACGAATACATTTTCTAACATTGTAACTCAGAAAAATAAAATTGATTCAAACCACTTACGAGCTTAGGGTAATACTTAAAAAAAAATTTTAAATGTACGTATTTACCTAACCCTTTCGCCTCGGGTAGGATGTGACACAAAATCGCAAGTATAAGGCATCCTCCGAGGATCGAACTCGCTTATACAGTAGTAATGCATTTGCGAGACTAGTTTGCAAACAATTACACTAAAATGGGACGTTCTTATTCTTTACACAAACTGTTCACCACGTGTAGGATGTGACACACGATCACAAATATTGGGAATCCAGCAAAGATTAAATTCATTATTCTATAGTAATGGATCAGCCGGACTATCTTGCTTACTATTACACTCCGATAAGATGCTCTTTTCAAACCTGTTCATCATGTGTAGGATGTGACACAAGGTCACAAGTAAGGGGTGGCGGTTGGCATCCATCCATCTACTGAAGACGATGGCGTAGTGTCCATTTTTTTCTCATTATTATTTATCTGCAACTGCGTGAGTGGCTGAGCATACCAATTTTTGAGTGGCAATCTCTGGTGAAGTGACTGCAAACAAACAGTGATGCTTGCTAGGGTTGCTGTTGTCTCTCCTTCCTTTTGGCTCTCTTTTCTGTGGCGGCTTCTTTCCTCTCTTTTTCACTCCTTTTCGTTCCTTGTTAGACAAGAAGTCGCGAGGTTGCAAAAGTCTCCCATGTGTTGATGTCGATGTGGCATGTCTTCATGTTCCTCTTGCAGACATCTTTAAAGTGCAGGCGTGGTCTCCCTTCTGGTCGGGTACCCTCCTCTAATTCACCATACAGCCCGTCTTTGAGGATACGGCCTTTGTCCATCTTCCTGACGTGACCAAGCCAACACAGGCGTCTCTCGCAGATAATCGTAAGCATGCTGTTCATGTTTGCTCGTTTCAGCACGTCTGTGTTGGGCACTTTGTCCTGCCAGCATATGCGTAGAATGCGGCGTATGCATCTTTGGTGGAAATTGTCCAGTTTCCTCACGTGGCAGGGGGATATAACGAAAAAAATGACCATTAAACCACGATGGAACGCCATCATTATATACCCAACACGTTCGCCGTGGGTAGGATGTGACACAAGGTTGCGGGTATGGGGCATTCAGCGTGGATTGAACTCGTCATGCAGTAGTAATGTATGTGAGCGTATAGCTTGCTGACTGTTACACCGCAATGGGATTCATTCCTTATTTACCCGAATCGTTCACCACAGGTAAGGCGTGACCAAAGTTCCCAAGTGCGGGGCATCCAGCGAGAATCGAACTTGCTATTAAGTAGGAATGGTTGTGAAACTAGCTTGCTTCATCCATAAATGATACGCCTCTAATATTTTGTTAAAAAAAAAAAAAACATTAAATAAACAAACATTGTAATATATGAATTCTTAGCATTTTTTTAATTTGATGAGAATTTGTAAAATTATTTCCTCAATCCTCTCTTCATCTTTTCTTCTCAATCATTGGTGTTCTTAAAATCATTTTATTTCGGTCTGGACCGGGTCTTCTGCTAGTATATATATATATATATTATATATATATAATATATATATATTACATTGTTGCAATATTCCACCGGATGTGGACAGACTAGCAAATAAAATATTTTTCACAATAGAACACCACAAAGGTAAGAGACCGATTTTATCTTCTCAATAGCTTATATATTAATAATATTAATTTGACGTTTCAAAGTCCAAAGATGAGGAAAACTTTCCATTGGGGACTTCTCTCTCTCAAATCATCCTTTATTTTTTCTTTTGTAAAGGATTTTTCCTTTATTGCCATTAATCTTTAACTATATTATATATATATATATATATATATATTATTACTCGAGTTTCACATAAGGATTTCAGGGTTAAATCCATGAACTAATCGGGACACCGATTAATAGCAGTCGATTTCACGTGTGTGGTCATTGCATTAAAAAGTTCGAACATTTTAATGCAATGACCACACACGTGAAATCAACTGCTATTAATCGGGTCTCGATTAATTCAGTAGATTTAACCCTGAAGATCCTTATGGTGAAGCTCGAGTAGGTTATCTCTTGTACCATTTTATAATAAATTTGCTCTACTTAGTATTGAGCACTTTGTATTTGTTATATCGCTGACTTACCCCTCTGAATTCTACACTTACTAACCATCGTGACCAAATTCACCGGTAAGTCAACTTTTCCTTTATATATATATATATATATATATATATATATATATATATATATTATTTTTAGTTTATATTTTTATATTTTTTTAAAGCTGAGCAATCATCAGATGTTTTTGAAATGCAAATATATAAATATGGTGAAATGTGTGCGTTTGATTAACTGTATTCGCGTGTCACTTGTTTGTTTACGTGTATTGCGTGTGTAATGTATAATGTCGGATGCCCTGTTTTGTTCGTACGTGTACGCATGTTGGCATGAAGATACACATGCATTTATATTGGTGTAATGTAATTTGTCTATGGTTTCCCTTTTTAGATGTCCATGGAGGCGGGATCTTCTCCAATTGAAAGCGAGGCTGCTATTTTGCATTGAAAAAGCACCTTCAAGTGGTGAGTTTAATCTATCTATACATATATAAAGGGCAGTTGTGTGTATCTGTATGTCCGGAGGAAACTTCGAAAATAAAACAATTAACGACATAGTAAATGTATATACACATTAAATATCACCAGGGCTTGGTTTTTGAGCAAAAATAATAGTGATTTGATTTATATTCGTGAAGATAATTATAAAAAAAAATTTAAATGATAACAGCATGGATTTTTTTTCATTTAATATTTTAGATAGTAGACATAACATTTCTTTTCAGAGTAGCTGGATCAATGCAAGGTCTTTTTTTTTACATAGGGATTTAAATGGGGCATCCCACGAGGATTCAACTCATGATTCAGTAATAATGGATCAGGGACTAACTTTAAAAAAATTCCCCTCTACCCAGGCGATGCCGGGTAGCCGTTGCTAGTTTTATTTATAAACTAGATGAATCATGAAACACTTGAATAATATATATATATATATATATATATATATATATATATATATAGCAAAGTCTTGTGTTGTTACTAAAAAACAAACAAACAAACAAACAACACACATCACCAATGCCCCTGGTCCACTCTGACCCTGAGTGGTAGTACCTGTTAGGGTCCCATCTATGGGTTAAATAGAAAAATGTATTTAATATTTTTTAGTATCCATTAAGAATGAATTTTATTTCAAAACTTTATCGGCATTAAATGACCCACTGAGGTTGATATGCCGTGAAAACAAAACCAACCAAACCAACCAAACAACACAAGTACAAAAGATCCAGTTTTTAATAAGAAACATGTATGATCCAATAATAGACAGATCTAGAATAACAGAAGATCCAGCTAAAGCCGAAGAGATAAACAGAACGGCCCGAGCTAAGATGGAAGATAAAAGAAATGCAAGATAAGTATCTAAGTAAAGAAGACAAGCACACCTGTGCAGCCACCGTAATGCAGGTGTATACTACACTACTGCACTATGCGTAAGAGGAGACGCAAGATGAAGATGCTATGCAACATAACCATCATTACTGGGACTTTATGCTATTGTTACATAATTATGGATCCCTAATATCTTTTTAAGGTAGTATAGAAATCCTTATGGCGATCAGTACAGCTGATGGCCTTGAGAGTGAGTGACAATGCTTGACCTCACTCTGACCTTGCCTTGCGGGATAGACCGTGAGAATCGGAAGGCAATAGAGCCCCTTCCGGTTTAAGGATACTCAGTTAAAAGTCAGTCAGTTGGAGTTAGGGCTTAGAAGCGAAGCTAGTAAGATGTGAGCTGACTGCGCAGTTGTCTGGTCTGGGGGATCTGGAATAAAGTAACATCAAAAGTAAATCGAAGTCTTGTTGTTATTACTAAAAGCTAACAATGACACAAGGCTTCTGATAAGAAATGATCCCCGACAAAGACCCGGAGTCCCCAAGAAACACCACGACAAGACCAGACCAAGATAGAAGATAGATGAGGGCCGCACATGACAACTAAGTCTTTAGATCATTCTTCTACATTAACAGAATAAGAAATGATTGCTATCATTGATTTCTTTATTGTTAACTGAAAGCCAATGAATACATATCTAAAAAAAACATTCTTGTTAAAAAGAAAGGAAAAAAGACTGTTACTGATGGAGTTCAAATAATAAAACATACAAGTATCACTGTCATTTTTAATTATAGCCATGTGTTGATTGAAAGCAGGAGAAGGCAAGAGGAAAGATTCACTTCCTATCATTGACTGAGTTAGTCTCTTCCTTCCACAACTCAAATGAAGGGGTGTGATACAATGCATTCATAACAGACTGTTTCTTAACAACACATTGTCCAAATGAAAATAAACAACCAATTTCACCCAAGAATTTTTGGTAAATTTTTTTTTTAAACCTGGGGTACTATAAAAGATAGAAGATAGATGATAGAAGATATACCAGATCCGACCAGAAGAATAGATGACAGAGTAAGACGTAAGAAGGTATATAACATATATAGATATTTAGTGCCGTTACAGAAAATGCACTACGCAACACTATTGAAATTTACCGATATTTTCTAAATAATTTCTGGTCATTTGAAAATGGTTTAAATTTCACGATGAAGGTTGCAAAAACCGAAAGGTTATAACGTTAACTTCACCATCTATATTTAATGTGTATACATATTTACTTTGTCATTAATTGTATTATTTTCGAACTTTCCTCCGGACTAGTATTATCTGCGTTATTCGGACTATTGTCCCCATCTTTATTGTTATTTGTACAACGTTTCGGCCGATATGCCCTCCGTCCTTCTTCAGGTATTTCTTGTCGGACTCGGGAACCTTCTTTTCGGAATCGGGAACCTTTTTGTCGTAATCGGGAACCTTCTTGTCGTAATCGGGAGCCATCACGGAACTTTGAACCTAACCCTTTATTCAGTCCACGGGGTATCCTGTTCTCATTCCGCTAACCGAAGCTGGGGTAGGAGTTGTGTTAATTATTTTTCTATGTTACTGCCTGTACTTATTATAAAGGGCAGTTGTGTGTATATGTGTGTCCAATTGGACACATGGCCTAGTGGATAAAGTAGTTAGGTTAAGACGGATCTAAGTGACAGTTATCTCTGGATTCTGGGTTCAATCCTAAGTAGAGGCAGTAACATAGAAAAATAATTAACACAATTCCTACCCCAGCTATGACAAGAAACACCTGAAGAAAGCCGGAGGGCACATCGGCCGAAACATTGTAAAGATAACAATAAAGATGAGTCCGAAAAATCCAAATAATAGAATGTATCAAGATTCATCTAAAAAATTCAGATAATAAAGACCTGAAGAAGGTCGGAGGGCACATCGGCCGAAACGTTGTAGAGATAATACTAAAAATGAAGACCATAGTCCGAATAATCGAAATAATACTAATGAATTCTAGTATTGCTTTGAGAAGAAATTTTCTTCTTTTGTTTTTGCCAAAAGATTTTTGTTGATAAAAAAAAATGTAAAAGTTGTGAAAAAATCAGATTGAAAATAAAAGATTGTGTTTCTCGTGTTTTATTTCATTTGTTGCAGACAATAAGAAATCAAAATGACGAAAATACAAATGAGAAAAAAAAGGGAAGTTGAAAAAAAAAAGAATATTTAAAAAAAATAATGTAATTGATTTTGATCTATTTCAGTCTATTCATATTGACTTATTTGGTAATGTTGTTTTTATAGCAGTCTGCTTCTATCTATACATCGGTCAATGTCTTTGCAGGCTATCTATCTATCTACATCTGTTCACATCTATCTATGATGAAAGGAATAATAAAAGAAAGAAAATGCTGAATGGCAGCACTGAACAACCACAAATTCACAAAAAATAGATGTATAGCTAGATGGAATTATATGTATAGATAGATAGAATTTATCAGTCAAGAGTGGTTCCCCTTTTTATGTTAGAGTTATAGGAAATAACACTATTCTGCATTTCTTTTTTAATAATACACGTTTCTTGACAATGCTAGGAGGATACTGTCCGAAAGACATGATGTTTCAATCAGAAAGGGAGTCATTTGGTTTGGTTTGTTTTGTTTTACGGCATATCAACCTTAGTGGGTCATTTAATGCCGATAAAGTTTTGAAATAAATCAATTCTTAATGATAATACATTTTTTTTATAAATACATTTTTCTATTTAACCCATAGATGGGACCCTAACAGGTACTACCACTCCGGGTCAGAGTGGACCAGGGAGCAATGGTGATGAAGGGGTGCTCCACATTCCCCAAACCTCAAAAACTGGAACCTCCCCATCAGATAGAGTTTAACGTCATTCCCAGGACATGTAGACCTCAGCCACCGCCTTCTAGCACCCAGATGATAAAAAGGGGTTGGGGCTTGCCATAAGGGCAATAGGGTTGGGAAAATCATATAGGTGCTATGGCTTGACGTGACCAGCCGATTGATCGGAGGGGGCCTCTCCGACCGCCCGTCTAGCCCAAGATAGGGCCAAAGTGGAGTATTGCATGTCATGAACTGCTCATCCACCTGGGCTCTATTCTTAAGCATCACGGGTCGCCACCCACGGCCAACAGGTGGCCCCATTGGGGGAGTCTTACCCCTTTGCAGAGGAGCAGTCGGTGCATTCTAACGCCCAAGCCGACAGGGCGGGAGTCATTTTGTATCCACTGGCGAATTTTTAACAAGCAAATAGAAATTGATAGAAATAATAAACAAAAAAGAATAAAGACATCGAGAAAAAGGAATTTAACTAAATGTTTTTCACTGAACAGATGGACTCGCCAATCCTAATACATTTTCTGCCCGGATTATAGTGGTATGTCAAACACTTAAAAAAAAAACTTGAAAAAACCTTCTAAAAAGATTTTCTTTTATACGAAAATTTCTTCTGACTATGACTTAAACTAGTTGAGAAAAATAAATGACATAAAAGAAATATTCCTTTTGTCTTATTACGTTTTGTTCTTATATATATATATATATATATATATATATATATATATATATATATATATATATATATATATATACATATATATATATATATATGGTGGTGGACTCTCCTATCAAGAACGATAGATGAGGGTCAGCAGTGAGTGATTTGATTCCTCCCATGTTGTGGATGCTGTCAAGAAGACATTTTATGTTTCCTCGAGTGTGACAGCAGCCCAGCCCTGCTGTGAGCCATGAAGCCACACTGACAAACGTAATGATCCAAGGCAGGAGTTAAATATATATATATATATATATATATATATATATATATATATATATATATATATATATATATATATATATATATATATATATATTATATATATACATATATATATATATATATATATATATAATATATATATATATATATATATATATATATATATATATATATATATGTATTACACAGATACTATATAAATTAGGTTTAAGTAAAGCACCTGCTATGCTTATACATATTCGTCTCTGTCTATATGTACGTAAGTTCATATATATATATATATATATATATATATATGTATGTGTGTGTGTGTGTGTGTGTGTGTGTGTGTATGTGTGTGTGTGTGTCAGTGTGTCATTATGTCTGTGTGTGTAATACATTTTATATTAGGTCAGTGACTCAACAAGATATAGGTAAACGTTGTCATGTGGCTGTGTTTGTATGTAGGAATATGCGTATTTTATTTACCACCAGATATATATATATATATATATATATATATATATATATATATATATTATATATACAGACGCACACACACACACACACACACATATATATATATATATAACATATATATATATATATATATTACTGTGTGAATGACTCAACAGTCGGTCGGATTCGGGAGATACGAAGGAGACAGGAAAACAGCAGATGTGACGGAAGCAACGATAGTTCGATCGATGGAAACAGTTGTGAACATCGTGCGCATGCCCGGTAGAACATACTCAGCACGAAAGTCCTTACTTGTCACGTGACAGTTAGCCAAGAATTCGATTGGCCTCAGCCGCCAACTTTTTCCGTCGTTACCTTGGCGCCTACCGAGGCAAGTTGCAGCGTGCTGTGTGTCTCACCAGGTGGCGGGGCTGTTGCAGGAAACGTGACCGAACGCTCTCAGTGCATCCCTACCGCCATGTTGATTTTTGTTTTCGACTCAGAAAAAAAATATCTACTGTATATCTATTCCAAATATTTCTTTTTTTTTCTTTCTTTTTTTTTAATTGTTTCATTCTTCCTTTTTTTTACGATATTTTCGTTTGCATTGTTTTTTAAAAAAATTCTTTCGTTTTTTTATTTCTTTCATCGTAAATGTTTCTGTTTCTTCTGGTCTTTTTCGTTTTTTTCTTCTTTTTTTCTTTCTTTATGATATTTGTGTATTTATTTTCTCATTCTTTCTTTCTTTCTTTCTTTCTTCAAATATTCATTTTCTTTCTTTTTCCTTTCTTTTTTTCTTTCATTCTTTCTTTCTTTCTTTGTTTACTCAAAGTTTCATTTTCTTTCTTCTTTTTTTTTCTTTCTTTCTTTCTTTCTTTCTTTCTCTTTCTTTCTTTTTTCTTTCTCTTCTTTTCTGTGCTTTCTTATGGTTTCGTTTATCTTTCTTTGTTTTTCTTCCTTTCTTTCTTTCTTAAATATTCATTTTCTTTCTTTTCCTTTCTTTTTTTTCTCTCATTCTTTCTTTCTTTCTTTGTTTAATCAAAGTTTCATTTTCTTTCTTTCTTTTTTCTTTCTTTCTTTCTTTTTTCTTTCTTTCTTTCTTTCTTTCTCTTTCTTTCTCGTTCTTTCTTTCTTTCTCTTTTCTGTGCTTTTTTATGGTTTCGTTTTTCTTACTCAGAAAAGTCATTTTTCTTTCTTTTTGTTCTTTCTGATATATATTCGTTTACATATTTCACCAAGGATTCTATTTTCATTACTCCTCTTATCATTTCTTTCTTTCTTCGAAAATATTTTCTTTTCTATCATTTTCCCCATCTTCTTCTCTTCTTCTTCTTCTTCTTCTTCTTCTTCTTCTTCTTCTTCTTCTTCTTCTTCTTCTTCTTCTATCCCATGCTTTCCTCTTACCCTTCTCATTTCTAAATCCTCTTTTTCTCTAAGCTTTTCCGTTTCCTTCTTTCCCTCTCTTCTATTAGTTGGTCTCCATGCCAACAACAACAAAACAACAACAATCACGTGACAGCCGGTCCTTTGGGTTTGCCAGACAAAACGCACTTGTACGTCTATTTGCGGGAAGTAAAGGATCTGACAGCAAAAATAGAAGAAGAATGGAAATCAAGGGAAGTCAAAACAAATAAAAGGGTTTAAAAGCATATTGAGAGGGTTTTTTGATAAAGATGAGGAAATTAGAGAGAGAGAGAGAGAGAGAGAGAGAGAGAGAGAGAGAGAGAGAGAGAGGGGGTTGTGGAGAGAAAGATAGGAGGAGGAGGATAGTGGAGAGAAAGAGGAGGATAATGTAGAGAGAGAGAGAGAGAGAGAGAGAGAGAGAGAGAGAGAGAGAGAGAGAGAGAGAGAGAGAGTGTGTGTGTGTGGAGATATACATTATATATATATAATATATACACAAAACAGTCAGTCTACATTCCTCTGAAGAAGGAGAGTCAAATTTCCGAAATATTAGAATGAAATAATATATATATATATATATATATATATATATATATATATATATATATATAGTCAGTAGGTGAGTTGGCAGATTTCACAATCGCAAGTGATTTCAGAAAGCTCAAAATCATCTGTAAAAGAAAATGTTGAAATAACTGAGACATTTTATAGGTTTGTAAAAATTAGTTATCAACCGGAGGTTTAAGATTTATGCTGTCCTTTTTACCTGGATACATTTAAAAGATTATACCTTTTTTTATATTTATTTAAATGTGTTAAATTAGTTCATTGATTTTTAAACTTATTTTATCTAAAAGCTTTGGTATTTACTAACTGAATTTGGAGTCTTATAATTCAAGGTGGTTTTTTAATTATTGACTTGCATCATGCTTGTTGAACACTAACATCAATATCAAAAATTAAAAGCTCTTGTCTTAGGTTTTTTCTTTTATATACTTATTTTTTGTCTAAATGATCTATTAAGGAGGTACTTATAGAAGATTAAATAGTTTTTAAAAGTAAATTTGAACATATTTTCTGATATTTTCAAAAAATATTAGAATGAAATAAAACGAAACTTAACATCCGACAAACTCAGTTTCTTATATATTTCACTAAATCCCAAATAATATATATCATAGGCATTTATACATACATAACATATTGACTTATATGATATATATACAGTGAGAACCAGACTTAATATATATATATATATATATATATATATATATATATATATATATATCATTTCATTCTAATATTTCGGAAATTTGAGTCTCCTTCTTCAGAGGAATGTAGACTAACTGGTTTGTGTTGTTTTTATTTAATGTGTTATATATTTTACTTTGTCGTTAATTGTTTTATTTCGAAGTTTCCTCCGGACATACATACACACAACTGCCCTTTATATATATAATATATATATATATATATATATATATATATATATATATATATATAGGGCAGTTGTGTGTAATGTATGTCCGGAGGAAACTTCGAAAATAAAACAATTAACGACAAAGTAAATATATATACACATTAAATATCACCAGGATTTGGTTTTTGAGCAAAAATAATAGAGATTTGATTTATATTCGTGAAGATAATTAGAAATAAAATTTAAATGATAACAGCATGGATTTTTTTCATTTAATATTTTAGATAGTAGACATTAACATTTATTTTCAGAGTAGCTGGATCAATGCAAGGTCTTTTTTTACATAGGGATTTAAATGGGGCATTCCATGAGGATTCAACTCACGATTCAGTAATAATGGGACTAAATTTAAAAAAATCTCCCTCTACCAGGGCGACGCCGGGTAGCCACTGCTAGTATATATATATATATATATATATATATTATATATATATATGTATATATATATATATATATATATATATATATATATATATATATATGTTGAAGGCATTTACAATGCGTATAAAATAGAATAAAATATTGTCCCATATCTAATCAATTTCGAAGATATTTTCAAAAACAGTTTCTGAAGATGAAGATACTTTAAAATTGATTAGACATTGGACACTATTTTATTTTATATGCATTGTAATTGCCTTCAAAATATAAATAATAATATACTTTACTTAACAATGCTTCAAGCAAATTATCAAATACCATTATATATATATATATATATATATATATATATATATATATATAAAGTCGTCGGGGCGGCCTAAAGTCGGTATCAGCCAGTCAGCGAGGGAGTCTATCCCCTTTTTCAATAACGCTAGACCAAGGATATTGTTTCTAGCGTCTGGGATGGAGCGCCACACCTACCATCAGCTCCTTACTTTACCGCACAGATCCCTGTGCTACTCATACGCTGAGTTGGCGAGAACCGGTATCGAACTAGGAACCTTGTTGTTTCTAGCCCAACGCTCTACCGACTGAGCTAATATACGTGTGGTCGCACATGTAGATAAATGAAGGTGATGTTGTTTTTCTCATTATTCGTCAATAATATATGCATTTGTTTCTTTATGCTATATCCGTTTCCGGTTCGATATATTTCGAAAAGAAAAAAAAGCACTTATTCGGATATCACTTCCGCCTTCATCCCCGGGCCCGCCTACCTTCTTTATTCTAATCTTCTTTTTTGAAGATTTCTTCTTCCGATATCTCTTGATTCAATCAACACGTTTTCTATGTTCACCCCCCCCCTTTCTTAAGCTCCGAACTATCGCATTTGTATTTCCGCCTCGTCCTCCATTCCTTTCCCCCTTGTAGTATTCAAGTTAATTAGACCTAATTAATTAGCATATCATAGACTCTATTGTCCTTGAAGGTAATATATATATATATATATATATATATATATATATATTATAATATATATATACAGGGTGTTAGGGATAATTTTGACAGTTTCTTAAGGAAAAAAAGTTCTTGGTAACTACAAAATTTAATAGGTTGTAAAGAAATTCAATAGACACAGAAATTACACTACTGTCAACAAGTTTGAATCAAAATAACCAACATTAGCGTCGATCGCAGCCACAATTCTGTCTAGAAATTTTGGCTTTTGGACCGGTAAGACATAAAATAAATCGCGTGACCCCAAGGGGGGGGGGAGGGCTTTCTCCCCACGCAACACCTGTTCCTGTTGTATAGCCTTCTTCACTTCTTTCTTCTAGTCGTATTTTCTTCTGGCCGGCTTTGGTTCTTCTACTATAATCTTAACTTGGTCTGGTCTAGCGTCTGGTGTTGACTTGGGGATTCCGGTCTGGTCTTCTATTGGGGATTTCTCCTTATCAGAAACCCTGTGTCATTGTTAGTTTTTAGTAAACACAAGACTTCGATTTTCTTTTAATGTTATTCGGTAAATCCCCAACCCAGACATAACATAGCGCGCGCATGCAGAGTTACAGTTTAGACAGAGCATCATGGCCGACTGCTCTGTCTGACGTCCACTGCAAAACTAAACTAAAGCTCCTTACTATTCTTAAACCGGAACAGGTTCTTCTATGCCTTCCGGTTCCCACGATTTATCCCCGGAAGGCAAGGTGAGAGTGAGGTCAAACGCCGTCACTCATTTTCAGGGCCATCAACTGCACTGATCGCCACCATATCTCTATACTACCTTACATAAGTATGAAAAGGGTCATCCCTTCAGAATTACAGGGGATTGACTATAATCTTATGCCACCGCATAGATTATGTAACATTCCCACGTCGAAAAATGGCAGGCTGAAGCGTCCCAAAAAGGGGATGCCGAGAGGATACACGCACTTTTTGCACTGCATGAGCTTCGGTTTGTGCGTCCCCCCCACACACACGTTAAAAAGTCTTTGCGTCCGGCCTATTTATTTAGTTGAGGTTATGACACACATAAAAAATAAGAATTCAGCGCATAAGCAACTCCAGATAATCAGGGTTTACATTTTGTATTTCATCCTGGACGATTTGGATGGTCTGATTTTTAACCAGAGGATGTTGCTAGATGATAACGCTACATACAAAAAATCAAAAAAACAATTTACCTACAACTCGCCACAAAAGTGTACAATTTACTTTTAGTTAAAATATTAAATCCCTCAATAAATAATTTTCTAAAGGACCTATGTAGTGAGTTTATGACTCCTTAGGTACTGAAGACGTTTCATCCTGTGACTTGTTTTGAGTTGTTCATTTCTTGACCACTTTCCTTCTATCTACAGCATATATATATATATATATATATATATATATATATGCTGGATAAAACAGTTTCGTCCGTATTCACGCGGACGTCTTCAGTCAGAGTAACTTTATTAAAGCAAAGCATACGTTTAAGTACAGGTGGTTTGGTGGTAGCGGGAGTAGCAGTGGCGCCGGAGAGGTCAAAGGGGTGGGTGTGTAGTGATATGAGATAAGGAGGACGGGGATTTTGAGTTGTTCATTTCTTGACCACTTTCCTTTTATCTACAGCATATCGTCGGATCCTAAACCCATCCACCCTACCTTCATAATATATATATATATATATATATATATATATAATATATATATATAGTGTTTCCTTTTGGCATTCCCCTTTTGGGGCGCTCCAGCCTGCCACTTTTCGACGTGGAAACAGGTGTTGCGTGGGGAGAACCCCCCCCCCTTGGGATCACGCGATTTATTTTATGTCTTACCGGTCCAAAAGCCAAAGTTTCTAGACAAAGAGCACAAATGCCAAGTGAGTGTTTTTCCTGACTTCCCACCAGGCCGGATTGACATAAGCACTTTTTTTTAACGTAGCGAGCAACGCACAAACCGAAGCTCAGGTGACCAGCGCAAAAAGTGCGTAAATCCCTTCGGCATTCCTAATTTGATGCGCATTAGGCACAGGGCAATAAACGGCCCTGTCACATTTTTATGAGGGGACAGGACATGACTTTCAGTAAATGAGATATTGCTACCGAGTAAATGTAATAAAAAATTATTGATTCAAGGATTTTTTCAAAATCGCTCTGTTCATAGTTGGCTCTCATAGATTTGATGTATTTTGTTTAATAGCATATCAACCTTTGTGGGTTATTTAATGCCAAAGCCACCCTTGTAAAAGAACAGTAGTGTTATTAATTAACCCATATGTTTTCTGTAAATCTCTCTTGGTATATATTGCTAGAGTGTGTAGACTTTGATCTAGTGCAAACAAAATACTATCAAGCAAGTATTTGAAAAAAAAGTTTTCATGACAATAAAACCACCCAGGATTTTACATTTTCTAAAAGAAATGGGATTTTACTACGAATCCAAAACATAGTCGGCATTAAATGACCCACCAAGGTTGGATTGCCGTAAAACAAAACAATCAAACAAATTTAACCCATATCTAGGCGGGGGCGATAAAGAGGTTCATAATCTTCCTAACTCTATTACTCTGAAAATGAACGTAATAACACGACTGGAGTTCGAACTCGCCTACTTTGATATTGCAGTCCTGTACATTATGCACTACACCATTCCCATAACATTAATAATATAATTACTAGCAGGACCTGCGTATATACCACTGTATGATAATTTGATTATTACAACTTTTGAGGTGTTTACTAAAGAGCTATTACCAAATAGTTCAATATGTAAAAAGTATAATAAACTTGATCTCTCTCTCTCTCTCTCTCTCTCTCTCTCTCTCTCTCTCTCTCTCTCTCTCTTTGTTCTTTCTTTCCTTCTTTTAATATCTTCATTATGTTCGATTGAAACAGATTAGCGTTATCTCTTTCACGCACTCACCCTCACCGTCTCTGTCTGTCTGTCTGTCTGTCTCTATCTCTCTCTCTCTCTCTATCATTTCCTTTTATACAATGGAAGGAAATGTAAAATTAATTTGATTGAAACGGAAGTTTTCTCGGCGACCACCAGAGGGCGCAAGAATTTTAGTTCATGGATCTTTTTATTTTTTTTTGTATTTTCAAATTTTGTCTCCAAGGATAATCTTCATTTTAGATAGAAGAACATTTTTGCAGAAGTCAGTTGCGTCCTTTGGGAGACCACCTCCATTTGGTGAATTGAAATCAAGGACAACAATGGAAGATAATTAACAATCAGGGATTTTAGAAGCATATTTAGTTTCATTGCATCAACATCTTGTGCAAAACAACATCCGACAAGAAAACTGAATAGGGCATAACTTTCAATTTAAAATATATTAAACTACGCAATCGCCTATTACAAACGAAATACATTACAGTGTCCCCTAATATATATATATATATATATAATATATGTATATATATATATCTTATTATAATGGAGATTGTGTGTTTTTTCTGTCTGTAACCGAAACTATATTACTACTTCAAGTCACAATTCCCTTAATTATTTACGTCAAATTCTCCATGATTTCATTCTTTAAACCTTCAGTTATTAATAAAATTGTATTACATTATTAATACTGTTGACCATATCTACGTACTAATAACATGCAATTGTATTTGTATATACAACAAAATAGCGGTTTCCAGTTTGAACGAGAAGCCTAATTTGCATATTGATATTTAAAATTTGATTTTAATAAATATGTGCTTGGTATTATTGATTTCTAATTGTTTGGTTTTATCTTAAGTAATATAAACAAAAATCTCGTGGATAAATCTTTAAAAAAATTTATTTACAAGAAGAAATAACTGTAATATTATCCTTTACTTCCTATTTTAACTAAATAGTTAAATTAGGAAAATTTACCAATGAAAGAGGGGAGTAATGGAAAATGATGGAATAGTTAGTTTCAAAGTTTTTCTATTTTTCGATTATACCCCCTCTGTTGCAGATCTTTTTATCTGCATTCTTAGTCAGTTTCATTAGCCTTTCTAATTTAATATGATATTTTATTATATCAAAACTTAAATACTTGCACCCGGAGGATGCATATATTTGCTAGTATATATAATCAAGAAATGAACCAACGAATATAATAAAAAATGAATAGAATAATAGAAAAAGATATTTTCTGAAGGATCTCTCCCAAATGAAAAAAAAACCTTTGAGAGCGGTCATTAATAGAAAAAAAACCTTTTCATATTCTATGGGACTCTTTATAAAAGCATTGAATTAATTATCATATAAAATATTGGATGGGATAAAATAATGTCTTACCTTTGTAAAGTTATATTGAGAAGTAATTCGAATATTTTTGTGTCTAGCCTAAGGAAGGGCCAAAGTGTTACAATTCTCTCTCTTTTCTCTCTCTCTCTATCACGCAAGAACTCATTCTCTCACTCACCGTTTATATTCCCGATATCAATGTGGGTATATAACAAAAGTAGAGTGTTGCATGTCATGGACTGCTCATCCACCAGGTTCCGTCCTTAAGCATTAGGGGTCGCCACCCAGATTCAACAGAGTCGAGGGGTGTCTTACCACTCTGCAAAAGTGCTGATTGGAGATCACCAAAGCTCCCCTCCTAAAAAAAAAAAAAAAATTGCTATGTCGTCTGACAGGTTAATATTACGGAAAGTGACCCTTGGGAAGTTCGGGAGGTGACCCAATAGATAATATAGTTGAGCCAGGTGTGTGTGTGGGGAGCGGGGGGTAGAGAATGTAGCCATGTCGAACACTGTAGTGAATGTCGAAGAATTGTGATTCCTGACCATAGACACGAACTTTTGTGCGGGTGGGGGTGTAGTTATCTTTCAGTAGAAGTTTCGGCAGGCTAGCATCTACTTCCATCAATCTTTCAAAGAAGTCAACGATCAACTGAGTGAAATGCAGCGGCGAAGTCTATGAAATAAACAATAGTTTTTGTTTGCTAAAAGCACCAATGACAAAGTTTGAAGATCTGATTATGATGTTTTTCGAGTGTCGAGAGGAGACTTTAAACATCATAAACAAAGGCTTACAAGCTTTTCCTTGTTTCCACAGTGTTTTTTTCTTCATATGATTTATGTTTATTAGCTCAGTTGAGCCCCATTGATGATTTAATTAAAACCGAAACGTTTTAGCGTCGGCTTTCTAAATGTAAATCTTTGACATATTTTCTTGTTTTTTCAAAAACTTTATTCATAAACACACACACACACACACACACACACACACACACACACACACACACACACCGACTCTGGAATGAACGGGGCATTAGGCTTGCAACCAAGATACAGGTATATAGAGCTGTTGTTCTTACCACTCTTTTGTACGGCTCGGAGTCATGGACACTGTATCGAAAACAGATTCGGCAGTTAGACGTTTTCCACAAAGGTTGCCTAACAATATTTGTTTTATTTATTCTCACTGACAGGGAAATACAGTGGATGGTTTTAGATACATCAGAGATAAATTTATTTCAACTACTTTCACCAAATCGGATTATATAATGAATAAAAACATAGTTAAATAGACCTAATATGTAATTCGTGTCCATTATAAAACCAAATTTGAAATCCGGGGTTGAAGTAGCTGAATTAATTTATTTCTGATAGATTAAGCTTTTTCATATATTTATCTATAATATACTCTGTATGTGTGAAAATATGCACATACACTGATATTCATATATATGCACGCAAAATCTTTATATGTACGTTTGAATTTGAGAATTCAAACGTACATATAAAGTATGTGGTTGACTACAGTGTTTAGCAACTCCACGTAGGCATCTGAGGGTCCTCCAACACTTTTTTCTGCAGAACTTTGAGGAATTCTACTGTATGTTTGAATCCTATCAGGGAAACACTTGAAACCATTTACTCACACACACACACTCTCTCTTTCTCTCTTTCTCTCTCTCTCTTTCTCTCTCTCTCTCTCTTGCTCACACACTCACACACCCACATATACAAGGTGTGTCAAAAAAGTGTCGAGATTTTTGTACGTTTTGACACACCTTGTATACTGAAAAAAATAACGTACCATTCATTAATTTTTTCAGAATACAAGGTGTGTCAAAAAGTACCAAGTTTAAAACTGTATTTACCAAGATAAAAATAAAGAATGAATGGAACGTTATTTCTTTTAAACATAACAAACGATCTGATTGCGTTCGTATAGCAGAATTTCTCGAAAATCTGCAGAAAAATTGTTGGAGGACCCTGGCATTGGAATACGGGTTTGTCACTTGAATTGAATGTTTCAGCCTCTATCATGAATCTTGCACTCAATTAAGACCTCCGCTACTACTCACACAAGCGTGTCAGAGGTCAACTGCTCCTAGAAAAGGCCCGTGAAAATCGTCTGATAAAGGTGAAGAAACTTCTGAGCAAAGTGAAACATCCTGCTGAACCACAAACAATCTGGTTCTTTTCCGATGAGAAAAAAACTTTTGCCAAGATCAAAAGCACAACATGCAAAATAACAGATGGCTTGCATACAGTCCAAAGGACATTCCTCGAGTCATGCAGACTAAATGTCCCCAAACTGTGATGGTTTTCGGATGTGTGTCCTCTGAGGGTCATGTGATACCTCCGCATTTTTTCAAAGAGGTTATCAGGTTGAATTCAGATGCCTACGTGGAGTTGCTAAACACTGTAGTCAAGCCCTGGATAACAAGGGTAGACAACGGTAGGCCATATGTATGTCAGAATGATTCAGCCCCCTGCCACACCTCTGGAAAAAGTCAAAAATGGTTGTCGGCGAGTTTTTACGACTACACCATTCCCAATGTTTAGCCTCCGAACTCCCCAGATCTTAACCCCATGGATTATTATGTATGTGGTGCTGTTGTGAAAGGCACCAATTGCCGTGCCAGTACTACAAATAGCTAGTTAATCAATAGAATTAAGGTAGATTTTGAGACTCTTCATAGGGAAACTGTAACATCAGCTTGCTCCAGGTTCCGGAGCAGGATTGAGGCTGTGATCGACGCTAATGGCGGTTATTTTGAGTGAAACTTGTTGACAGTAGTGTAATTTCTGTGTCTGTTGAATTTCTTTACCATCAATTAAATTTTGTAGTTACCAAGAACTTTTCCTTTTTCTTTAAGAAACTGTCAAATTTATCCCGAAAACACTATATATATATATATATTTATATATATATATATATATATATATAATATTAGCTTCAAGAACATTAGAGTTTATATATATAATATATATATATATATATATATATATATATATATATATATATATATATATATATATATACTGATTCTTCTAATTGAGAAAATTCAAGTGTTGACAATTGGTTATGTCATAGATTTATTATTTGAGACAAGGCTGTTAACTTTATTTCACCTTTCGTCAACTGAAGCGCCCGTCATATTAACACACCAATTAACGACAGACCAATAATGTCTGTCGGCAAAGTTTTCACTCGAAGAAACAGAAATTTCCACAATCTCTTCGTCAACATTCATCCTCACGTTTCCATTTTCCTAAAAAAAGAAGAAAAATAAAAAAAATAAACGATTCTCCCGGCATGCCTCACGGCTTCAAAGTTCGGTGAGACGCTAAAAAATCTCGTGATGATTGTTTGTGACAACAGATCAAGGGAAGTAATTTATATTTCATAAAAAAAGAGAAGACAAGTAAAAAGATTTTAAAAGTGTTTTAGGATTTCTTGAAAAAAAATTTCTAAGAGCATTTCAAATGAAATATGAAGAGAAACTCAAAATTGTTTTTTATTGTCAAAGAAAGAAAGAAAGAAAGAAAGAAAGACAGAAAGACAAAAGAAAAAAGAAAGAAAAAAGAAAAAAGAAAGAAAGAAAGAAGAAAGAAAGAAAAATGAAAAGAAAGAAAAAAGAAAAAAGAAAAAGAAAAAAGATAGAAAGAAAAATAGAAGAAATAAAGAAAGAAAGAAAGAAAAAGATAAAGAAAGAAAGAAAGAAAGAAAGAAGGAAAGAAAGAAAAACAGAAAAAAGAAAGAAAGAAAGAAAAAAGAGAAAGAAAGAAAGAAAGAAAAAAGAGAAAGAAAAAAAAGAAAGAATGAAAAAAGGTAAAGAAAGAAAGAAAGAAAGAAAGAAAAAGAAAACCAAAGAAAAAAGAAACTGGAATAATGTTTGCCTCTCAAAACCTCTGATGGGACAGGAGAGCGGCAAACATTATTCCAGTGACGAGGATGTGAAACATGTAGTGAAGAAGTGGCTCAAAGAACAGTGAACAGAACTTTATGGGACAGGGATAAATATTCTCATTTGAAGGTGGAATATTGCTATTGAGAGAAACGGTAACTATGTGGAGCAGTAGGGATATGATTCACAGAGGATCAGCTTCATTTTGATGTATGATACATGTTCCTGTGTTGGTACTTACACCTGTCCTAAACAAAATGGCATTACTTTTTTTTTTACTCACCCTCGTAATAAAATGAAAACTTGCGAAACCTCTGATCTTTATTCCCTTGCCTAAGGATAAATAAACACCCTGTGTTTGTTATATAAAAAAAAATTAGCGTGAAAAATTATTTGACTTGCGTAAAATCTTTTTCTCTTTTTTAATTGTTTAAAAGATATCATGGCGAAATCTCAGCAAGGGAAGCATAAGATTATGCTACAAAAGGACAGTCCCGATGACAAAACCGGCGACTCCGAGGCTGATCCACTGTTCCTTCTTATTCAAGTTCTTGAAAGGGGACAGAATTTTGTAAGTATTTTCGATGACTTTTATTCTTTCTTTCTTTACAGTTTAAATAAGTTGGTAAGAATTTTATACGAGAACCGCCCTGTCGGTAGGGGCTCTAACATATGCCGACTGCACCTCTGCAGAAAGGTAAGACTTATAAGGTCGATTTGTCTCCGGCTTTCTTTTCTCGACTAGTGGTTTTACTGGACATATGACGATAGTTATCTCATGAGGGACACCCGTGGTTGTGTCTCTCATATTTAATCGAATCTTTCTTGTGGTCTATTCTTACTTCTTAGTAGCATCTGCATTTATTTAGAGCAACACTTAGTTAATTCATGGCCTTGGTCTGGTATCAATCGTAGGAGTAGATTTTCTATCCTTGAGCTCTAGCTTCTTCTTTTTTCTTAACTGATGTCTTAAGGTTATCTGTGTTGTTGGTTTGCTTTTAATTAACAACACAAAACAGACTGTAGTTTTTTACTTCATCTTGTAGCTTCTTGGCTGGTATTTATTCATCGATGGCTGGTTTCTGTATTTCTTTCTTACTTCTGAGTATGATGGTTGATTTTGTCTATTGGTCTTGTTCTGACTTTCTAGTCGTTTTTATGGTTGGTTACTTCTTAGATATTCTTAAGGTGATCTGCGTTGTTGGTTTGCTTTTGATTAACAACACAAAACATTTCTCCTGTGAATCACATTTTTATTTAATCTTCTTAATCACCGGATGGGAGCTCCAGTCTAACCCCGTCTTTATCAATCAGCGGTTTACTTAGAAACTGACAAGAACTAACAAGCCCTCTGACGGTTGCACTCAAACCGGAAGAAGAGGTCAGAGCTAAGGTAATTACCCGTCAGTCAAATCTATAAAACTCTAGGTCTGATTTGAATTCACAACTATTTTCTACACTACTGTGCATAATTGTTGGGACACCCAACAATTATGCCACATACCTTTGTGATGATAATTCTCCCCCCAGTTCTTGATTCTTGGAAATGATGTGATAGTTTTAAAGTGGGGGCTCGTTTTACAATTTAGGCATAAATTGGATCCTCCTTTTATGACCGTAATTTTGTTTTTTTCGTCGACGATGATAAAATCTGACGTTTTTATATTTTAGAGTACCAAAGCCAAAAAAAAAAAAAAAAAAAAAAAAAGAAAAAAATAACAAAAACAAAAGGTAATCTTCAACTTTTTAATCGTAAATTCTTACCATAAAATTAGGCTTGGGCATTATCTGAGCCAAGCCTAATTTTATGGTAGGAATTTACGAGTAAAAAGTTGAAGTGTAAAACGAACCCCCACTTTAAAACTAACCATTCTCACAAAATAAACTTTTTTAGAATATACACATTGAAGTGAATATTAAAATAAATAAATAAAATATATTTAGTATTGTAAAATAACGGGTGCAAGAAAAATAAAACATTTATTGCAAAAAATACGGACGTAAAATGAGGGTTCAGTTTATTTTATAGTAGGAATTTACGAGGAACAAGTTGAAGATTACCGGTATTTCTACGTCCACGCATAATGTAATGTGCTTGATGGTCGTTGAGCAAGAAGCTTCTTCCGCCCCTTGACAGGTCTTGATTTTCGTCCTGCTGGGAGACTAGCCACCCTCCTCACCAGGCAAGCTTGGTGGGGTTACCGGTTTAGTCGCCGATGATCCGACTATGAAACAGGTATTACTGGATTACATAGTACCCGTAGCGTTTACATACATATTCATTTATTTATATAACTTATAACCAGTTACAAATCATTTTTTATATTACATATTGCTATGATATCAAATTGTATTCAACAAATACAGATAATAAATAAATCACAGATAAATACGTGCGGTAAATATTTACTAACATGTAACACAGTCAATATACTATTGTTGTACACGTGTTGAAATTAAATCATACCACAGAAATGTGGTTCATTATCGTTCCACTACGTGTACCAGCAATACTTTCAAAACTGATGCAATAAAGTGAGGAGAAACTACCATCTGAGAAAACGTAGACATACATAGATATATGCTCCAAATATATACCAACAGGTAACCCAGTCAATTTACCAGTGCCATACATGTGTTGGTATTATATTATATCACAGAAGCGGTGTACATCATTGGCCCACAACATGTACCACTAATAATTTCAAAACTGATGCAATAAAGGGAATGTGGCAACGTCGGTGAGAAGAAACTGCCATTTGAGAAAACGTAGGCAACGTGTTGATGCTTTCCCAAATGCCAACTCAAACGTTTAAGCTGTTACGTTTTGGGTGTTTTGGAAGATAAAACCTCTGAGTTAATTCAACTGACAAGTTCAGATCACAAGAAAGATCTGGATACAACAGTGGTTTGAGCGATGACTAGAAAAAAAAGAGACTTTATCTTGGTTGGGTTTGGTTTGTTTGAAATAATTATATTATGGTTTACAAATAAAATGCATTTACGCTCTCTAAAAGAGATCTATCTATCTATCTATCTATCTATTCATAGACCTCTATATAACTCACTCATTATCTCTCTCTCCTATCTATCTATCTATCTATCTATCTTTCTATCTATCTCAGTATGTTAATATCTATCTATCTATCTATCTATCCATCTCAGTCTGTTCATTATCTATCTATCTATCTATCTATCTATCTATCTATCTATCTATCTCAGTCTGTTCATTATCTATCTATCTATCTATCTATCTATCTGTCTGTCTGTCTGTCTGTCTGTCTGTCTCTTCATAGACCTCTATGTAACTCAGTCATTATCTCTCTCTCGTATCTATATGTCTGTCTGTCTGTATATCTATCTATCTATCTCAGTATGATAACATCTATCTATCTATCTATCTATCTATCTATCTATCTATCTCAGTCTGTTCATTATCAATCTATCTATATCTTCATATACCTCTATATAACTCAGTCATTATCTCTCTCTATCTCCTTATCTATCTATCTATCTATCTATCTATCTATCTGTCTAAGTCTGTTCATATCTATCAATCTATCTATCTATCTCTCTATTAATCTATCTTCATATCCCTTTCTGTATCTCAGTCATTATCTATCTATCTATCTATCTACCTACCTACCTACCTACCTACCTCAGTTTGTTCGTTCATATATATCTATCTATATATATATATATCTATATATAATTTAATATACCAAGCGTGTTGGTAGATCCTTGCGGAGAGAAAAAACCCGGCAGAGAGTTTGATTGTAAAAATATACTACCAAACATCAACCAGGAAGAAAAAAATTTTTGAAAAAAAGAAAAGACCAAGATATTCGTACCAACAAAAAATAATCTATTGGTATAGTATTTGGCCAAAAGAAAAAACAATTTAAATGTATATATATGTATATAAGATATATATATATATATTCATATAACCGCTAGGAGAAGCTAATTTGTAAAAAGTGCTCGATACCTAAGTAGAGCCAAGTAATAAAGATAATCTACTGAGTCAGACGAACCTACTATTAGTTTCGCATAAAGCTCTTCAGGGCTAAAATCTGACTCTTTAGCCCTGAAGAGCTTTATGCGAAACTAATAGTAGGTTCGTCTGACTCAGTAGATTATCTTTTTATATATATATATATATATATATATATATATATAGATAGATAGATAGATAGTATCTATCTATCTATATATCTATCGCTTCATATACTGTCATTATAAATCAATCAATCAATCAATCTATCTATCTATCTATCTATCTATCTATCTATCTATCTATCTATTTAGGACAGCAAGATGAAAAACAAGGCATTAATTTTGGAGCATCCCTCGTAAATATTACCGTTGAAAAAAAAATGCAATAATATGCGTTATTGCAAAATGAGAAAAAAATGTAAAATATATATATTAAAAAAAAATACCTTTACCTTTTAAATGTGCGTGCGAAATGAAAAGTCTATATTTAGATTATATGATATCGTCTTTCAGTAAATAATGAGATCCAGTGAAAAACACGATATGATTTTAATAACAACATTTTATATTCAAAATATTTTGATTTCGCCCACAGATTTCAAATCCAATAATTGTTTTGAATTGGATTTTATTTTGAAGCGAAAACCAAAAAGGATTCTGTTTAGTTGTATGAAGTAGACGTGCCAGTTGAAGAGCTGAGTAAATTAATGCAAGAAAAAAAAAATTGGTTTGAATAATTTACACGTGTGTATAGACTTGACGGAAAACATTTATTTACCGAAATTACATATTATGCATAAAAATAGGAAATCATTTTCGGTAAATTATCGTTCAGGTGCATTTATTCAACAGCATACTATCTCTCTCTCTCTCTCTCTCTCTCTCTCTCTCTCTCTCTATATATATATATATATATATATATATATATATATATATATATATATCTGATTATGTTCATTATCTATCTATCTATCTGACTTTTCCTTATCTATCTATCTATCTATTTATTTATGTGTGTATTCTTTCTTTCTTTCTTTCTTTCTTTCTTTCTTTCTTTTAAAACTATTTATGTGTATACGTTTTAAAATCTATCTATCTATCTATCTATCTATCTATCTATCTGTGCTTTCTATTTTTCGTTCTATCTATCTAAATAAACTATTTATGTGTGCGCGCTTTTAAATCTATCTATCTATCTATCTATCTATCTATCTATTTAGTTATGTGTGCTTTCTTTATTTCTCTGCGTGTGCAACTTTTTACATCTATCTATTCATTTGTGCGTTTTTAAAAAAAAATCTATCTATCTATCTATCTATCTATCTAACGATGTGTGTCTTTCTCTATCCTGATGGAACATATGATTGATATCAATTTCAATCCGAGTTCATCTAATCCAGGTGTTTTTGATACACCTGTTATCTCAAATCTCTGCATATATTCTATTGTATTCCTAATCATTTATTGTAAGACGTCAACATTACCTGTACGTTTAATCGTGCACAAATTGAAACACTTATTCAGAATGTTCCAAGTTTATTTTTTTCCTTTATATATATATATATATATATATATATATATAATATATATATATATATATATATATATTCACTAAAATAAGTACTAGAATGTAAAATTAAAAAAAGATTACAAGTGATTTTAAGTCGTGAAATATAACCGGAAGAGGATTGATAAGGCTTGGCCTTTCAGTGACCTTACATTCTTTGATTGGTCAATCGCATTCGTGGGAACAGGTATTAAAGTTGAAAATTGCAGTTTTTTCCGGTTGACCGAACGAGAAAACGCAAATATGGGGTCTAACGCATGTTGATTTAACATTGGAAATCTAATACAATGCATATATATATATATATATATATATATATATATATATATATATATATATATATATATATAAATAGTTTTATAACACTCACACACAGACACATACACACACAAATAAACATACTACTAAGACCTACCTTATCCACCCCCGAAAAAAACGATAGGCCAAATCTGGAATTATACTAAAGCATTTTTTGACAAACACACACACACACATAAACACTCATAAACAGAGAGAGAGAGAGAGAGAGAGAGAGAGAGAGAGAGAGAGAGAGAGAGAGAGAGAGAGAGAGAGAGAGAGAGAGAGAGAGTTTGGAGAAAGATATACCAGGTATACAATAGAATGGACAAATCCTAGCAACTAGGTAAGAGCTCCCGAAATTAGCTTTCAGAAATCTTCTGACGAAGGGATGTTTATCCCGAAATATTTAGAATAGATCAAAGGTAAACGAACAACATCATAGTAACCTCATTTTTCTTTACACTTGCATTGTGATAACCTTCAAAACCACCCACCAAACCTATATATAATATATATAATATATATATATAATTAATATATATATAGAGAGAGAGAGAGAGAGAGAGATATGGTTAATAGAAGCCTGAAGAAAATACTAGAAGACCCGAAACTACTGAAGTAAAATTAAAAAAAATCATTTAAAAAGCATACTTAATTTTTCGGAACTAAGTACGAAAAATGTGATTTCCCCCCGTTGGACCCATAACAACACTTAGGGAAAACAAAATCATGAATCGGTAACCCCACAGATTGTGTCTGGTGAGGAGGGTGGCTAGACACCTTACTGAACGAATAAGAAAACCGGTAAAAGAGCGGAGGAAGCTCTTTGCTCAACGGCCATCTAGCACATTATTTCTAAAGTTTAATACCTTCTAATCGCGACAGTATAAACTTGGTAGTATGAGTCATGCTGTTGGGAACTTGAGTTTCTGGTAGGGTCACTCAAGGCAGGGCCGTGTAAACTTGGTAGTATGAGTCATGCCGTCGGGAACTTGAGTTTCTGTGGTAGGGTCACCAAAGACAGACAGGTGTATTAGGGCCACAATCCAGCCAAAGGGGCTCTGGCGAAAATCCATCATGAATCAACGGCTTTTGGCGTACTTGTCACTGCGTGTGTAGAAAATCTGCGGCAAACAAGGGTATCTCCTTCCCCTGGTAGGGATATGCATGTTGGGTTTGGGGACCGCTTGTGAATTTCTAATTATCTTGTTACTCCTTCTATGAATTCACCACAGGTGAATTCATTGGATGGGGCCGGCTCACAGCTCATAGAAGACGAAACATGAATTTGTGGCTGAAAAATCTGAAAATATGTCTTACAAATAATTGCTTGTTTTTTTGTTTATTGATTTTAACAGCATATCAATCCGTCAGGGGTTATGTCATGCCTAACGGTTAGGAAGTTATACATATCATGTATTTATATTTATACTTTTTAGTAATTGGTTTTGTACATCGTGTATGTTAGTCAGTTTGCAGCCAACGTCTTTTTGCTGACAAAAAAACGGCCTACCCCGTTGTTTTAGTGGCGAGGCACCAGTTTTGTTTTGTTTGTTTTGTTTAGTGATTTTAACGGCATATCAACCCGTCTGGGGTTATGTCATGCCTAACAGTTAGAAAGTTATATTTATACTTTTTAGTAATTGGTTTTAACAATGTGTTAGCATTATTGGGGATTATGTTGTATGGTATTGATTAAGTTCATGTCTATATTCTATGGTATAATTTTATTTCCCTCAATAAGGAGAATATAATATATATATATATATATATATATATATATATATATATATATATAGTTGAAAATGTCAACATATATATATATATATATATATATATATATATATATATTATATATATATATGTTGACATTTTCAAATAGATTTTTGATATTGTTTGCATTAAAATAACGGTTTCTGATGTGAGCAAAAAATCTGCATTTCATGAATAAGTGTTTAACTGTCCAAAGGTGTTTGACATGTTCCACATTGTGGTTGTTGTTCTTGTTTTAGTATATAGGAGTGCGTTAGTCTTTATGACCAATGCGTAATCGGGACACAATGACTTGTTCTTTTCTTGCCTTCCTTAGTTGGTCTCTCCAGCCTCCCAAAGTGGGTTGATTAGGAAGAGTTCATTGTGGTTGTTGTTATTCCAGTGTTGTAGCTATTTTGTATGAAGGAATCTATTAATTTTAGGTTTCTGAAAAATCCGAAAAAATGTCTTACAAATAATTGCGAAAGTTAAAACAATTAATTTGCTACATAGAATGCTAAGCAAACCAGAGAAAGGTGGTTAATCCATGTCTGTGGCCCACGTGATATATTCTGATGAGGTTATCTCCCTTGTTTTTGTGAAAGTTGTCGAGCATAAGAGAAAGTATCGTGTAGTTTAATTAACTGCAATTGTCATGGCTTTTCGAAAAGAGGCTGAGAGTGTTTCGAGTTGATTATTGTCGATTATAATACGGAAAAAGTGAAAGAGAAGGGGGAAAAGAAGGAAGAGAGAGAGAGAGAGAGAGAGAGAGAAGAGAGAGGGGGAGAGAGAGAGGAGGGAGAGAGAGGGGGGGAGGAAGAGAGAGAGTATTGGATACGAAGAGATGTTAAAGACGCTGAGTCTTTAGAGTTGATTATTGTCGACCATAATAGATAAGAACGAAAGAAAGGGGAAAAACACACACAGAGGAGAGAAGAGAGAGAGAGAGAGAGAGAGAGAGAGAGAGAGAGAGAGAGAGAGAGAGAGAGAGAGAGGGGGAGTAGGAGTGGGAGAGTAAGGAGTGGGAAAACGAGAATAAGGAATACAAGAGGGAGTAAGGAATGAGAGAGTTAAGAGTGAGAGTGAAAGAGAAAACAAGAGAGAGAGAGAGAGAGAGAGAGAGAGAGAGAGAAGAGAGAGAGAGGAGAGAGAGAGAGAAAAGAGAGAGTGGGTGGGTGGTGTCAGGTATGAGTTTTGGAGATGCGGGAATGCTAAAGACAGTGAGACACGCGGAGATTAAAAAAGAGAAAAAAAAATCCTTAAAATGAGTAACCGTAATTAATTTATTGTCGAAGCGTCTCAGTATATCATGGAGGCGGGCTTTTACAAAAAAGAAAAAAGAAAAGAAAAAAGAATCAAAGAAACAAAAACAAACAAATCTTTTATGTTCGTTTATCTGCTTGACTGGCTTTTTCATGGCCTCATGGTCATAATTACTTTTAAGACTTGTCGTCACAGTACTTCAAGAGAGGCGTGCGTGAATATTCATTTGTATATATAAATGATAATTTTCCTTTGTGTATTACTGCATCATTTACAGATCTGAGTCCAACACAATACGGTAGCAATGGACGCCGATATTAACCACAACTCATCAGTAGGCCGATTGGTAGGTTAGTTGGTTGGTTGGATTTTATGGCATGTCAATCCTTGATGGGTTATTTTGTGCCGGATACATTTTTGTTTTACTCATTCTTGTTGGGTATTCAAATCTTTTTATCCCCTCGTCCACTGACAGCTGTAGCAGGGACTGGTGTTTTTAAACTATTAAGTACATAGGTTTGTTTATGTATTTTACGGTCACAGAGAGATCAAATTTCCGGGGAAACGATCATTGCTTATATGCTTAGTAGTGATGGGCGGTGGCGTTTGTGTGTGTGTGTGTGTGTGTGTGTGTGTGTGTGTGTGTGTTTCATATAAATCACACACACACACACACACACACACACACACACACACGTTAAAATTAAGCAGCAATGATCCTGTTCAAATTTAATTGGGTGACCACTTAAGCAACAGCAGGTACTGAAAGCAAACCCGAGTCCTTTGTTTAACAAAATGACTTTTTAATACCCGAAAAGAGTTGACGTGCCGTAAAACAAAACAACCAGCCAACCAAACTTAAAACTGAAATTAAGCAGGGATCAGTCTATTCAATACTTAATTGGGTGACCACTTAAGCAATATAAGGTAATGGAAGCAATCTGAGTCCTTTGTTCATCAAAAATGACTTGATTCGGCATTAAATGAGTCGAAAAAGGTTGATATACCGGTTCAAATGCCGGACCAAATAGATCTCTTTAAAAATCATTCGTATTTGGTTGGTTGGTTGGATTTTACGGCATGTCAATCCTTGGTTATTTTATGCCGGATACATTTTTGTTTTATTCATTCATTGTGTTGTATCGGTTGTTATTTGAGCTGCTGGATTATTTTGTGTATATAGCTTAGCTTAGGTTTGGCACAAGGCCAGAACAAAGGGGCACCCAGTGAGAATCGAACTCACTAACAATGGTTTGCTAATCTAGCTTGTTAACCATTACACCACCTGAGGTGCCTTATGATATGATATAGTTATTTACTAAGCTTAGCTTAGGTGTGACACAAAGCCAGAAGTATGGGGTGCCCAGTGAGAATCGAACTCAATATCAATGGTCTGTGAATATAGCTAGCTAACCATTACACTACATTAAACGCCCATATTTTGGATATATAGTTATTTACAAAGCTTAACATAGATGTGGCACAAGGCCAGAACTAAGGTGCACAAAGTGAGAATCAAACTCACTAACAAGGGTCTGCAAATCTATCTGGCTAACCATTACACCGCATAAGGTGACCAATTATTTACTAAGCTTAGCTTAAATTTGGTACAAGGTCAGAAGTGAGGGGCACCCAGTGAGAATCGATCCACTAACAATGGTCTGCAAATCTATCTGGCTAACCATTACACCGCATAAGGTGACCAATTATTTACTAAGCTTAGCTTAAATTTGGTACAAGGTCAGAAGTGAGGGGCACCCAGTGAGAATCGAACTCACTAACAATGGTCTGCGAATCTAACCATTACACTACGTAAGGTGTTGCATAGTTATTAACTTGCGCTGTTGGATTATTTTGTGTATATAAGGTGTGCAGGGGTCCACAGCTTAAATTCATAGACTCTTCGTGGCTGCGTGGATTCAATCGGCCAATATCCACACGCTCGAATACGTGTTGGTTAACTTTAATGGACCTTAGCGGAAATGCGTTCAGTTTCGTGCTTAACGCCGAAGAACACAAATATCAATTCAAGATACACGGGCCAACAAACCGAGGATTCGCTTAACAATGATATTTTGATAGTATATTGCTGTAGGTCACAACTTAAATTTATAAACTATTTGCGTAGATTCAGTCGGCTAATTAACACGCTCGAATATGTGGTTCGTTAACTATTTAGGCCTGGGTGAAAGGCGTTCAGTTTGCTCGTGCTTAAAACACGGACGAACGGATCAAAAACCAAGGATTCTGCTTAACTCTGAAAAACACAAGGATCATAGGATTCCACTCAAAACGGATAAAACTTATGCCAAAAGATCTCCATTATAAAGGCTACTCAATCTGTATCCTAAAAACCTTACACAAATCTATACATTTAATGACTAATTTAAATTACCATTGGTTTCAAAAATATTATAATGCTTATCTTCATACAAATCGTTCTTGTAAATAGATAAGCTCTAACAAATGAAATCGAGCACTATATTTATTCTCTCTCACTTAGAATAATCCTATACATACATACATACAACATACACAACACAAATGTTAGTGTTTATGTGTTTGTGTATGAATTAAACTTGTAAGTTTAGTTCCACAATATATATATATATATTATATATATATATATGTATGTGTGTGTGTGTTGTATATTTACCAACCCCTCCGCACGAGCAGGGATACGACACAGGTCAATTCTAAAGCGGAGTTAACGGTTTGAATTCAGAGTTTCCCTTCTCCTGACCGTTGTGAACCAAGTTAAAGACCAGTCTTCCCTCTATTTACCCATAGCTGGAGGGAGAGTAAGATTTATACTTCCCAAGGGTATAGCGCTAAGTGAAATTCAATTACCACGTTCCAGGATTGAAACTTGGGGGACGAATCCTTTCTTGAACTTTAACCCATTACACGCACGCTTCCTACTGTGGTGTGTGTGTGTGGTGTTGTGTGTGTGTGTTGTGGTGTGTTGTGTGTTGTGTATAGCAGATTAAAAAATAATTGACAGCAATAAGAATTGTATAAAAGTCATAAAGTAAAAGTTCATTTCAACTAAAAGGCAGTTGGAAGGCTTTCGTAACAAGAAAACAAAAACAACAAAAAAGTATTACAAAACAAAATAAAAAAAAAGACTTGTTATATTAAAAGCCTTTTTTTTTTGAAGATATATCTTGGCGCCGCTATATGTTTTGAGCCTCGAGATTGTTTTTTTGTCGAACATTGAGTCGAGACACAGAAACGACAATGCTGAACTTTCTGACTATCTGATTGTTTGTTTGGTTTTGTTTACGGCATTCACCTCAGTGGGTCATTTAATGCCGATGAAGTTTTGAAATAAATCAATTCTTAATGGATAATGACAAGTTTTTTTTATGGTATACATTTTTCTATTTAACCCATATATGGGACCCACAGGTACTACACTTCAGGGTCAAGAGTGGACCAGGGAGCAATGGTGATGAATGGGGGCTTCCATTCCCCAACCTCCAGAATCTGGAACCTCACCATCAGATAGAGTTTAACGTCATTCCAGGACATGTAGACCCGCAACCAACCGCCTTCTAGCACCAAATATAAAGGTTGGGCTTGCATAGGGCAATAGGGTTGGGAAAATACATATATTGGTTGCTAGGGCTTAACTGACCCGAGCGATGATCGGAGGGGGCCTCTCCGACCGCCCGTTAGCCGAAGACAGGCCGGGTTGAGTAGACGCTAATCTCTGGTCTATCTAGTACGGGTCGACCCGACCCAGGTGTCCCCATTGGGGGAGTCTTACCCTCTGCAGAGGTGCAGTCGGTGCAATTCTAAACGCCCCAGCCGACAGGGCGCTGACTACTGAGAATAAGATAGACAATATATATTGGCATATGTCGCATCCTCCTTCCCATCAACAGAATGCAACCCACATCCGATTCCAAAACAAAACTAAAAGAAAAGTTACCTGCTTACAATATGTGAAGATGAGATTAATGTTTCCTGTTGTTTTTTGGTTTTGTTTTTGTTTTTGTTTTTCACTTTCGATTAAAATACGATAACGTATTTCGCTCAAACTCTAACGTCCACGAAACAGGATGTGACACAGATGCACTTCTTAGGCAGAGTCCAACAGGGTTTGAATTCAGAGTCTTACTTCTGTAGAACCGTTGGCATACCACGTTAAAAAGCAAAGTCTATCCCGGAGCTTGAGGCGAGAATAAGTGGTTCATACCTTCCAATGTTTAGAGAGCGCAAAGTGAAAGCCAATCAGTAATATAATATAATACACATTAATATCACCCAGGGCTTGGGTTTTTGAGTAAAAATAATGAAGATTTGATTTATATTCGTGAAGATAATTAAAAAAAAATTAATATTAAATAATAAATCAGGCATACAATTCTTTTTTGCATTTATATCCGTACATTTTTTTTGTCGTCGGGGCGGCCTAATGTCGGAATCAGCCAATCAAGCAAGGGAGCTATCCCTTCTTCACTAGCACTAAACCAGGAATTGGTTTTTGGCGTCTGCGGTGGAGGGCGCCACGCCTTCATCACTCCTTACTTTACTGCACAGATCCCTGTCTACGATATGGCTGAGTTGGTGAGGACCGGCATCGAAATAGGAACCTTGTGTTTTTCCTAGCCGAGAACGATCTACCGACTGAGCTAATCCGGACCCAATGCAAGGTCTTTTTTAGGTTGGGTACTTTAATGGGGCATCCTGCATGGAATAACTCACGTTTCATAATAATGAACCTGTAAGACTAACTTAAAAAAAAATCCCCACTACCCAGGCGACGCCGGGTAGCCGCTTCTAGCCATATTATATATATTAGCTATATATTTATTGGTAAATATATATATTTATATTATTAAGTAAGAAAGTCATCGGGGTGGCCTAATGTCGGTATGGCCAGACGCGAGGGAGTCCT
>CM042161.1:17470786-17512130 GCA_023376005.1 Doryteuthis pealeii | reverse complement strand
TTGTTGTGTGGGGGAGATTGGCGTGCGTTGCTGTGAAAGTGTATGCTTGCATGCCGACCAAATAGTGAGAAGATTCTTAGGAAATAACACAAACGGATTCCGTAGAAACCGTTCCACAAAAACCTCTCAGATCCTGACTATCGACGAATCATAGAAGGGATTCGAGCAAAGAATCTAGAGGCAACGCTACTATTCGTAGATTTTTCCAAGGCATTTGATTCCATACACAGAGAAAAATGGAACAAATACTACTAGCATACGGGCTACCAGAAGAAACTGTTGCTGCTATAATGAGGCTCTACAAAGACACACAAGCAATGGTACGCTCACCCGATGGCGACACAGATTTCTTCGACATCGGAACTGGAGTCCTACAAGGAGATACACTAGCACCATATATATTTATCATATGCTTAGACTATGTACTCCGAACATCCTTAGATACCATAAAAGAAGAAGGCTTCACACTAAAAAAGGCAAGAAGCAGGCGATATCCCGCACAGAAAGTCACAGATGCAGACTACGCTGATGACCTTGCACTCATTGCAGATACACCACCACAGGCCGAGTCACTACTGCATAGCCTAGAGAAGGCAGCAAATAATATGGCCTTCATGTAAACTCCGATAAAACAGAGTACATATGTTTCAAAAGGAAAGGAGACATAACCACACTCAACGGTAAGCCCCTTAAGCCAGTAGAACAATTCACATACCTAGGTAGTAATATCTTATCCACAGAAAGCGATGTAAATACACGAATAGGAAAAGCGTGGTCGGCCACAAACAAATTATCAGTAATATGGAAATCCGATCTCACTGACAAGCTAAAGCGACATTTCTTCCAGGCGGTGGTTGTATCAGTGTTGCTGTACGGATGCACCGCTTGGACCCTAACGAGGCGCCTCGAGAATAAGCTGGACGGGAGCTGCACAAGAATGCTGCGTGCAGTCCTGAATAAATCGTGGAAGCAGCACCCCACGAGGAAGCAGCTGTATGGCCACCTGCCCCCCCTGACAAACCATACAAGTGAGACGGACAAGACATGCCGGGCACTGCTGGAGAAGCCAAGGATGAGATCATAAGTGACGTTCTCCTGTGGAAGCCAACACACGGACATGCTAGTGTGGGCCCCAGCAAGGACCTACATTGACCAACTAAAGCAAGATGCAGGTTGCCTGCGCAGAAGACCTCCCTGGCAAAATGAATGATAGGAAAGGTTGGCGAGAGATTGTCATGGATATCCGTGCTAATAGCGCGACATGATGATGATGATATATATACAGGGTGTTTGGGATAAATTTGACAGTTTCTTAAAGAAAAGGAAAAAGTTCTTGGTAACTACAAAATTTCATGGATTGTAAAGAAATTCAACAGACACAGGAATTACACTACTGTCAACAAGTTTCACTCAAAATAACCGCCATTAGCGTCGATCACAGCCTCAATCCTGCTCCGGAACCTGTAGCAATCTGATGTTACAGTTTCCCTGGGAAGAGTCTCAAAAACTACTTTAATTCTATCGATTAAATAGCTATTTGTAGTACTGGCACGGCGATTGGTGTCTTTCTCAACAGTGCCACATCCATAATAATCCATTGGGTTAAGATCTGGGGAGGTTCGGAGGCCAATCATTGGAACTGGTGAGTCGTAAAAATTTGCCGACAACGATTTTTGACTTTTCCCAGAGCTGTGGCAGGGGGCTGAATCATTCTGCCATACATATGGCCTACCATTGGCTACCCTTATGATCCAGGTCTTGACTACAGTGTTTAGTAACTCCACGTAGGCATCTGAGGGTCCTCCAACACTTTTTTCTGCTGATTTTCGAGGAATTCTGCTGTACTAAGGCAATCAGATCTTCTTCTAGCCTCAACCTTGTAGTCTCCATTGCAATTCTCCAGTTCATGCCTGATTGTTTTTACAGTGTTCAGGGAGCATTGGGCAACAACCCAAATCTCCTTATTTTGTTTGGCCAGCGCAGATCATCATGATACAAATTATTCTCTTCCATGATTCAGGTCCCATTCTATCTGTCATCACGTATATAAATGAAGGGTCCAAGCTTTTAAATGATGCTTAGTGTGCGTCAATACCTCCAACCTACGGAGAAAAATAACCAAATATAAGTATGTCAAATTTATCCCGAACACTATATATATATATAGTTCAATGAGAAATCAAAACAAATAAAAGTTTTTGCTTTTATTTATTTAATTACGGGAACGGTATTACAACCAGCGGTTTCTTGCCTAGAGCATTCATCGGGTAATACGAAAAGTTCCTTTAAAAATGACAGAAATTGTGTAAATGGTCAAATGTGTGCGTTTTTTTTTTAACTGTATTCTCGTGTTTGCGTGTTTACGTGATGCGGAATGTTTTTTTTCTTCTACGTGTGCGTATTTTTGTTTGTGCGTATGTGTATGATGTCATGCGCGTTTGCATGGAAATGCGTGAAGGCTGTGATGATATGATTGTGTCCACGCGCGTATGTGCGTATTTTTGTTTGTGCGTATGTGTGTGATGTCATGCGTGTGCGCGTGGGAATGTATGAAGGCTGTGATGATGTAATTGTCTCCACGCGCGTGTGTGCGTATAAATATGCGTATTTGTGTTTGGTATTCTTGGTTACGTATGTTATGTGCAAATTAATATAATGTATTTTTTAAATGTATTTTTAAAATTGTGCTGTTAATAATAATGAACATGTTATTTATTGCGTTGGTGGTGCAATGTGGACGTTACATTTGTATGATATTATTGTACAATGTATATAGGTAGAGGGAAAGATACTTACAGTTTGGCGGATCTGTTGTAGTGTTTACAAATTATATTACTATTTTATATATATATATATATATATATTATATATATATATATATATATATATATATATATATATATATATTATATATATATATATATATATATATATAATATATAATTGGGTAGAAGAGGTGTGTGTGGGTTATTATATGGATCGAAGTGTGATAGCAGGTGTTTATTTTCATGTCGGCATTTTGATAGGATTTCCGATCTTTTTGTTTAGTAGGGTCTGTTGTGATGGATGAGTAATAATATAAAGTTTTTCTTGGAGACAAAGAAGGCATCTTTTAGATGTTTTGCTGTAAGCGGGTGCAACTTTCAGAATCTCCCAGCTCACATCTGGCGAAATGTCCATATCTTTCAAGTTCCATATATGTGTGGATAGTGTTGTTTGTGTAGAATATTTTCTGTTCGAAAATGAAAGTCTATGGTTGTAAATTCTTTGTTTCAGGGTTCCTTCCGTTGCTCCTATGTATTGTTTGATGGAGGTGTCTGTTTTCACAGTAGCTCTGTACACCACATTTTTCTGGAGACAGTTTCCTTGTAGAGGGCACGAACTCTTGTCCCTACAGTTGCATTGGTTGTTACTTCGCGTGGTGTTTTGTTGGTTTTCCAACTTTTTATTATGGCTTTTCATGATTTGGGCTATATTCCTTGTGCAACTGTAGCTGATTTTTAAGGTGTTTTTGTTAAAAATTTTGGCTAGAGGGCTGTGTATTGGAAAGTGTTTGTTGATGAGTTTTAGAAAATCTTTACCAATGCTGGATGTTACACATTTGTTGTATGGTGGGTTGAACCAGATGATATTTCTTTGTCTGTGTCTTGTTTTGTTTATTGGTGGCGTGTATTCTAATTTTTGCTTATAACCACTGGTTTTTAATGCATTGTCGTATATATTTTTGTTGAAGATGCTGATGCTAGAGGAGTTGTCAGATAGCCTGCGGCTAATTGATTTCGGTATTTGTTTGATTATGGATGGTGGGTGGTTTGAAGAGGTATGTATGTAGAGAGGTGTGTCGTTTTCTTTCTTGTAAGGTTCGAATATTCCTTTTTCTAGATTTAGGGTTACGTCTAAAAAATTACTATTTTTAGGTTTATGTCTATTTTGATTTTAAATCCTAGTGATTTTAGTATGCTGGTTATGTTTTTCTATATTTATCTAGTGCGGGGCCATTGGGATTTTATCATAATTAAGCCGTCGTCCCTGTACAGGCCCATGTCTCTCTTGTCGATTATGTGGGATAGCTGGAAGAGTATTAGAATGCCAACCAACTCACACACTTCTGCTCCGTCAAAACTACCCATGGTCACGTCGAATAACAATGAATTTTGTTTTTTTATCCATGGAGTGTTATTATGGAAGAGTAGTGATTTGCGGCAGTGTTTATCACTTTGATGTTATTCTGCGATATTTTTACGTGTTTGGTTGCCAATTCTAATGCCTATTTAGTGTGTCTTCTGTGATGGAGGGGTAAAAATCTGTAATGTCAAATTGGATGAAGGCTGCATTGTTTTTGTTCGTTATTGTTGTAAACCAGTTTTGTGACGGCCTTGGTGTTTTTCCACTGATTGATATGTAGTTTCTCCTTGAGTTGTGTATTTATATTGTCTAGAGTGAGTTTACTTATCTTTCCTATTTCTGGTTTTGTGGGGTTTATTAGTCGGTATGTAGTTTTTGTTGGGAAGTCTGGTTTGTGATCCTTGATTGTTAGGAATGCTTGTTGTTCCGCCATTGAGTTTTTTTTCCGTCTATATTTAACTTGCCTGCTATTTCTTTGGCTTCCTTGTTTATATCATTGGTTATGTTTCCAGAGGCTTTTTTATATGTTTGCGTTTGTGTTGTTGTTGTTATTTTTTTTTTTGTAGTTGTTGAGGTTTGTTTTGTATATGTTGGTTGTTTTATCTGCAAATATGTATATTTTATTGAGTTGCGTATATTTTTCGCATCTTTTGTGATTTTTTTCTGGAAATGATTTAGATGTTTAGTAAATTTAATGTTCTTGACCATATCAATGAGATCATTTTCAAAAGATTGCATATCCTTGCATATTGGAGGGCATTTCTTGGATTTTAGGTTGAAATTATCAATAGAGTCGGTGTTGTCAATGCCTTTAAGAAAGAAGTGTGCTTTCCATCTCATTCTCTTTAAAAGGCTTTCTATTTTTTCTGTTAGTAGTAGCTTGTATTCCGATTTTGATGGAATGGGTATGTTTTTGAGAGAATATGCAAAGTTGGTCTGTTCCATGTTGTCCAATATTTCCTGTAAGAGTGCTCAACCGGAATGGGAGCTTGATTATATATATATATATATATATATATATATAATGTGCAAGCTGAAATCTGGGAAAATATGTAAAAATAAAATAATTGTAAATTATCCTGACGAGCCAATTTACCTTTAGTTAAAATATTAAATACCTTAAAAATCCTCCTTAGTAAATAATTTTCTAAAGTACCTAAGGAGTCAGAAACTCACTACATAGGTCCTTTAGAAAATTATTTATTAAGGGATTTAATATTTTAACTAAAAGTAAATTGTACACTATTGTGGCGAGTTGTAGGTAAATTGATTTTTTGATTTTTTGTATGTAGCGTTATCATCTAGCAACATCCTCTGGTTAAAAATCAGACCATCCAAATCGTCCAGGATGAAATACAAAATGTAAACCCTGATTATCTGGAGTTGCTTATGCGCTGAATTCTTATTTTTTATGAGTGTTATAACCTCAGCTAAATAAATAGGCCGGATTGACGCAAAGACTTTTTAACGTGTGTGGGGGGTGGGTGGTGGTGGCACGCACAAACCAAAGCTCATGCAGTGCAAAAAGTGCGTGTATCCTTTCGGCATTCCCCTTTTGGGGCGCTTTCTACCAAACAATCGCTACGAATCCAAAACATAGTCGGCATTAAATAACCCACCAAGATTGGTATGCCGTAAAACAAAACAATCAAATAAATTTAACCCATATCTGGGCGGGGGTGATAAAGTAGTTCATAATCTTCTTAACTCTATTACTCTGAAAACGAACGTAATAGCACGACTGGAGTTCGAACTCGCCTACTTTGATATTGCAGTCCTGTACATTAGGCACTACACCATTCCCATAGCATTAATAATATAATTACTAGCAGGACCTGCGTATATACCACTGTATGATAATTTGATTATTACAACTTTTGAGGTGTTTACTAAAGAGCTATTACCAAATAGTTCAATATGTAAAAAGTATAATAAACTTGATCTCTCTCTCTCTCTCTCTCTCTCTCTTTGTTCTTTCTTTCCTTCTTTTAATATCTTCATTATGTTCGATTGAAACAGATTAGCGTTATCTCTTTCACGCACTCACCCTCACCGTCTCTGTCTGTCTGTCTGTCTGTCTGTCTGTCTCTCTCTCTGTCATTTCCTTTTATACAATGGAAGGAAATGTAAAATTAATTTGATTGAAACGGAAGTTTTCTCGGCGACCACCAGAGGGCGCAAGAATTTTAGTTCATGGATCTTTTTATTTTTTTTTGTATTTTCAAATTTTGTCTCCAAGGATAATCTTCATTTTAGATAGAAGAACATTTTTGCAGAAGTCAGTTGCGTCCTTTGGGAGACCACCTCCATTTGGTGAATTGAAATCAAGGACAACAATGGAAGATAATTAACAATCAGGGATTTTAGAAGCATATTTAGTTTCATTGCATCAACATCTTGAGCAAAACAACATCCGACAAGAAAACTGAATAGGGCATAACTTTCAATTTAAAATATATTAAACTACGCAATCGCCTATTACAAGCGAAATACAATGCAGCGTCCCCTAATATATATACATATATATATATATATATATATATAATTAAGAAATGAACCAACGAATATAATAAAAAATGAATAGAATAATAGAAAAAAGATATTTTCTGAAGGATCTCTCCCAAATGAAAAAAAACCTTTGAGAGAGGTCATTAATAGAAAAAAAACAAAACCTTTTTCACATTCTATGGGACTCTTTATCAAAGCATTGAATTAATTATCATATAAAATATTGGAGAGGATAATTTAATGTCTTACCTTTGTAAAGTTGTGTTGAGAAGTAATTCGAATGTTTTTGTGTCTAGCCCAAGGAAGGGCCAAAGTGTTACAATTTATGGGCGTCATAAAGTTGAGTTAGTTTGAAATAGGTTCATTGGAGTTAAAAGCGTAGGCGGCTAGATTTCCATTGGGTTTTGATTGGCATTTTATAACCCCAACTGACCCCTAGAGGTGCGAATCGCACGCACCATGAGAAACACGTGATCTAGTTTTAGTTTAGAAATTAGATCCAACCTGACTTGAAAGCGAAGCAGACGTGTTCTGAGGTCGATCACTTATCCGTGCGGACAATCATGGGCTAAATAAATCATGGGCTAAATAAAAAAGCTTGATCAAGCGACAAAAAAGTCTTGTTAATTCATTTAATTGCAATGACTAAAATCAGCCCAGGAAAAAGAAGCCGTTAGAAGATAAAATGTCAACGGAGGAGATGTAAGAAGAATCAGCAAGAACCAGAGTAACTAGAGAAATGAAGTGATAAAGTAAGACCATCTAATCTCCAAGTAAGTCTCTAATCTCTCTCTCCCCCTCTCTCTCTCTTTCTCTCTCTTTTCTCTCTCTCTCTATCACGCAAGAACTCACTCTCTCACTCACCGTTTATATTCCTGATGTCAATGTGGGTATGTAACAAAAGTAGAATGTTGCATGTCATGGACTGCTCATCCACCAGGTTCCGTCCTTAAGCATTAGGGGTCGCCACCCAGAGTCAACAGAGTCGAGGGGTGTCTTACCACTCTGCAAAAGTGCTGATTGGAGATCACCAAAGCTCCCCTCCCAAAAAAACTGCTATGTCATCTGACAGGTTAAAATTACGGAAAGTGACCCTTGGGAAGTTCGGGAGGTGACCCAATAGATAATATAGTTGAGCAAGGGTGGGGTGGGGGGTAGAGAATGCATCCATGTCGAACACTGTAGTGAATGTCGAAGAATTGTGATTCCTGACCATAGACACGAACTTTTGTGCGGGTGGGGGTGTAGTGGGCTTTCAGTAGAAGTTTCGGCAGGCTAGCATCTGCTTCCATCCATCTTTCAAAGAAGTCAACGATCAACTGAGAGAAAGGCAGCGGCGAAGTCTATGAAACAAACAATAATTTTTGTTTGCTAAAAGCACCAATGACAAAGTTTGAAGATCTGATTAGGATGTTTTTCGAGCATCATAAACAAAGGCTCACAAGCTTTTCCTTGTTTCCACAATGTTTTTTTTCTTGATATGATTTATGTTTATTAGCTCAGTTGAGCCCCATTGATGATTTAATTAAAACCGAAACGTTTTAGCGTCGGCTTTCTAATGTAAATCTTTGACATATTTTCTTGTTTTTTCAAAACTTTATACACACACACACACACACACACACACACACACACACACACACACACACACACACACACACACACACACACCGACTCTGGAATGAACGGGGCATTAGGCTTGCAACCAAGATACAGGTATACAGAGCTGTTGTTTTACCACTCTTTTGTACGGTTCGGAGTCATTGACACTGTATCGAAAACAGATTCGGCAGTTGGATGTTTCCACAAAGGTTTGCTACGGGCAATCTGTGGACTCACCCTCGAAGACAGAATGTCTATTACTGACCTTTTCACCATATGTAACATTGACGGAATGGAGAGCTTCCTCATAAAATCACAATTGCGCTGGACTGGTCATGTTTTGCGAATGCATGATGACAGAATACCAAAGATTCTCATGTATAGTCAGCTTGACGGTGGTCAAAGAAAACTGGGTCGACCATTGCTCAGGTTTAAGGACAAGCTGAAAAGTAACCTCTCAGCTTCAAATATAGATCAAGCTACTTTTGAGAGCACAGAACTCGTTCGTAAAACGTGGAGGACTTTGTGTTACAATGGTATCAAGAATTTTGCAGCATCGGAGGTCACCTGGCTGCCTCAAGCTAGAGAAAGGACTAGAGCATTGGCTAGTGTCCCAGCAATACATTCTAATAATCCACACTCTTGCTCCATTTGTTGCAAATCATTGGCAGGGCTAAAATGTCACCTGCGATTAACACACAAAGTTAAATGAAAGAGGTTGTCGGAACCTCATACGTCAAAATCGACGGGAGAGTCCATCATATATATATATCCTGAGATGAATATGTTAACATATAACAATATTTGTTTTATTTATTCTCACTGACAGGGAAATACAGTGGATGGTTTTAGATACATCAGAGATACATTTATTTCAGCTACTTTCACCAAATCGGATTATATAATGAATAAAAACATAGTTAAATAGACCTAATATGTAATTCGTGTCCATTATAAAACCAAATTTGAAATCCGGGGTTGAAGTAGCTGAATTAATTTATTTCTGATAGATTAAGCTTTTTCATATATTTATCTATAATATACTCCGTATGTGTGAAAATATGCACATACACTGATATTCATATATATGCACGCAAAATCTTTATATGTACGTTTGAATTCTCAAATTCAAACGTACATATAAAGTATGTGGTTGACTACAGTGTTTAGCAACTCCACGTAGGCATCTGAGGGTCCTCCAACACTTTTTTCTGCAGAACTTTGAGGAATTCTACTGTATGTTTGAATCCTATCAGGGAAACACTTGAAACCATTTACTCACACACACACACACTCTTTCTCTCTCTCTCTCTCTCTTGCTCACACACTCACACACCCACATATACAAGGTGTGTCAAAAAAGTGTCGAGATTTTTGTACGTTTTGACACACCTTGTATACTGAAAAAAATAACGTACAATTCATTAATTTTTTCTGAATACAAGGTGTGTCAAAAAGTACCAAGTTTAAAACTGTATTTACCAAGATAGAAATAAAGAATGAATGGAACGTTATTTCTTTTAAACATAACAAACGATCTGATTGCGTTTGTATAGCAGAATTCCTCGAAAATCTGCTGAAAAAAATTGTTGGAGGACCCTGGCATTGGAATTCGGGTTTGTCACTTGAATTGAATGTTTCAGCCTCTATCATGAATCTTGCACTCAGTTAAGACCTCCGCTACTACTCACACAAGCGTCTCAGAGGTCAACTGCTCCTAGAAAAGGCCCGTGAAAATCGTCTGACAAAGGCGAAGAAACTTCTGAGCAAAGTAAAACATCCTGATGAACCACAAGCAATCTGGTTCTTTTCCGATGGAAAAAAAACTTTTGCCAAGATCAAAAGCTCAACATGCAAAATAACAGATGGCTTGGCATACAGTCCAAAGGACATTCCTCGAGTCATGAGGACTAAATGTCCCCAAACTGTGATGGTTTTCGGATGTGTGTCCTCTGAGGGTCATGTGATGAGGTTGAATTCAGATGCCTACGTGGAGTTACTAAACACTGTGTCAAGCCCTGGATAACAAGGGTAGCGAATGGTGGGCCATATGTGTGCATATGTGTGCAGCAGGATTCGGCCTCCTACCACACCTCTGGGAAAAGTCAAAAATGGTTGTCGGCGAGGTTTTACGACTACACCAGTCCCAATGTTTGGCCTCCGAACTCCCCAGATCTTAACCCCATGGATTGAGCGCCGTTGAGAAAGACACCAACCGCCGTGCCAGTTAATCGATAGAATTAAGGTAGTTTTTGAGACTCTTCCCAGGGAACTGTAACATCAGCTAGCTCCAGGGTTCCGGAGCAGGATTGAGGCTGTGAATCGACGCTAATGGCGGTTATTTTGAGTGAAACTTGTTGACAGTAGTGTAATTTTCTGTGTCTGTTGAATTTCTTTACCATCAATTAAATTTTGTAGTTACCGAAGAACTTTTCCTTTTCTTAAGAAACTGTCAAATTTATTCCGAAAAACACTATATATATATATATATATATATATATATATATATATATATATATATATATATATATACTCATTCTTCTAATTGAGAAAATTCAAGTGTTGACAATTGGTTATGTCATAGATTTATTATTTGAGACAAGGCTGTTAACTTTATTTCACCTTTCGTCAACTGAAGCGCCCGTCATATTAACACACCATTAACGACAGACCAATAATGTCTGTCGGCAAAGTTTTCACTCGAAGAAACAGAAATTTCCACAATCTCTTCGTCAACATTCATCCTCACGTTTCCATTTCCCTAAAAAGAAGAAAAAAAAATTTAAAAATAAACGATTCTCCCGGCATGCCTCACGGCTTCAAAAGTTCGGTGAGACGCTAAAAAATCTCGTGATGATTGTTTGTGACAACAGATCAAGGGAAGTAATTTATATTTATAAAAAGAAAAGACAAGTAAAAAGATTTTAAAAGTGTTTTAGGATTTCTTGAAAAAAAAAATTCTAAGAGCATTTCAAATGAAATATGAAGAGAAACTCAAATTTGTTTTTATTGTCAAAGAAAGAAAGAAAGAAAGACAAAAGAAAAAAGAAAGAAAAAAGAAAAAAGAAAAGAAAGAAAGAAGGAAGAAAGAAAGAAAAATGAAAAGAAAGAAAAAAGAAAAAGAAAGAAAAAAGAAAAAAGAAAAAAGATAGAAAGAAAAATAGAAGAAATAAATAAATAAAGAAAGAAAAAGATAAAGAAAGAAAGAAAGAAAGAAAGAAAAACAGAAAAAAGAAAGAAAGAAAAAAGAGAAAGAAAGAAAGAAAGAAAGAATGAAAAAAGATAAAGAAAGAAAGAAAGAAAGAAAGAATGAAAAAAGAGAAAGAAAGAAAGAAAAAAAGAAAGAAAAAGAAAACCAAAGAAAAAAGAAACTGGAATAATGTTTGCCTCTCAAAACCTCTTTCATAGGACAGGAGAGCGGCAAATATTATTCCGGTGACGAGGAAGTGAAACATGTAGTGAAGAAGTGGCTCAAAGAACAGTGAACAGAACTTTATGGGACAGGGATAAATATTCTCATTTGAAGGTGGAATATTGCTATTGAGAGAAACGGTAACTATGCGGAGCAGTAGGGATATGATTCACAGAGGATCAGCTTCATTTTGATGTATGATACATCTTCCTGTGTTGGTACTTACACCTGTCCTAAACAAAATGGCATTACTTTTTTTTTTACTCACCCTCGTAATAAAATGAAAACTTGCGAAACCTCTGATCTTTATTTCCTTGCCTAAGGATAAATAAACACCCTGTGTTTGTTATATAAAAAAAAAATTAGCGTGAAACATTTTTTGACTTGCGTAAAATCTTTTTCTCTTTTTTAATTGTTTAAAAGATATCATGGCGAAATCTCAGCAAGGGAAGCATAAGATTATGCTACAAAAGGACAGTCCCGATGACAAAACCGGCGACTCCGAGGCTGATCCATTGTTCCTTCTTATTCAAGTTCTTGAAAGGGGACAGAATTTTGTAAGTATTTTCGATGACTTTTATTCTTTCTTTCTTTACAGTTTAAATAAGTTGGTAATAATCTTATACGAGAACCGCCCTGTCGGCAGGGGCTCTAACATATGCCGACTGCACCTCTGCAGAGAGGTAAGACTTATAAGTCGATTTGTCTCCGGCTTTCTTTTCTGGACTAATGGTTTTACTGGACATATGACGATAGTTATCGCATGAGGGATACCCGTGGTTGTGTCTCTCATATTTAATCTAATCTTTCTTGTAGTCTATACTTACTTCTTAGTAGCACCTGAATTTATTTAGAGCAACACTTAGTTGATTCATGGCCTTGGTCTGGTATCAGTCGTAGGAGTAGATTTTCTATCCATGATCTCTAGCTTCTTCTTTTTTCTTAACTGATGTCTTAAGATTGCTCTGCGTTGTTGGTTTGCTTTTAATTAACAACACAAACCAACTGTAGTTTATACTTCAACTTGTAGCTTGGCTGGTATTTATTCATCGATGTTTCTGTATTTCTTCTTACTTCTGAGTATGATGGTCGATTTTGTCTATTGGTCTTGTTCTGAGTTTCTAGTTGTTTCTCTGGTTGGTTTCTTCTTAGATATTCTTAAGGTGATCTGTGTTGTTGGTTTGCTTTTGATTAACAACACAAAACATTTCTTCTGTGAATCACATTTTTATTTAATCTTCTTAATCACCGGATGGGAGCTCCAGCCTACCCCGTCTTTATCAATCAGCGGTTTACTTGGAAACTGACAAGAACTAACAAGCCCTCTGACGGTTGCACTCAAACCGGAAGAAGAGGTCAGAGCTAAGGTAATTACCCGTCAGTCAAATCTATAAAACTCTAGGTCTGAATTTAGACAACTTCGTTTCGATTTGAATTCACAACTATTTTCTACACTACTGTGCATAATTGTTGGGACACCCAACAATTATGCCACATACCTTTGTGATTATAATTCTCCCCCCAGTTCTTGATTTTTGGAAATGATGTGATAGTTTTAAAGTAGGGACTCGTTTCACAATTTAGGCATAAATTGGATCCTCCTTTTATGACCGTAATTTCGTTTTTCGTCGACGATAATTAAAATCTGACGTTTTTATTTTAGAGTACCAAAGCCAAAGCCAAAGCCAAAAAAAAAAAAAAAAAAAAAAAAGAAAAAGAAAAGAAATAACAAAAACAAAAGGTAATCTTCAACTTTTTAATCGTAAATTCCTACCATAAAATTAGGCTTGGCTCAGATAATGCCCAAGCCTAATTTTATGGTAGGAATTTACGAGTAAAAAGTTGAAGTGTAAAACGAATCCCCACTTTAAAACTAACCATTCTCACAAAATAATTTTTTTTAGAATATACACATTGAAGTGAATATTGAAATAAATAAAGAAAATATATTTAGTATTGTAAAATAACGGGTGCAAGAAAAATAAAACATTTATTGCAAAAACACGGACATAAAATGAGGGTTCAGTTTATTTTATAGTAGGAATTAAAGAGGAACAAGTTGAAGATTACCGGTATTTCTACGTCCCCGCGTAATGTAATGTGCTTGATGGCCGTTGAGCAAGAAGCTTCTTCCGCCCTTTGACAGGTTTTGATTTTCGTCCTGCTGGGAGACTAGCCACCCTCCTCACCAGGCAAGCTTGGTGGGGTTACCGATTTAGTCGTCGATGATCCGACTATGAAACAGGTATTACTGGATTACATAGTACCCGTAGCGTTTACATACATATTCATTTATTTATATAACTTATAACCAGTTACAAATCATTTTTTATATTACATATTGCTATGATATCAAATTGTATTCAACAAATACAGATCATAAATAAATCACAGATAAATACGTGCGGTAAATATTTACTAACATGTAACACAGTCAATATACTATTGTCGTACACGTGTTGGTATTATATTATATCACAGAGGTGTGGTTCATTATTGGCCCACAACGTGTACCAGCAATACTTTCAAAACTGATGCAATAAAGGGAATGTAGCAACTGCCATCTGAGAAAATGTAGACATAGATAGATATATGCTCCAAATGTATACCAACAGGTAACCCAGTCAATTTACCAGTGCCATACATGTGTTGGTATTATATTATATCACAGAGGCGGGGTACATTATTGGCCCACAACATGTACCACTAATAATTTCAAAACTGATGCAATAAAGGGAATGTGGCAACGTCAGTAAGGAGAAACTGCCATTTGAGAAAACGTAGGCAACGTGTTGATGCTTTCCCAAATGCCAACTCAAACGTTTAAGCTGTTACGTTTTGGGTGTTTTGGAAGATAAAACCTCTGAGTTAATTCAACTGACAAGTTCAGATGACAAGAAGGATCTGGATACGACAGTGGTTTGAGCGATGACTAGAAGAAAAAAGAGACTTTATCTTGGTTGAGTTTGGTTTGTTTGAAATAATTATATTATGGTTTACAAATAAAATGCATTTACGCTCTCTAAAAGAGATCTATCTATCTATCTATCTATCTATCTATCTATCTCAGTATATTAATATCTATCTATCTATCTATCTATCTATCTATCTATCTATCTCAGGCTGTTCATTATCTATCTATCTATCTATCTATCTATCTATCTATCTAGCTAGCTAGCTAGCTATCTGTCTGTCTCTTCATAGACCTCTATGTAACCCAGTCATTATATCTCTCTCCTATCTATCTATCTATCTATCTATCTATCTCAGTCTGTTCATTATCTATCTATCTATCTATCTATCTATCTATCTGTCTGTCTGTCTGTCTATCTCTTCATAGACCTTTATGTAACTCAGTCATTATCTCTCTCTCCTATCTAAATGTCTGTCTGTCTGTCTATCTATCTATCTATCTCAGTATGATAACATCTATCTATCTATCTATCTATCTCAGTCTGTTCATTATCTATCTATCTATCTATCTATCTATTTATCTCAGTCTGTTCATTATCAATCTATCTATCTTTCTATCTATATCTTCATATACCTCTATATCTCTATCTATCTCCTACTCCATCTATCTATTTATCTATCCATCTATTTATCTAAGTCTGTTCATATCTATCTATCTATCTATCTATCAATCTATCTCTTCATATCCCTCTATGTATCCCAGTCATTATCTATCTATCTATCTACCAGTTTGTTCGTTCATATCTATCTATCTATCTATCTATCTATCTATATAGATAGATAGATAGATAGATAGATAGAAAGATAATGACTGGGATACATCTCAGTTTATCTCAGTTTGTTCGTTCATATCTATCTATCTATCTATATAGATAGATAGATAGATAGAATCTATCTATCTATCTATCTATCTATCTATCTATCTATCTCTTCATATATTTCTATATGACTCTGTCATTATCTATCTATCAATCAATCAATCTATCTATCTATCTATCTATCTATCTATCTATCTATCTATCTATTTAGGACAACAAGATGAAAAACAAGGCATTAATTTTGGAGGCATCCCTCGTAAATATTACCGTTGAAAAAAAAATGCAATTATATGCGTTATTGCAAAAATGAGAAAAATGTAAAATATATATATTTAAAAAAAATACCTTTACCTTTTAAATGTGCGTGCGAAATGAAAAGTCTATATTTTAATTTATATGATATCGTCTTTCAGTAAATAATGAGATCCAGTGAAAAACACGATATGATTTTAATAACAACATTTTATATTCAAAATATTTGATTCCCCACAGATTTCAAATCCAATAATTGTTTTGAATTGGATTTTATTTTGAAGCCGAAAACCAAAAAGGATTCTGTTTAGTTGTATGAAGTAGACGTGCCAGTTGAAGAGCTGAGTAAAATTAAGCAAAGAAAAAAAAATTGGTTTGAATAATTTACACGTGTGTATAGACATTACGGAAAACATTTATTTACCGAAATTACATATTATGCATAAAAATAGGAAATCAATTTCGGTAAATTATCGTTCAGGTGCATTTATTCAACAGCATACTATCTCTCTATCTATCTCTCTCTCTCTCTATCTATCTATCTATCTATCTATCTATCTGATTATGTTCATTATCTATCTATCTATCTATCTATCTATCTATCTATCTGATTATGTTCATTATCTATCTATCTATCTATCTATCTATTCTGATATGTTCATTATCTATCTATCTATCTATCTATCTATCTATTGCATTATGTCATTATCTATCTATCTATCTATCTATCTATCTATCTGATTATGTTCATTATCTATCTATCTATCTATCTATCTATCTGATTATGTTCATTATCTATCTATCTATCTATCTATCTATCTATCTATCTATCTGACTTTTCCTTATCTATCTATCTATCTATCTATTTATTTATGTGTGTATTCTTTCTTTCTTTCTTTCTTTCTTTCTTTCTTTCTTTTAAAACTATTTATATGTATACGTTTTTAAATCTATCTATCTATCTATCTATCTATCTATCTATCTATTAATCAATCTGTCTCGCTTTCTATATATGCGTGCATGCATGTGTGCCTTTTTCTTTCTTTCTTTCTTTCTTTCTTTCTTTCTTTCTTTCTTTCTTTCTTTTAAAGCTATTTAGGTGTATACGTTTTTAAATCTCTCTCTCTCTCTCTCTCTCTCTCTCTCTCTATATATATATATATATATATATATATATAATATGATTATGTTCATTATCTATCTATCTATCTATCTCTATCTATCTATTTGATTATGTTCATTATCTATCTATCTATCTATCTATCTATCTATCTATCTATCTCTATCTATCTATCTATTTGATTATGTTCATTATCTATCTATCTATCTATCTATCTATCTATCTATCTATCTATCTATCTATCTATCTGACTTTTCCTTATCTATCTATCTATCTATTTATTTATGTGTGTATTCTTTCTTTCTTTCTTTCTTTTAAAACTATTTATGTGTATACGTTTTAAAATCTATCTATCTATCTATCTATCTATCTATCTATCAATCTGTCTCGCTCTCTATATATGCGTGCGTACATGTGTGCCTTCTTTCTTTCTTTCTTTCTTTCAAAGCTATTTAGGTGTATGCGTTTTTAAATGTATATCTATCTATCTATCTCTCGCCCCCTCTCTTCTCTCTCGTCTCTCTATATATTATATATATATATATATAATATATATATATATATATATATTATATTGTGTGTATGCTTTCTTTCATTCTTCTTTCTTTCTTTCTTTCTTTCTTTCTTTTAAAACTATTTATGTGTATACGTTTTTAAATCTATCTATCTAGCTAGCTAGCTCTCTACATATGCGCGCGTGCGTGTGTGCTTTCTTTCTTTCTTTCTTTCTTTCTTTCTTTCTTTCTTTCTTTCATTCAAAGCTATTTAGGTGTATGCGTTTTTAAATCTATCTATCTATCTATCTATCTATCTATCTATAAGCGCTTTCTTTTCTTTCTTTCTTTATTTCTTTCTTTCTTTCTTTCTTTCTTTCTTTCTTTTTTTTCTATCTAAACTATTTGTGTGTGTGCGTTTTTAAATTTATCTATCTATCTATGTATCTATCTATCTATTTATCTATTTATCTATCTATCTATGTGTCCGTTTTTATCTATCTATCTATCTATCTGTGCTTTCTATTTTTCGTTCTATCTATCTATCTATGTAAACTATTTATGTGTGTGCGCTTTTAAATCTATCTATCTATCTATCTATCTATCTATCTATCTGTATGCATGCATGCATGTATGTATGTATGTATGTATGTTTATTAGCTATCTATATATCTATTTCAGTCTCTTAATTATCTATCTATCTATCTATCTATCTATCTATCTGTGCTTTCTATTTTTCGTTCTATCTATCTAAATAAACTATTTATGTGTGTGCACTTTTAAATCTATCTATCTATCTATCTATCTATCTATCTATCTATCTATCTAGTTATGTGTGCTTTCTTTATTTCTCTGGGTTGCACACCTTTTACATCTATCAATCTATTTATTTGTGCGTTTTTTAAAAAAATCTATCTATCTATCTATCTATCTAGCGATGTGTGTCTTTCTCTATCCTGATGGAACATATGATTGATATCAATTTCAATCCGAGTTCATCTAATCCAGGTGTTTTTGATACACCTGTTATCTCTGTATCTCTGCATCTATTCTATTGTATTCCTAATCATTTATTGTAAAACGTCAACATTACCTGTACGTTTAATCGTGCACAAATTGAAACACTTATTCAGAATGTTCCAAGTTTATTTTTTCCTTATATATATATATATATATATATATATATATATATATATCACTAGTTCCAAATGGTTATTAGTAGTAGAATCAGAATTTCAAACCTTTTGTTATAAATATACGAAACACAAGTAATTTGAATGTAAAACTTTAAAAAATTAATTTTAACAAAAATTAAAAGTTTACCTCAGTGTCTCGGTATATAGAGATATTGAGCTGGAGATTCAACCACTTGAATCTTTGAAAGAATTACACAAATATGGTGGATTTGGTAGGGAATTATCTATTCTTGCTTTTAAATGAGGGGGATATATAGATAGATATAAAGAAAAAAATAAAACAAAACAGAGAGAAAGGGAGAGGGAGAAAGAGACAGAGTCATAGCTGTGACGACAGGTTCATGGAAGAGGGGGGCTACTTCTGAGATTTATGATGCCAGAGCCCACCGTGATTCTACTATAACCATTTGGAACTAAAAATGAAAGAATAATTAGCAAATCACTGCTGAACGAACAAGAATACCGGTAAAAGAGCGGAGGGAGCTCTTTGCTCAACGGCCATCTAGCACATTATTTCTAAAGTTTAATACCTACTAATCGCGGCAGGCTTGGTAGTATGAGTCATGCTGTCGGGAACTTGAGTTTCTGGTAGGGTCACCCAAGGCAGGGCCGTTTAAACTTGGTAGTATGAGTCATGCTGTCGGGGACTTGAGTTTCTGGTAGGGTCACCCAAGACAGGGCCGTGTAAACCTGGTAGTATGAGTCATGTCGTCAGGAACTTGAGTGTCTGTGGTAGGGTCACCCAAGGCAGACAGGTTTGACGCCCAGTGGTATTAGGGCCACAACCCAGCCAAAGGGGCTCTGGCGAAAATCCATCATGAATCAACGGCTTTTGGCGTACTTGTCACTGCGTGTGTAGAAAATCTGCGGCAAACAAGGGTATCTCCTTCCCCTGGTAGGGATATGCATGTTGGGTTTGGGGACCGCTTGTGAATTTCTAATTATCTTGTTACTCCTTCTATGAATTCACCACAGGTGAATTCATTGGATGGGGCCGGCTCACAGCTCATAGAAGACGAAACATGAATTTGTGGCTGAAAAATCTGAAAATATGTCTTACAAATAATTGCTTGTTTTTTTTGTTTATTGATTTTAACAGCATATCAATCCGTCAGGGGTTATGTCATGCCTAACGGTTAGGAAGTTATACATATCATGTTTTTATATTTAAACTTTTTAGTAATTGGTTTTGTACATCGTGTATGTTAGTCAGTTTGCAGCCAACGTCTTTTTGCCTACAAAAAAACGGCCTACCCCGTTGTTTTAGTGGCGAGGCACCAGTTTTGTTTTGTTTGTTTTGTTTAGTGATTTTAACGGCATATCAACCCGTCTGGGGTTATGTCATGCCTAACAGTTAGAAAATTATATTTATACTTTTTAGTAATTGGTTTTAACAATGTGTTAGCATTATTGGGGATTATGTTGTATTGGTATTGATTAAGTTCATGTCTATATTCTATGGTATAATTTTATTTCCCTCAATAAGGAGAATAATATATATATATATAATATATATATATATATATATATATATATATATATGTTGACATTTTCAAATAGATTTTTGATATTGTTTGCATTAAAATAACGGTTTCTGATGTGAGCAAAAAACCCTGTATTCCATGAATAAGTGTTTAACTGTCAAAGGCGTTTGATATGTTCCACATTGTGGTTGTTGTTCTTGTTTGAGTATATAGGAGTGCGTTAGTCTTGTATGACCAATGCGTAATCGGGACACAATGACTTGTTCCTTTCTAGATTTCCTTAAAGTTGGTCTCCAGCCTCCCAAAATGGGTTTGATTAGGAAGAGTTTATTGTGGTTGTTGTTATTCCAGTGTTGTAGCCATTTTGTATTATGGAATCTATTAATTTTAGGTTTCTGAAAAATCCGAAAAAATGTCTTACAAATAATTGCGAAAGTTAAAACAATTAATTTGCTACATAGAATGCTAAGCAAACCAGAGAAAGGGGGTTAATACATGTCTGTGGCCCACGTGATATATTCTGATGAGGTTATCTCCCTTGTTTTTGTGAAAGTTGTCGGAGCATAAGAGAAAGTATCGTGTAGTTTAATTAACTGCAATTGTCATGGCTTTTTCGAAAAGAGGCTGAGAGTGTTTCGAGTTGATTATTTGTCGATTATAAATACGGAAAAAAGTGAAAGAGAAGGGAGAAAAGAAGAGAGAGAGAAGAGAGAGAGAGAGAGAGAGAGAAGAGGAGAGAGAAGAGAGAGAGGAGAGAGAGAGGGTATGTATTGGATACGGAGAGATTCTAAAGCCGCTGAGAGTGTTTCGAGTTGATTATTGTCGCATTATAATACTGAAAATTGAGAAAGGAAAGAGAGAGAGAGAGAGAAGAGTGAGAAGAGAGAGAGAGAGAGAGAGAGAGAGAGAGAGAATTATGAGAGAGAGAGAGACATATTATGGAAAAGAGATAGATTTGACTTGAGAGAGAGAGAGAGAGAGAGAGAGAGAGAGAGAGAGAATAGAGGGAAAAGCAAGAGAGAGAGACAGAGAGAGAGAGAGAGAGAGAGAGAGAGAGAGAGGAAATAGAGAGAGAGAGAGGGGGAGGAAGAGAGAGAGTATTGGATACGAAGAGATGTTAAAGACGCTGAGTCTTTAGAGTTGATTATTGTCGACCATAATAGATAAGATTGAAAGAAAGGGGAAGAAACCCACACAAAGAGAGAGAGAGAGAGAGAGAGAGAGAGAGAGAGAGAGAGAGAGAGAGAGAGAGAGAGGAAGGGAGTAGGGAGTGGGAGAGTAAGGAGTGGAGAAAACGAGATTAAGGAATACAAGAGGAGTAAGGAATGAGAGAGTAAAGAGTGAGAGAGTAAACAGTGAGAGTGAAGGAGAGAAAGGAATGAGAGTAAGAGAGAGAGAGAGAGAGAGAGAGAGTGGGTGGGTGGTGTCAGGTATGAGTTTTGGAGATGCGGGAATGCTAAAGACAGTGAGACACGCGGAGATTAAAAAAGAGAAAAAAAATCCTTAAAATGAGTAACCGTAATTAATTTATTGTCGAAGCGTCTCAGTATATCATGGAGGCGGGCTTTTACAAAAAAAGAAAAAAAAAAAAGAAAAAAGAATCAAGAAACAAAACAAACAAATCTTTTATGTTCGTTTATCTGCTTGACTGGCTTTTCATGGCCTCATGGTCATAATTACTTTTAAGACTTGTCGTCACAGTACTTCAAGAGAGGCGTGCGTGAATATTCATTTGTATATATAAATGATAATTTTCCTTTGTGTATTACTGCATCATTTACAGATCTGAGTCCAACACAATACGGTAGCAATGGACGCCGATATTAACCACAACTCATCAGTAGGCCGATTGGTAGGTTAGTTGGTTGGTTGGATTTTACGGCATGTCAATCCCTGATGGGTTATTTTGTGCCGGATACATTTTTGTTTTACTCATTCTTGTTGGGTATTCAAATCTTTTTATCCCCTCGTCCACTGACAGCTGTAGCAGGGACTGGTGTTTTTAAACTATTAAGTACATAGGTTTGTTTATGTATTTTACGGTCACAGAGAGATCAAATTTCCGGGGAAACGATCATTGCTTATATGCTTAGTAGTGATGGGCGGTAGCGTTTGTGTGTGTGTGTGTTTCATATATATCAAACACACACACACACACACACACACACACACACACACACACAACACACACACACACACACGTTAAAATTAAGCAGCAATGATCCTGTTCAATATTTAATTGGGTGACCACTTAAGCAACAGCTGGTACTGAAAGCAACCTGAGTCCTTTGTTTAAAAAAAATGACTTGATTCGGTATTTAATACCCGAAAAGAGTTTGACGTGCCGTAAAACAAAACAACCAGCCAACCAAACTTAAAACTGAAGTTAAGCAACGATCAGTCTATTCAATACTTAGTTGGGTGACCACTTAAGCAATATAAGGTAATGGAAGCAATCTGAGTCCTTTGTTCATCAAAATGACTTGATTCGGCATTAAATGAGTCGAAAAAGGTTGATATGCCAGTTCAAATGCCGGACCAAATAGATCTCTTTAAAAATCATCCGTATTCGGTTGGTTGGTTGGTTTTTACGGCATGTCAATCCTTGTTGGGTTATTTTAAGCCGAATACATTTTTGTTTGTTGGGTATTCAAATCTTAAAAAAACAAACATTTTAAATCCATTTTTATTCTATTTAACCCTTAGATAAGATGCTAACAGTTATTATCACTCCGGATCAGAGTGGACCTGGGAGTAATTGAAATGAAGGGGTACTCAACAATTTCCAGATCTCTTTGTGGTGAGGTTCAAATTCTGGAACTTTGGAGAGTGTAGAATACTCCTTCATTGATACTCCGCATTCCCTCAGTAACAAACAAACAAGGCAAAAACGAAAATAGACAAAAAACAACAACAAAAAACATAAAACAAACAAAAACAAAGTCAACAAAACAACAAAAGATAAACAAAATTCAACAACAAAAACAAGAAAAAACAACAAAAAAAAGGCAAAAACAAAGTAAGTAAAAAAAACAAAACAAAAATATTCTCCCAACAAAACGAAACATCTGTTGATTAATTTATAGTTTAAACTTTTAGTGATGGTTGATTGGTTGGATTTTACGGCATGTCAATCCTTGGGTTATTTTATGCCGAAGACGGTTTGTTTTATTCATTCATTGTGTTATATAGTTGTTATTTGAGCTGTTGGATTATTTTGTGTATATAGCTTAGCTTAAGTTTGGCACAAGGCCAGAACAAAGGGGCACCCAGTGAGAATCGAACTCACTAACAATGGTTTGCTAATCTAGCTTGTTAACCATTACACCACCTGAGGTGCCTTATCATATTATATAGTTATTTACTAAGCTTAGCTTAGGTGTGGCACAAGGCCAGAAGTATGGGGTACCCAGTGAGAATCGAACTCAATATCAATGATCTGCGAATATAGCTTGCTAACCATTACACCACATTAAGCGCCCATATTTTGGATATCTGCATCCTAAAAACCTATACACATAAATCTATAATTTAATGGCTAATTTATTACCATTGGTTTCAAAGTATTATATGCTTATCTTCATACAAATCGTCTTATAAATAGATATAGTTCTAACAAATGAAATCGAGCACTATATTTATTCCTTCCTCAACTTAGAATAATCCCCATACATACATACATACATACATATAAATGTGTATGTGTTTGTGTGTTTGTGTGTTTGTGTATGAATTAAATTTGTAAGTTTAGATACCACAATATATATATATATATATATATATATGTGTGTGTGTGTGCGTGTGTGTGTGTGTGTGTGTGTGTGTGTGTATTTACCAACCCCTCCGCACGAGCAGGATACGACACAAGGTCAATTTCTTAAGCGGAGTTTGACAGGTTTGAATTCAGAGTTTTCCTTCTCCTATACTGGTTGCCTAACCAAGGTTAAAGAGCCCAGTCTGCCCTACTATTTACCCATAGCTGGAGGGAGAGTAAGATTGATACCTTTCCCAAGGGTATTAGCGCTAAGTGAAATGCAATTACCACGTCCAGGATTTGAACTCGGGGCGACGAGTCCATTTCCCATTACTTTAACCATTACACCACGCGCTTCCTACTGTGTGTGTGTGTATAGCAGGTTAAAAAATAATTTGACTGCATAAAATTGTATAAAAGTCATAAAAAGTAAAAGTTCATTCAACTAAAAGGCATTGAAGGTTTTCGTTAACAAAAAACAAAAAACAACAAAAAAGTATTACAAAACAAAATAAAAAAAAAAGACTTGTATATTAAAAGTCCTTTTTTTTCTGAAGATATATTCTTGGCGCCGCTATGATGTTTTGATCCTCGAGATTGTTTTTGTCGAACATTAGTTGAGACACAGAAACGACAATGCTGAACTTTCTGACTATCTGATTGTTTGTTTGTTTGTTTTGTTTTACGGCATATCAACCTCAGTGGGTCATTTAATGCCGATGAAGTTTTGAAATAAATCAATTCTTAATGGATAATACAATTTTTTTTAATGAATACATTTTTCTATTTAACCTATAGATGGGACCCTAACAGGTACTACCACTCCGGGTCAGAGTGGACCAGGGAGCAATGGTGATGAAGGGGTGCTCCACATTCCCCAAACCTCCAAAACTGGAACCTCACCATCAGATAGAGTTTAACGTCATTCCCGGGACATGTAGACCCGCAGCCACCGCCTTCTAGCACTCATATGATAAAAAGGGGTTGGGGTTTGCCATAAGGGCAATAGGGTTGGGAAAATCATATATTGGTGCTAGGGTTTGACGTGACCAGCCGATTGATCGGAGGGGGGCTCTCCGACCGCCCGTCTAGCCGAAGATAGGGCCAAAGTGGAGTATTGCAAGTCATGAACTGCTCATCCACCTGGGCTCTATGCTTAAGCATCACGGGTCTCCACCCACGGCCAACAGGTGGCCCCATTGGGGGAGTCTTACCCCTCTGCAGAGGGGTAAGACTTCTATTCCATCAACAGAACGCACCCACACCCGATTCCATAAACAAACTAAAAGAAAAAGTTACCCTGCTTACAATATGTGAAGATGAGATTAATTTTTTGTTTGTTTTTATTTTTATTTTTATTTTTTTTTCACTTCTCGAGTTTAAATACGAATTATGTATTTCCTCAAACCCTACGTCACGAACAGGATGTGACACAAGTTCAATTCTTAAGCAGAGTCCAACAGGTTTGAATTCAGAGTCTTACTTCTGTTAGACCAGTTGGCATACCACGTTAAAAAGCAAAGTCTATCCCATAGCTGGAGGGAGAATAGTTGGATTCATACCTTTCCTATGTTTATAAGCGCAAAGTGAAAGCCAATCAAGTATATATATAATACACATTAAATATCACCAGGGCTTGGTTTTTGAGTAAAAATAATGAAATTTTGATTTATATTCGTGAAGATAATTAAAAAATAAAATTAAATAATATCAGCATACAATTTTTTTTTGCATTTAATATTTTTTTGTCGTCGGGGCGGCCTGATGTCGGTATCAGCCAATCAGTGAGGGAGTTTAGCCCCTTTTCACTAGCGCCAGACCAAGGTGATTGTTTTTGCGTCTTAGGTGGAGCGCCACACCTACCGTCAGCTCCTTACTTTATCGCACAGATCCCCGTGCAACTCATACGCTGAGTTGGCGATGATCGGGGTCGAACTAGGAACCTTGTGGTTTCTAGCTGAACGCTCTACCGACTGAGCTAACCCGGTCCCAATGCAAGGTCTTTTTCTTTTAGGTTGGGGACTTTAATGGGGCACCCAGCGGGGATCCAACTCACAATTCAATAATAATGGATCTGCGAGACTAACTTAAAAAAATCCCCTCTACCCAGGCGAGGCCGGGTAGCCGCTTCTAGCATATATACATATATATATATATATATATATATTAACCCCCCCGCCACGAGTAGGAGGCGACACAAGGACAGTTTTCAAGCAGGGTATAACAGGTTTGCGTTAGAAATTTACATCTAAACCGGTTGCCATACCAAGTTTAAAGAGCCCCGTCTGCCCTACTATTTACTCATAACATAGTTTACTTATTTATAGGGGATATTGTAGTTGAAAGAGATACCCCTAAATCCCAGGAAATCACGGGAAAGGATTAAAGACAAAAGCCTTACCGAAGAAGAAATCTCGTGAGATCACGTGAGATAAGGTTTAGACAAGTTAATCACTTTTACGAATCCTTAGCTTTTCATGGGTCTTGTGTGGAGAGAATTGCCTCTTCCGGATTCGTTTCTCTTATCCGATCTTTGTTGATGACAAATCTATCACCGTCCACAAATCGGATTCTTTGCAATAATTTTCAATCTCTATATTAATACTCGTGTTCCTTAAAACAAATACTACCGTTATATTCTTGCAACACATATCTCACTGTACCTGTAAACTGGGAGCACTACTTATATAGCATGTTTTTGTTGGTTATTTGGTTGGTTTTACGGCATTTTGTTATTGTTGATGGCATCCTTCCGTCTACTAATATTCGAAGATATTTAAGAATCAAAATATACATAGAAATAGCATTGAAATTTTACTTAGAAATGTCCAGTATTTGTAAAGTTCAAATGTAAGTAAAGTAAAGTCGTCGGGGCGGCCCAAAGTCGGTATCAGCCAATCAGCGAGGGAGTCTATACCCTTTTCAATAGCGCTAGACCAAGGAGATTGTTTTGGCGTCTGAGGTGGTGCGCCACACCTACCACTAGCTCCTTACTTTACCGCACAAATCCCTGTGCTACTCATACGCTGAGTTGGCGGGGACCGGTATCGAACTAGGAACCTTGTGGTTTCTAGCCGAACGCTCTACAGACTGAGCTAAAACAACTCAATACACGAGGTCAAGTTTTCATTTTCCTAGAATCCTTTCCTAACTAAGACAAAAGAACCCATTATGCCATGCTATAACCACAAGGTTCCTAGTTCGATACCGACCCTCGCCAACTCAGCATATGAGTAGCACAGGGATCTGTGCAGTAAAATGAGGAGCTCCACCTCAAACGCAAAAACAATTTCCTTGGTCTAGTGCTAGTGAAAAGGGGCTAGACTCCCTTGCTGATTGGCTGATACCGACTTTAGGCCACCCCGACGACTTTACGACTTTTATTTAACAACAGAGGGACAGATGGATTCATGTCTTTCCCAAGGGCATTATCGCAAAGTGAAATGCGAACAGCTTCGTTCAGAATTTGAACTCAGTTCGCCAATTTCATTTCCTATGACGATAACCGTTACGCTATGCGTGCCTCAGGTAAATCTCCAAGTAATAGCAAGTAGTTGTGAGAGGAAATTTTAATTCGTTTTTAATTCAATCTTAATAAGAATAAGTAGTTGGTTTTATCCTCAGGACATCGATCACTTATAAGGAATTATTGTAATTATCAACAAAATTATAATATATATATATATATATATATATATTTATTTATTTATTTATTTATAATTAATAATAAAATTTAAAAGTCTGTCCTACCATTGGTTTCTGAATAACACTCTTTCGGTGTTATTCGTCGTCAGAGGCGTTTGACTTTTGAAAAAAATGGACAGTTTTAAACTCCCGGCATGCGCGTGTGTATAAATATAAAATATGTATTTTCATATATATCTTGATATGAAATATGTATTTTTTACATTCTATCTTGTCTGAAGTTGCTAAAAAACAAATATCTCTTTAAACGAAATTTAAAATCTCTCTCTCTCTCTCTCTCTCTCTCTCTCTCTCTCTCTCTCTATATATATATATATATATATATTATATATATATATAAACAAATATTCTCTTTGTCTGTCTGTCAGTAAGTATTCACCCAACCCATCCACCACGGGTAGGATGTGACACAAGCTCGCAAGTCTAGGGCATCCAGACAGGATTGAACTCGATATTACAACATTAATGGATCTACGAGACTAGCTTCTTAGCCATTACACCGTGATGTGACATCCCAATAGTGGTATTATATACTTCATAGCTGGGGGTGGGCTGAGGGGATTCATACTTTTCCCAATGGTATTCGCCCGAAAGTGAACGTAAGAGTGCCACTGGAATTCGAACTCGCTTACTACGATGTCCCAGTCCAGCACGTTAGCCACTACGGCTCGTGGACTCCCTAGTAAGTATTCACTCCTATCTGTTCGACACAGGTTGAGTGTGATTCAAGGTTGCAAGTATGAGACACCCAGCGAGGATCGAACTCGCTATTCAGAAGTAATGGATCTGCGAGACTAGCTTGTTAACCATTACACCACGAAGGTACACCGCCCTGTCATCTGGAGTATTAGAATGCACCGACTGCACCTCTGTAGAGGGGTAAGACTCCACCAAATTGCGCCACCTTTTGTGTAGGTGGTGCTTTTATGTTACGCTGACTCCTTTCTAGCAGTTTCTTTCCTTATTGTGTTGGCACTTAGGTTTGTCGGCTTCAGCCTCGTGTTTATTTTCAACCGAGAGTCCTTATCTATTTATCCTAATGAGTGATGCCCTGTCGGTGGGTCGTTAGAATGCACCGACTGCACCTCTGCAGAGGGGTAAGACTCCCCAAAATTGGGCCACCAATAGGTGGAGACCCGTGATGCTTAAGGACGGAGTCTTGGTGGATGAGCAGTCCATGACATGCAACACCCCACTTAGACCGTTATTTATGCTAGACGGGCGGTCGGAGAGGCCCCCTCCGATCAATCGGCTGGTCACGTCAAGTCATAGGAACTATATGATTGCCCCAAACCTATTGCCCTTATGGCAGCCCCCAAACCCTTTTATCATATGGGTGCTAGAAGACGGTGGCTGCGGGTCTACATGTCCTGGGAATGACGTTAAACTCTATCTGATGGTGAGGTTCCAGTTTTGGAGGTTTGGGGAATGTGGAGCACCCCTTCATCACCATTGCTCCCAGGTCCACTCTGAGCCGGACTGGTAGTATATGTTAGGGTCCCATCTATGGGTTAAATAGAAAAACGAGTATATAAACAAAATTGTATTATCCATTAAGAATTGATTTATTTCAAAACTTTATCGGCATTAAATAACCCACTGAGGTTGATATGCCGTATAACAAAACAAACCAAACCAAACCTAATGAGTGGTATTCCTTGGTCTTGACCTAGTTACTAGAGGAGGTCATTTCTATCTTAATTTAGATCTTGTCAGTGTTTACAAATTCCCCTCCTACCCCAACCATACACGTGTACGCCTATGATCTCACCTATGTGTATACTCGGGTATTTATGATAATCGAACATACGCGAGGACAGAAGGAGGATAGTTGGTTCCTCTGGTAAAGAGTCCTTCGATAATGAATCCTTTGGTTCCTCTGGTAAAGAGTCCTCAGTTCCTTCGTCAATGATTGCAAGTGGACTGTGGCAAATATCTGTGTTTAAGTAATGTATCAGCCATGCAGTATGGCTTGTTGATTGGCTGGAGGAGTAAATCATGTGACCTTGACTAGTCTATAAATCCAGGTGGGGAATTAGAGCACACTTTATATACAAAAAACTCCAACAATTGACCTGATCATATTCTTCAAATTGCTCTTATGGCAAACCCAACCCTTTTTTTCATATGAGTGCTAGAAGGCAGTGGCTGAGGGGATCAACTACTAGTTTATTAATACACATGAAGTTAATGAAAGTTATTTCTACTAGTTTATGAACTATTTACTTAAAAATCCTATATACAAAAAAAAAAAAAGATTTGGCATTGGATAGCCCATAAGGGTTGATATGCCATTAAACAAAATAACCAACTAATCAACTAATGCTGATTATATAAGCAATTTTTGTATTATTTGTGTATTATCGCTATGCGAAAATGCAAACAGCCTCATACAGTATTTGAACCAGTGTCCATTTCCTATGACGATAACCATTACACAACGCGCCTCTATCAATAGATTTATATATGACATTTTGAACAGCGTTTATGAAAGCGAATGTGTACGCATTCTCAACACGTTTATATCTATGTAGATTTGATTGAAAGGGCGAATTGTCCTCCGGTTGGTTGTTTGTCTGTATAAATGCATTGGTAATTCAATTAAAAGGAAAATTAACAGATCACTGAAGACTTTATTTTACCCAAAGCCTTTTGTTAGCGAGACGCAATTGAGAGTGTCCGAGAAGCGGGTCGCTTTAGTTGCTTTATCTACTAGCGGCATCGATTCACAAATGGACGCTCGCAGGGCTGAATAAATGGATAGCAAATAGATATACTCATATGCATCACATTAACTTATTATAATGGAGATTCGGTGTCTGTCTGTCTGTCTGTAAGCGAAACTACGTCACTGCTTACGTCACTATACCCTCACCAATTGCGTAGGTTTATTAATGGGTATTTAATTCATTTCTCACCAACAGCGTATGAGTAGCATTTCTTTTTTTTTCTCGTCACTGTACTTGTTCAAAAGGTCTCTGTGCTTGTTCAAAAGGTCACTGTGCTTGTTAATAACATCACTGTACTTGTTAATAACGTCACTGTACGTTCAAAACGTCACTGTACTTGTTAAAAACGTCACTGCTTGTTCAAAACGTCACTGGTTCAAATCGATTTGATTTGGATTACGTTTTGAACAAGTACAGTGACGTTTTGAACAAGCACAGTGACGTTTTACTGCACGTTTTACTTTCAGGTTTTAAGGTGTTCTCTGATATTCATAAAGCATTTTGTGTTAAAATCTTTTATTTATTTATTCCTAACAAACTAGTTTTTGTTAAGATCTTTTATGTATGTCTACAGTGGATGTCACTGTAGGAAGACAATATATAATTATCATCCTTAGAGAATGGTCGTATCCGTTGTGTGCCTCATGGGGTGATACATGACATTCTCGACCTCATTTTCCTCTAATCTTTCAACAGGCGAGGTTAAGAGTAACCAATCATGACCTGGTAAGCGATCTTTGCTATCTTATCGGGTTTAGCGAGATTAACCTTTAATGTCAGTTCACATATTCCATTTAATTTCGGGTTTATTGAAGTCAGTAAGTCTACTGTTAGTTTGAATAACAGCAGCTAAATACAACTTAAGCAGTGTCCAAGACAGTTGGTATATATAGAAATTCAGAATGACCCATTCATGAATTTGGGTGATTTGGGTCATTCCATTCCTTGAGTTCTGATTAGCTGCTTGATTGATTGATTTGAATGACATTGTGGAGTCTTATAAATATCCTGTCATTCTGCAGTAGACTTTGTAACTATTCGGGTTTGTATTTAAGTTACAACCGTTTGTTGCCTTGTGTTCCCAGTTATACGGTAATTGGAACTTTAATTATTCTTCAGGGTCATATTACAACGGGTAAAATTAGCGAATGTCATTGAAGTCTAAGTGGTGCAGTTATACAGTAGTACTGATACAGTTACATCTTGGAAGAATTACTATTTATTATTATAAGCTTGAAATGTATTTAAGTTGAATAATTATGCTGTTCTTACTTACTACAGATAATGTGCATTTCATAACTTTCTTCTATTGTGCATGATGTTTTTAATCTACCAAATGATAAAAGAATTTATTTAGACACTTTTAAAAAAAATTAGTCTAGGAAAAATAACTTACATGGAGGGAATAGTTTTCATAAAGGAAAATGTTATGATAATAATATTGAATTGTCTCTTTAAAATCAAGAGAACAAGAAAATTCGGTGCTGTTATAGTGTGTGGCCTACCTTTTTGATTCTGTTTTAGTATGTGGCCAACCTTTTTGATTCTGTTATAGTATGTGGCCTATCTTTTTGATTCTGTTATAGTATGTGGCCTATCTTTTTGATTCTGTTATAGTATGTGGCCTGTCTTTTTGATTCTGTTATAGTATGTAGCCTACCTTGTTGATTCTGTTATAGTATGTGGCCTACCTTTTTGATTCTGTTATAGTATGTAGCCTACCTTTTTGATTCTGTTATAGTATGTGGCCTACCTTTTTGATTCTGTTATAGTATGTGGCCTACCTTTTGATTCTGTTATAGTATGTGGCCTATCTTTATGATTCTGTTATAGTATGTAGCCTACCTTTTTGATTCTGTTATAGTATGTGGCCTATTGATTCTGATATAGTATGTGGCCTATCTTTTGATTCTGTTATAGTATGTGGCCTATCTTTTTGATTCTGTTATAGTATGTGCCTATTTTTTGATTCTGTTATAGTATGTGGCCTATCTTTTGATTCTGTTATAGTATGTGGCCTATCTTTTTTGATTCTGTTATAGTATGTGGCCTATCTTTTTGATTCTGTTATATATGTGGCTATCTTTTGATTCTGTTATAGTATGTGGCCTATCTTTTTTGATTCTGTTATAGTATGTGCCTATCTTTTTGATTCTGTTATAGTATGTGGCCTATCTTTTTGATTCTGTTATAGTATGTGCCTATCTTTTTGATTCTGTTATATATGTGGCCTACCTTTTTGATTCTGTTATAGTATGTGGCCTATCTTTTTGATTCTGTTATAGTATGTGGCCTATCTTTTTGATTCTGTTATAGTCTGTTCTATATGTGCCTATCTTTTGATGTGGCCTATCTTTTTGATTCTGTATAGTATGTTATCTATTCTGTTATATTATGTGGCCGACCCGGTTTGAATGTGTCTGTTGTATTGTTGAAGTGGTAAAAGATACACAAAGAAATAGTGCGCTTGATATATATTTTATTCGACACTTGTATCTGGTGCTAACAGATACTTATAACATAAAACAATTAGTACAATTCACAAAACAAGCGTACAAAAATGAGGAGGGTCAAATGTCTGTAGTCAAACGCAGTGATTTCGTCCGAATATACTTTTCCTTACTTTATCATTGTTACGTCGACTCTTATAAGGCTATGAGCCAGTCCATCTTGTAGGGGTGTTAACTCCTCTACAACAGTGTCCTACATCAGTAAGAGTATATTTATAGATATAAGTAGTGGGCAATTTATTGAAACTAATTATTTTTCACATATATTCAATTTCAAGAAATGTAATTCAGTCTTAAGCTGTATATAGTAATTAAGAATAATTAAAAAATAATTTATCCATAATTTACATGAATCAGAGATCTATTTCATTCTAAAATATTCTAAAATTCTCAAATAGGGTTAGGATTAGGGTTAGCAGTTATTATTATGACCTTATAATATGCTTTTTATGGTAGGCCAAATACTATAAGAGATACATGATTTCGTTGGCCACATTCAAAAGGTAGGCCACATACTATAAGAGATACATGATTTCGTTGGCCACATTCAAAAGGTAGGCCACATACTATAAGAGAGACATGATTTCGTTGGCCACATTCAAAAGGTAGAACACATACTATAATGGTACCAAAAGGTCTTCTTTCTTAATAACTTCTAGTACCATGTAAACCAAGATTGCCAGTTCCATGGTCGGGTTGTCGGTGACTATGCCACCCGCATCGGGAAACCCTCAGCTTGTCAGGTAAGGTGGATGTGTTAACACACAGCATCACTACAAACAAGAGCTGACAAAGGGCAGATGAGCTGCAGGAAAACCAACGGTCATCCACACCGATAGTAGTAAGATTGGGGTACTTACTACTCACATGTAAGTGCTAGAAGGCGGTCGTTGAGGGTCTTCATGTCTTGGGTAGGACGTTAAACTCTATCTGATGGTGAAGTTCCAATTTTGGAGCCATGGGCAGTGAGGAGTACCTTTTCATCACCATTACTCTCAGGTCCGCTCTGACCCGAAGTGGTAGTACCTATCAGGGTCCCATCTATGGGTTAAATATAAGAACATGAGAATGTTTAAAAAATGAGTACCCATCAAGAATGGATCAAACAAAACGGATATCACTATCACTATAATCAACTTTCAAAGTAGAAAACAAAAAATTAACTGGGATGGTCACTATTAGAATAGAGGCTCAGTCCTAATAAGTGATCATCCTCCACACATTAATACAACAACCAACATTACGTTTTTTGTTTTGTGTGACATTGTTTATATTGTGTAATATGTGACAATAAACCAATCTTCTTCTTCTTCTTCTTCTTCTTCTTCTTCTTCTTTCACAGTTGTTGTTGTTGTTGTTGTTGTTGTTCTTCTTCTTCTTCTTCTTCTTCTTCTTTCACAGTTCTTCTTCTTCTTCTTCTTCTTCTTCTTCTTCTTCTTCTTCTTCTTCTTCTGCTGTTGCTGCTGCTGTATAAAATAACCCAACAAGGGTTGACATGCCGTAAAACCCAATACAATCAACCAGCCAACAAAGATGGTTATATTGTTACATTGTTGGTTCTCTCAGAATGTTTGCCTTTGCAAAAAGGAAATATTTTTAAGTTAAAAGATTTAAGCATTTAAACTGTTTATAAAGTGTTGACTTTCTTCAAATCGAAAACGTTTAGAGCTTCATTTCATGGATGACCGAACTGAATTATCTTTTTAGGAAAGGGCATCTTTTTTTTGTTTTTCATTTTTTTCATTGTGTTTCGAAATGCGTCGGTTATTATAAACTTATAAAACGGTAGAATATTAATCGAAAACGGCAATTGAAAATGGTATTGAAATAATGGATTATTTTGGTATTGGCACCGAAAACTGAAAAATAAAAAAAACTATTAAGAAAAGCCGAAAATATCCAAAATTAGAAAAACAATACAATTAGATAGATCTCTGATTCATGTAAATTATGGATAAAATCTTTTTCGATTATTCTTAATTACTACATACAGATTATGACTGAATTGGATTTTTTGAAGTTGAATATATGTGAAAAATAATTAGTTTCAATAAATTGCCTACTACTTATATGTATAAATATACTCTTACACATTCAAACCGGGTAGACCACATACTATAACAGAATAAAAAAGGTAGGCCACATGCTATATACAGCTATAGAAAAATCTTAAATTTTGCTTTGATTCTCAAAAAGAAAAAAAAAAAAGAAGATTCTAACTAGGTACGCCCTACTTCGAACCTTGTGCCACAAGTAACCTTAGTAGACAACTATTATAGTCTTTCTCCTTTTCGCTAACGTCCTATTCTGCGAATTGGTAAAGGTCCAATGTTTCAATCCTATGTCCGTAGTCAAAGAGTGTCAACGTAGTTATGGCCAGTATGGTCAGTTTAAGTATTGTATCAGCAGCAGAGTACTGCCAGTGATTGGCCAAGAGTTTGATGATATGGTTCTCGCCGAGTCTATAAGCGGGAGTGGGCTTTTAACACACACCTTATATCTGAAATTTCTCAACAAATGCTAGACCAGGGAAATTTTTTCTGAGGTGGAGCTCTACACCTACAGTTATCTCCCAGATGCTCATTTACCACACAGGTTAGATTACACAAGCTGTACTACTTATGCGCTCTGTTGTTGAGGGCCGGTATCGAAACCGGAAGCTTGAGTTTCCGAGACGGATGCTCGGCCGACTGAGCTAAACCGGTCCTTAATTGAGCTGAACTGGTTTCTGTTGGATTATTTTGATATATAAGGTGTGCTACAATACACCACTTAAATTAATAGACTAAGCAAGGTCATGTGGTTTAAGCCTTGGTCAATCAACAACCCGAATACGTGGCTGGTTAACTACTTTATCGCTGATACTGAGAGACGTCCATTTGCAATCATTGACGAAGGACCTGCAAGACTGAGGAGCACCAAGGAACAACCAAAGGATTCTTCACTAAAGATCGCGCTCTGCTTAACATAAAGGATCTCCGATGAACAGCGCTATTGCTAGAAGCCTAAAGGATAGCCACAAGAATCGTAACCGGAAGCTTGCGTTTCTGAGGCGGATGCTTGACCGACTGAGCTAAACCTGTCCTTAATTGAGATGAACTGATCCCCAACTGAGCTAAACTGGTTCCCTTGATGGTAACATGTTTAAAAATTGGATATCAAAGTTGAACAAGTTTAGGTAAAGTGTGAAACTATAAGGTTCACACATACCCGATGTGATCGCTATTGGGTCTTGGCACGGCACCCACTGTGAACGTATGAGGAATGTGAACTTATATGTCTCGTATACGTACCCCACTGATACTATATTGTCCATAGTACCAAATGTGATACGTGTCACATACGCACACTGTCATCGGTATAACTAATTGGTGAGAGTGGGTATTCTTTGGTAAGAACTTTCTTTGGAGAGAGAGAGAGAGAGAGAGAAGAGACAGATTATGGAAGAGAGAGAGAGAGAGAGAGAGAGATTTATGGAAAAAAGAGAGAGTGAGACAGATTATGGAAAAGAGAGAGAGAGAGAGAGAGAGAGAGAGAGAGAGAGAGAGAGAGAGATTACGGAAAAGAGAGAGAGTGAGACAGATTATGGAAAAGAGAGAGAGAGAGAGAGAGCGCGCGAGAGAGAGAGACAGATTATGGAAAAGAGAGAGAGAGACGATTATGGAAAAGAGAGAGTGAGAGACAGACAGATTATAGAAGAGAGAGAGAGAAGAGAGAGAGAGAGAGAGAGAGAGAGAGAGAGAGCGAGAGAGAGACAGATTATGGAAAAGAGAGAGAGGGTGAGAGAGAGATTATGGAAAAGAGAGAGAGAGAGAGAGAGAGAGAGAGAGAGAGAGAGAGAGAGAGCGAGAGAGACAGATTATGGAAAAGAGAGAGAGGTGAGAGAGAGATTATGGAAAAGAGAGAGAGAAGAGAGAGAGAGAGAGAGAGAGAGAGAGAGAGAGATTACGGAAAAGAGAGAGAGTGAGACAGATTATGGAAAAGAGAGAGAGAGAGAGAGAGAGCGCGCGAGAGAGAGAGACAGATTATGGAAAAGAGAGAGAGAGACAGATTATGGAAAAGAGAGAGAGAGAACAGATTATGGAAAAGAGAGAAGAGACAGACAGATTATAGAAGAAGAGAGAGAGAAGAGAGAGAGAGAGAGAGAGAGAGAGAGAGGAGAGAGAGGCGAGAGAGAGACAGATTATGGAAAAGAGAGAGAGGGTGAGAGATTATGGAAAAGAGAGAGAGAGAGAGAGACAGACAGACAGACAGATTATGGAAGAGAGAGAGAGAGAGAGAGAAGAAGAGAGAGAGAGAGAGAGAGAGAGAGAGAGAGAGAGATTAATTTTGTGAATTCTACCATGTTCGCCGGCTCCCATCTCCATTTGCCAGCTGGGTTGGGTTGTAACTAGGAGTTGATTTCTTCTAAGAGCTGTTTCTTCTGACTGTACTTCTAACTAAGGCTGATTTGGTCAAATTAAAATGAATTACAAAAGACAAGACATCCATTTTGTGACTTGATCAAGTAATTATTTACTTTAACTTTATCCATGATCACCGCACGGAGAAGACCAGGCCCAGCCTGTCTTCACCCGACGCCGACAAGGCTCAAGCTTTCGTCTTAACCCTTCGACGACCAGACTCAAACTCTAACTTCAGACTATCACCTCTCACTCTTCCTTTCTCCCCCTTCGCCACGTCATCATTCCAATCATATCCAATCAAATCTATCCACGTGTATTCTCTGAATCAACATTCAAACTTTCCCGCTAGTCATAAATTTTTCCCTAACAAATCACTCAAACCAACACAATGGTATATACGTCATAACCATAGTGTTACAAAAGCTCCGTTCAAAAGCACCGGTTCGCGCTGTTCAGTACTTAATTTGGTGATTATTTAAGCAACAGCAAGTACTGTAATAAACCGAATATCAAATTCGGCATTAAATGAACCGAAATGGGTTTGATTTTCTGACTTTTCACCATGTCAGATGAACATGAAGTCCGATTATTTTAGGGATCCACGCACAAACCGAAACTCATGCGGTGGGTCAGTGTTAATTCGCCTGTGTCCCGTCGGCATTCCTATTTTGAGACGCCTCAGGCATCGGGCAACAAACCCAGCCCTGTCTCTTTAAATAGAGTGGGTAGGTATTGCCTGGGGAACGGTCCCCTGGGATCACGCGATTAATTTATCCAGTTGGTCAAGGCAGGAGCTGAATAACCCGAAAGGGTTGATATCCTCTAAAACCAGCCAACCAGCCAACCAATCAACCAACCAGACAACCAACCAACCAACCAATCAGCCAGCCAGCCAGTCGGCCAGTCAACCAGCCAGCCAGCCAACCAACCAGCCAGCCAGCCAGCCAACCAACCAGCCAACCAACCAACCAACCAACCAAACAAACAACCAGCCAGCCAGCCAACCAGCTAGCCTACCAACCAACCAGACAACCAACCAACCAACCAGCCAGCCAACCAACCAGCTAGCCATTCACCAAGCAACCAACCAACCAACCAACCAGCCAGCCACCAACCAACCAGCTAGCCATTCAACACCAACCAACCAACCAGCCAGCCAGCCAGCCAGCCAGCCAGCCACACCTCCAGCCAACCAACAACCAACCAGATTTGAATATTGGCTTAGATTCAATAAAATATGTCAAGGAACGTTTGAATTTATAACAACAGAAAAAAAAAATTGAAAAATGAAGCAAAAAAAGTTATTTTGTTTCGTTTTGTTACCTTGTATCTGGTTTTAGAACGTGCTAAAATTTTTTTCGAAACAACAAAAACAATGCGTTCGGGAAATTGGATACAGAGATAAATGGCCAGAAAGAACTGAAAAAGAAAAAGTCACAGAAAATGAAGGTTCACGCGAGATTTTCATAAAAATAAAATCGGAAATCGGAGATGGAATCCCACAGCAACGAACTATATAGTTACAACAAGAACAATATGGAAAGAAAATTACTCACGTATCACATAACTTTTGTCAGAAGGAATTTTATATTGATGCAAGAATTATACGAGGTCACTTTCAGTTACTTTCAAAATAATTATTCTCTCTTTCTCTGTCTCTGTCTTCGTTCATTCTCTCTCTCTCTTTTTGTCTCTCTCTCTCTCTCTCTCTCTTCTTGTCTCTTTTTATCTCACTCACTCTCCCTCTCTCTCTTAACCTCTCGGAAAACTTGTCTATTTCATCGCAGAACAAACCAATCACCCTCCTTAGATACATTTATTTTCTTCTTCTTCTTCTTCTCTTCTTTATATATAATATATACATATATATATATATAATATATATATGTGTGTGTGTGTGTGGGGGGGTATAAGGATAAAGGAAAAGTGGGCAAAAAGGAATAACTCAAAACAAATAGATGTGGAGATTATATTTCGTCCCGCATTAAGCAGTACTTCTTCAGTCAATTTTATTAAAGCATTATACATACAATTGTATTTAAAGAAGAGAAAGAATACAATTGTATGTACAATGCTTTAACAAATTGACTGAAGAAGTACCGCTTAATGCGGAACGAAATATATCTCCACATATATTTGTTTTGAGTTATTCCTTTTTGTCCACTTTTCCTTTATTCTTACCACATTCTGTCGGATTTACTCCAACCCTCCTATCTTCATATATATATATTATATATATATATATATATATATTTATATATATGAAAACAAATTGTTCCAAAAAAGATGAATTTTTTATTACATTTATGTCGACGTTTAAACGTTTCGGTTTATATAAAACCTTCTTCAAGACAATATGATAAAAAGAAATGAAAAAGAGTTTTTGACGTTCAAATTTTTTTTGAACAACAAAAACTCTTTTTACTTCTTTTTATCATATTATTCTGAAGAAGGTTTTATATAAACCGAAACGTTTAAAAAGAATGGTAGTAACTGTTAGTGTACCTTCTATGGGTTAGATAAAACATAAAATGAGTTTTAAAATATTTTCAATACCCAACAAGAGTTGTCTATTGTCGGTATGAGTTGGACAGCGAGGGAGTCTGTCCCCTTTTCACTAGTGCTAGACCATGTAGTTTTTTTTTCTGGGCTGGAGCGGTATACCTATCGATATGTTTCCAGATGCTTAACCGATCAGATACATCTTTTGGCGAGGACAGGTATTGAACCCGGAAACTTGTGACTTTTCAGGCGAATGCTCTTCTGACTGTGCTAAATGATTTTATTTAATGCTATACAAACTTTTAAAATCTTAAGTGAAAATTCTTTAAGTGTCCAAATTCTTTAATATTTACCAGAGTAACAATATTGAGCACCTTTTATTATTTTTCTATGAAAAATAATCCTGGTAAATCTTTGTTGTGATGTTAGTCCCAACAGTAAAAAGAAGTCAAGTCGAGATAGGGTAAAATAAGACAAGTGTATTTACAATCATGGTACATGTACGACTAGCTTGTCGTTAACGGGAACAGTTCTCCCTTTACACTCGGTGTCTCACTATTTATAGTGAGAACCGGTGCATGTTCTCCACTGTAGGAACGGCCGGTACAGCAATCTTTCAGCCTAAACTTAAAAGATTATTCTTAGAGTTCGGAATTTAAAGATTTGAGACAAAGAAAATACTCACAGATATTTAAAATTGAAAAAAAAAAAAGATACTGTAACTTTATATATCAATAAGTAATTACTTAACAGACTAAAGCTAACCGTAAACACACTTTAGTAAACAAAAGATTGAAATTTTTTCGTTGGAAAAAAATAGCATATCTATATATTATCGCTCGTGTTCTTTTAATCTTCCCGACCGTTTATCATGTTGCAACACCCTCTGGTTTAAAAAATGGGACCGTCCAAATCGTTTCAAAATGAAAAGCAAAATGTAATCCTGATTATCTGTGCTTGCTTATCCACCGAATTCTTATTTCTTATGAGTGTCTCACCTCAGCTAGATAATAACCGTTCCGTTTTTATCAATTAAGAAAGAAGGGAAGAAAAAGGAGATGCTACACAGAAATAAGAAAGAAAGAAAGAAAGAGAGGAGAGAGTAGGGGATAGATAGATAGATAGATAGATAGATAGATAGAGAGAGAGAGAGAGAGAGAGAGAGAGAGAGGAGGTGAGCGCATGGAAGCGATTATGCTAATCTGTATCAATCGAATATAATGAAAAGACTGCATCTCTGCAGATGGGTAAATCCCACCAATGGGGCCACCTGTTCACCATGGGTCGTGACCCGTGATGCTTAAATATGGAATCCTGTTGGCTGATCAGTCCATGGCATGCACCACTCCACTTTTGCCCTTACTTAGGTTAGACGGGTGGTCGGAGAGGTACCCTCCTATCAATTGGCTAGTCACGTCAAGCCCTAGCACCTATAGTGTTGTCCCGACCCTATTGCCCTTATGGCAAACCTCCTACCCCTTTTATCATATATGTGCTAGAAGGCAGTGGCTGAGAGGGTCTTAGTGTCCTAGGTATGACGTTAAACTGCATTCAATGGTGAAGTTCTGATTCTGTAATTCTGAGGAGTATGGAGTATCCCTTTATCACTATTAATCCCACTTTCACTCAGACCCGGAGTGGTAGTACCTGTTAGAGTCCCATCTATGGGTTGAAATAAATTAAAAAATGGGTATTAAACATTTGTTTAAAAAATTGAGTTGAAGAAAAATTGAAATACCAACAAGAATGCATAT
>CM042161.1:17467761-17470686 GCA_023376005.1 Doryteuthis pealeii | reverse complement strand
TGTGTGAGTTTATATGAAAACACACACACACACACACACAACACACACACACACACACCAAACGCCACCGCCCATCCACTATAGCATATAGCATGTCTTTCCCGGAAAGTTGATCTTGTGAGTAAAATACATAAACAACCTATATAGAAGTTTAAAAACACCATTCCCTGCTACAGCTGTCAGTGACGAGGGGATAAAAAGATATTGAATACCAACAGAATGGAGTAAAACAAAAAAATGTACCCGGCACAAAAAAACCCATCAAGGATTGACATGCCATAAAATCCAACCAACCAACTAACCTACCCAATCGGCCACTGATGAGTTGTGGTTAATATCGGCGTCCATTGCTACCCGTATTGTGTTGGACCTCAGTCTGTAAATGAGCAGTAATACACAAAGGAAAATTATATTTATATATACAATGAATATTCACGGCACCGGCCTCTCTTACAGTACTGTGACGACAAGTCTTAAAGTAATTATGACCATGAGCCATGAAAAGCCAGTCAAGCAGATAAACGAAACATAAAAGAAATTGTTTGTTTTGTTTCTTGATTCTTTTTTCTTTGCTTTTTTCTTTTTTGTAAAAGCCGCCTCCATGATATTACTGGACGCTTTCGACAATAAATTAATTTACGGTTACTCATTTTAAGGATTTTTTTTTTCTCTTTTTTAATCTCCGCGTTGTCTCACTGTCTTTAGCATTCCCGCATCCTCCAAAACATCATTACTGAACACCACCCACCCACTCTCTCTTTCTCTCTCTCTCTCTCTCTCTCATCTCTCTCCTCTCTCTCTCTCCTCTCTCTCTCTCTCTCTCTAGTCTCTTTCACTCTCACTCTTAACTCTCTCATTCCTTACTCCCTCTTGTATTCCTTATTCTCGCTTTTTCTCCCACTCCACTCTCCACTCCACCCCCCCTCTCTCTCTCTCTCTCGTCTCTCTCTCTCTCTTTTTCTTTTTCTCTTTCTTTCCTTTTCCTTCCCCTTTCTCTTCTTTCTTTCTTCTCTCTCTCTCTCTGTGTGTGTTTTCCCTTCTTCGTCTTATCTATTATGGTCGACATATAATCAACTCTAAACCAGCGTCTTTAACACTCTTCGTATCCCATACTCTCTCTTTCTCCCCCCTCTCTCTCTCCTCCCCTCTCCTCTCCCTCTCTCGTCTCTCTTCGCTCTCTCTCTCTTCTCTCTTCCTTCTTTTCCCTTCTCTTCACTTTTTCCGTATATAATCGACAATATCAACTCGAAACACTCTCAGCCTCTTTTTCGAAAAAGCCCATTGACAATTGCAGTAATTTAAACTACACGATAACTTTCTCTTTGATGCTCGACAACTTTTCACAAAAAAAGGGAGATAACCTCATCAGGAATATATCACGTGGCGCCACAGACCATGGATTAACCACCTATCTCTCTTGTTTTGCTTAGCATTCTATGTAGCAAATTAATTGTCTTTAACTTTCGCAATTATTTGTAAGACATTTTTTCGGATTTTCAGAACCTAAAATTAATAGTTCTTCAATACAAATAGCTACAACACTGGAATAACAACAACCACAACTGAACTCTTCCTAATCAAACCCACTTGGAGCTGGAGACCAACTAAGAAGGCCACAGAAAAGAACACATTGTGGCCGATTACGCATTGGCATACAAGACAACCGCCACTCCTATATACTTAAAACAAGAACAACAACCACAATGTGGAACATGTCAAACACCTTTGACAGTTAAAAACACTTATTCTGAAATGCAGATTTTTTTGCTCACATCAGAAACCGTATTTTAATTGCAAACAGAATCAAAAAATCTATTGAAAATCGTCAACATATATATATATATATAATCATATATATATATTATATATATATTATTATATATATGTTGACATTTTTCAACATATATTATAATATATAATAATATTAGATAATATTTATATATATTAGATTCCTTATTGAGGGAAATAAAATATTACCATAGAATATAGACATGAACTTAATCAATACCATACAAACATAACATCCCCAAGAATCTAAACATTGTTAAAACCATTACTAAAAAGATAAATATACTTCTAATGTTAGGCATACAATAACCCCAGACGGGTTGATATGCGATTTAAAATCACTAAACAAAACAAACCAAAACAAAACTGCGTGCCATCGCCACTAAAACAACCGGGGTAGGCCGTTTCTTTGTCAGCAAAAAAGACGTTGCCTGCAAACTACTAACATACACGATTGTTACAAACCAATTACTAAAAAGTATAAATATAATACATTGATATGTATAACTTCTAACCGTTACGGTCATGACATACCCTGACGGATGTGAATGCTGTTAAATCAATAAACAAAAAAAACAAAGCAATATTGAGAAATATTGTTTCAGATTTTGCAGCCACAAATTCTGTTTCGTCTTCTATGAGCTGTGACCGGCCCCAATCCAATGAACTTCAACCTGTGGTGACATTCATAGAAGGAGGTAACAAGATAATTAGAAATTCAACAAGCGGTCCCCAAACCCACATGCATATCCCTACCAGGGGGAAGGAGATACCCTGTTGCGCAGATTGTTCTAACACGCAGTGACAACGTACGCCAAAAGCGCTGATTCATGATGGATTTTCCCACGAGCCCCTTTGGTGGATTGTGGCCCAATACACCTGTCTGTCTTTGGTGACCCTACCACAGAAACTCACAAGTTCCGACGGCATGAATCATACTACCAAGTTTTACACGGCCCTGCCTTGAGTACCCTACCAGAACTCAATTCCCAACAGATGACTCTACTACCAAGTTTATACTGTCGCGATTAGAAGGTATTAAAACTTTAGAAATAATGCTGCAGATGGCCTGTTGAGCAAAGAGCTTCCTCCGCTCTTTGGTACCGGTTTTCTTATTACGTTCAGTAAGGTGTCTAG
>CM042161.1:17437761-17460261 GCA_023376005.1 Doryteuthis pealeii | reverse complement strand
AATCATTCGTATTTGGTTGGTTGGTTGGATTTTACGGCATGTCAATCCTTGGGTTATTTTATGCCGGATACATTTTTGTTTTATTCATTCATTGTGTTGTATCGGTTGTTATTTGAGCTGCTGGATTATTTTGTGTATATAGCTTAGCTTAGGTTTGGCACAAGGCCAGAACAAAGGGGCACCCAGTGAGAATCGAACTCACTAACAATGGTTTGCTAATCTAGCTTGTTAACCATTACACCACCTGAGTGCCTTATGATATGATATAGTTATTTACTAAGCTTAGCTTAGGTGTGACACAAAGCCAGAAGTATGGGTGCCCAGTGAGAATCGAACTCAATATCAATGGTCTGTGAATATAGCTAGCTAACCATTACACTACATTAAACGCCCATATTTTGGATATATAGTTATTTACAAAGCTTAACATAGATGTGGCACAAGGCCAGAACTAAGGTGCACAAAGTGAGAATCAAACTCACTAACAAGGGTCTGCAAATCTATCTGGCTAACCATTACACCGCATAAGGTGACCAATTATTTACTAAGCTTAGCTTAAATTTGGTACAAGGTCAGAAGTGAGGGGCACCCAGTGAGAATCGAACTCACTAACAATGGTCTGCAAATCTATCTGGCTAACCATTACACCGCATAAGGTGACCAATTATTTACTAAGCTTAGCTTAAATTTGGTACAAGGTCAGAAGTGAGGGGCACCCAGTGAGAATCGAACTCACTAACAATGGTCTGCGAATCTAACCATTACACTACGTAAGGTGTTGCATAGTTATTAACTTGCGCTGTTGGATTATTTTGTGTATATAAGGTGTGCAGGGGTCCACAGCTTAAATTCATAGACTCTTCGTGGCTGCGTGGATTCAATCGGCCAATCCACACGCTCGAATACGTGGTTGGTTAACTATATAATGACCTTAGCGGAAATGCGTTCAGTTTCTCGTGCTTAACGCCGAAGAACACAAATATCAATTCAAGATACACGGGCCAACAAACGAGGATTCTGCTTAACAATGATATTTTGATATATATGCTGTAGGTCACAACTTAAATTTATAAACTATTTGCGTAGATTCAGTCGGCTAATTAACACGCTCGAATATGTGGTTCGTTAACTATTTAAAGGCCTTGGTGGAAAGGCGTTCAGTTGCTCGTGCTTAACACGGACGAACGGATCAAAAACCAAGGATTCTGCTTAACTCTGAAAAACACAAGGATCATAGGATTCCACTCAAAACGGATAAAACTTAATGCCAAAAGGGATCTCCATTATAAAGGCTACTCATCTGTATCCTAAAAACCTATACACATAATCTATACATTTAATGACTAATTTATTACCATTGGTTTCAAAATATTATATGCTTATCTTCATACAAATCGTCTTGTAAATAGATATAGCTCTAACAAATGAAATCGAGCACTATATTTATTCCTTCCTCAACTTAGAATAATCCCTATACATACATACATACATACATACACACACAAATGTGTATGTGTTTATGTGTTTGTGTATGAATTAAACTTGTAAGTTTAGTTACCACAATATATATATATATATATATATATATATATATGTATGTGTGTGTGTGTGTATATTTACCAACCCCTCCGCACGAGCAGGATACGACACAAGGTCAATTTCTAAAGCGGAGTTTAACGGGTTTGAATTCAGAGTTTTCCTTCTCCTAGACCGGTTGCCTAACCAAGGTTAAAGAGCCCAGTCTGCCCTTCTATTTACCCATAGCTGGAGGGAGAGTAAGATTTATACCTTTCCCAAGGGTATTAGCGCTAAGTGAAATTCAATTACCACGTCCAGGATTTGAACTTGGGGCGACGAATCCATTTCCCTTGACTTTAACCATTACACCACGCGCTTCCTACGTGTGTGTGTGTGTGTGTGTGTGTGTGTGTGTGTGTGTGTGTGTGTGTGTTAGCAGATTAAAAAATAATTTGACAGCATAAAATTGTATAAAAGTCATAAAAAGTAAAGTTCATTCAACTAAAAGCATTGAAGGCTTTCGTTAACAAAAAACAAAAAACAACAAAAAGTATTACAAAACAAAATAAAAAAAAAAGACTTGTATATTAAAAGTCCTTTTTTTTCTGAAGATATATTCTTGGCGCCGCTATGATGTTTTGATCCTCGAGATTGTTTTTGTCGAACATTAGTCGAGACACAGAAACGACAATGCTGAACTTTCTGACTATCTGATTGTTTGTTTGTTTTGTTTTACGGCATATCAACCTCAGTGGGTCATTTAATGCCGATGAAGTTTTGAAATAAATCAATTCTTAATGGATAATACAATTTTTTTATGAATACATTTTTCTATTTAACCCATAGATGGGACCCTAACAGGTACTACCACTCCGGGTCAGAGTGGACCAGGAGCAATGGTGATGAAGGGGTGCTTCACATTCCCCAAACCTCCAGAACTGGAACCTCACCATCAGATAGAGTTTAACGTCATTCCCCAGGACATGTAGACCCGCAACCACCGCCTTCTAGCACCCATATGATAAAAAGGGTTGGGGCTTGCCATAAGGGCAATAGGGTTGGGAAATCATATATTGGTGCTAGGGCTTGACGTGACCAGCCGATTGATCGGAGGGGCCTCTCCGACCGCCCGTCTAGCCGAAGACAGGGCCAAAGTGGAGTATTGCAAGTCATGAACTGCTCATCCTCCTGGGCTCTATGCTTAAGCATCACGGGTCGCCACCCACGGCCAACAGGTGTCCCCATTGGGGGGAGTCTTACCCCTCTGCAGAGGTGCAGTCGGTGCATTCTAACGCCCCAGCCGACAGGGCGGCTGACTATCTGAGAATAAGATAGACAATATATATTGGCATATAAGTCGCATCCCTCACTCTATTCCATCAACAGAATGCACCCACATCCGATTCCATAAACAAACTAAAAGAAAAAGTTACCCTGCTTACAATATGTGAAGATGAGATTAATGTTTCCTGTTTGTTTTTTGTTTTGTTTTTGTTTTTGTTTTTTCACTTTTCGAGTTTAAATACGAATAACGTATTTCCTCAAACTCTACGTCACGAACAGGATGTGACACAATGTCAATTCTTAAGCAGAGTCCAACAGGTTTGAATTCAGAGTCTTACTTCTGTTAGACCGGTTGGCATACCACGTTAAAAAGCAAAGTCTATCCCGGAGCTTGAGGGAGAATAATTGGATTCATACCTTCCCAATGTTTAGAAGCGCAAAGTGAAAGCCAATCAAGTATATATATAATACACATTAAAATCACCAGGGCTTGGTTTTTGAGTAAAAATAATGAAGATTTGATTTATATTCGTGAAGATAATTAAAAAATAATATTAAATAATAACAGCATACAATTCTTTTTTGCATTTAATATCGTACATTTTTTTTGTCGTCGGGGCGGCCTAATGTCGGTATCAGCCAATCAGCAAGGGAGTCTATCCCCTTTTCACTAGCACTAAACCAAGGAGATTGTTTTTGCGTCTGCGGTGGAGCGCCACGCCTATCATCAGCTCCTTACTTTACTGCACAGATCCCTGTGCTACTGATATGCTGAGTTGGTGAGGACCGGCATCGAACTAGGAACCTTGTGTTTTCTAGCCGAACGATCTACCGACTGAGCTAATCCGGACCCAATGCAAGGTCTTTTTTTAGGTTGGGTACTTTAATGGGGCATCCTGCATGGAACTAACTCACGTTTCAGTAATAATGAACCTGTAAGACTAACTTAAAAAAAATCCCCACTACCCAGGCGACGCCGGGTAGCCGCTTCTAGCATATATATATATATATATATATATATATATATATATATATATATAGTAAGTAAAGTCATCGGGGTGGCCTAATGTCGGTATCGGCCAGACAGCGAGGGAGTCTATCCCCTTTTCACTAGCGCTAGACCAAGGAGATTATTTGGGCATCTGAGGTGGAGCGCCACACCTACCATCAGTTCCTTACTTTACCGCACATATCCCTGTGCTACTCATACACTGAGTTGGCGGGGGCCAGTATCGAACCAAGAACCTTGAGATTCCTAGCCGAACACTCTACCGACTGAGCTACACACACACACACACACACACACACACACATATATATATATATATATATATATGAATGTTAAATTTTTTGTATATATATTTATATATATATATATATATATATATATCATCCCTCCGCCACGAGTAGGAGGCGACACAAGGACAGTTTTCAAGCAGGGTATAACAGGTTTGAGTTAGAGATTTACATCTAAACCGGTTGCCATACCAAGGTTAAAGAGCCCTGTCTGCCCTACTATTTACTCATAACATAGTTTACGTATTTAGAGGGGGTATTGTAGTTGAAAGAGATGCCCCTAAATCCCAGGAAATCACGGGAAAGGATTAACGACAAAAGCCTTACCGAAGAAGAAATCTCGTGAGATCACGTGAGATAAGGTTTAGACAAGTTAATCACTTTTACGAATCCTTAGCTTTTCATGGGTCTTGTGTGGAGAGAATTGCCTCTTCCGGATTCGTTTCTCTTATCCGATCTTTGTTGATGACAAATCTATCACCGTCCGCAAATCGGATTCTTTGCTATAATTTTCAATCTCTATATTAATACTCGTGTTCCTTAAAACAAATACTACCGTTATATTCTTGCAACACACATCTCACTGTTCCTGTAAACTGGGAGCACTACTTATATAGCATGGTGTTAGGAAATGGACTCGTCGCCCCGAGTTCAAATCCTGGACGTGGTAATTGCATTTCACTTAGCGCTAATTTCCCTGGGGAAAGGTATGAATTCTACTCTCCCTCCAGCTATGGGTAAATAGTAGGGCAGACTGGGCTCTTTAACCTTCGTTAGGCAGCCAGTCTAGGAGAAGGAAAACTGTGAATTCAAACCTGTTAAACTCCGCTTAAGAAATTGACCTTGTGTCACATCCTGCTCGTGCGGAGGGGTTGGTAAATATATATATAGCATGTTTTTGTTGGTTATTTGGTTGGTTTTACGGCATTTTGTTGTTGTTGACGGCATCCTTCCGTCTACTAATATTCGAAGATATTTAAGAATCAAAATATACATAGAAATAGCATTGAAATTTTACTTAGAAATGTCCAGTATTTGTAAAGTTCAAATGTAAACAAATCAATACACGAGGTCAAGTTTTCATTTTCCTAGAATCCTTTCCTAACTTAGACAAAAGAACCCATTATGCCATACTATAACCACAAGGTTCCTAGTTCGACACCGGCCCTCGTCAACTGAGCATATGAGTAGCACAGGGATCTGTGCGGTAAAATGAGGAGCTGATGGTAGGTGTGGCGCTCCACAAAAACAATTTACTTGGTCTAGCGCTAGTGAAAAGGGGCTAGACTCCCTCGCTGATAGGCTGATACCGACTTTAGGCCACCCCGACGACTTTACGACTTTTATTTAACAACAGAGGGACAGATGGATTCATGCCTTTCCCAAGGGCATTATCGCAAAGTGAAATGCGAACAGCTTCGTTCAGAATTTGAACTCAGTTCGCCAATTTCATTTCCTATGACGATAACCGTTACGCTATGCGTGCCTCAGGTAAATCTCCAAGTAATAGCAAGTAGTTGTGAGAGGAAATTTTAATTCGTTTTTAATTCAATCTTAATAAGAATAAGTAGTTGGTTTTATCCTCAGGACATCGATCACTTATAAGGAATTATTGTAATTATCAACAAAATTATAATATATATATATATATATTATATATATATATATATTTATTTATTTATTTATTTATAATTAATAATACAATTTAAAAGTCGGTCCTACCATTGGTTTTTAAATAACACTCTTTCGGTGTTATTCGTCGTCAGAGGCGTTGACTTTTGAAAAAAATGGACAGTTTTAAACTCCCGGTATACGCGTGTGTATAAATATAAAATATGTATTTTCATATATATCTTTATATGAAATATGTATTTTTTACATTCTATCTTGTCTGAAGTTGCTAAAAAACAAATATCTCTTTAAACGAAATTTTAAAATCTCTCTCTCTCTCTTCTCTCTCTCTCTCTCTCTCTCTATATATTATATATATATATATATATATATATATATATAAACAAATATTCTCTTTGTCTGTCTGTCAGTAAGTATTCACCCAACCCATCCACCACGGGTAGGATGTGACACAAGCTCGCAAGTCTAGGGCATCCAGACAGGATTGAACTCGATATTACAACATTAATGAATCTACGATACTAGCTTCTTAGCCGTTACACCGTGATGTGACATCCCAATATTGGTATTATATAATTAATAGCTGGGGGAGGGCTGAGGAGATTCATACTTTTCCCAATGGTATTCGTCCGAAAGTGAACGTAAGAGTGCCACTGGAATTCGAACTCGCTTACTACGATGTCCCAGTCCAGTACGTTAGCCACTACGGCTCGTGGACTCCCTAGTAAGTATTCACTCCTATCCGTTCGACACAGGTTGAGTGTGATTCAAGGTTGCAAGTATGAGACACCCAGCGAGGATCGAACTCGTTATTCAGAAGTAATGGATCTGCGAGACTAGCTTGTTAACAATTACACCACGAAAGTACACCTCCCTGTCAGCTGGGGAGTTAGAATGCACCGACTGCACCTCTGCAGTGTTGGATTTTATCAAGTATTCAGCTCTGTTACAAATTGAACTCTAAACAACCTCTAGAGTGTTGGCAGGTGGTTTATATAGAGATTTGGGTTATTCCATTATGAACTCTGGCAAGTTCACTTCCTGGGTTTTGATTGGCTGATGGTATTCAGGGTGAGTAATGATATGGATAAGTACCCACTCTTCAGCCCTCAGTCTGCACTGTGCCAGCAGCATGCATGGACTGTATTTAAGATACAGCTTGCATGTTGTTCTTGTCTGCTAACTCGACGGTAGTTAGAATCCCACTGCGACGGTGAGTATTGTTTTGTTTCTATATCTGGGGGATAACATCTACATGCAGAGGGGTAAGACTCCCTTAAATTGGGCCACCTAGTGGCCGTAGGTGGCGACCCGTGATGCTTAAGGACGGAGTCTTGGTGCATGAGCAGTCCATGACTTGCAACAGTCCACTTACTTAGGCTAGACGGGTGGTCGGAGAAGCCCCCTCCGATCAATCGACTGGTCACGTCAAGCCCTAGCACCTATATGATTGACCCAACCCTACTGCCCTTATGGCAACTCCCAACCCTTTTTATCATATGGGTGCTAGAAGGCGGTGGCTGAGGGTCTACATGTCCTGGGACATGTAGACTCTATCTGATAGTGAGGTTCCAGTTTTGGAGGTTTGGGGAATGTGAAGCTCACCTTCATCACCATTGCTCCCTGGTCCACTCTGACCCGGAGTGGTAGTACCTGCTAGGGTCCCATCTATGGGTTAAACAGAAAAACATGAGTTGATAAACAAAATTGTATTATCCATTAAGAATTGATTTATTTCAAAACTTTATCGGCATTAAATAACCCACTGAGGTTGATATGCCGTATAACAAACCAAACCAAACCAAATCTAATGAGTGGTATTCCTTGGTCTTGACCTAGTTACTAGAGGAGGTCATTTCTATCTTAATTTAGATCTTGTCAGTGTTTACAAATTCCCCTCCTACCCCTACCATACATATGTACGCCTATGATCTCACCTATGTGATACTTTTTAATATTGTAAAACAATAAACTTACATTGTAACTAATAAGAAATGCCAATAAAAATATTGTCTTAATATTTAACTTTTGTTTTCTATATGATCTTTAAATAAGAGGGGCTCCAAAACTTCCTTCATAAAACCTGTAATAATCATAAAATTAGTTTCATTATTAAAAAAAAGTAATGGTGATTTACTGCAAGATGGAAAGAATTATATCCCTTTGTTGTATAATACAAACTGAAAAATGGAGTAAAACTTATTCTTACAATAACTTTTATATATTAAACTTCATCTAATGGTGAAGTTCCAATTTTGGAGCTCTGAGGAGTGTGGACTACCCCTTCTTACAATCAATAGAATTGAGAAAAATGAAATAAAACATTTTCTTCGGAACCTAACTTTTATATATTTTTTTCTTTTAATGAGTTCATTTAACTTAGTTTTTTTTATTTATTTCTAATGTGCTTAATTTAATTTCTATGTTGAGGCAACTTGAGGGGTGCCCTAACCAGAAGTGCCCCAGACCCACCAAGATCTAAATCCAGCTCTGATACACACAACTGTTTATCATTACATTGATTAATACTCGTGTTTCTTATTTGTACAACCCTTATAATCTTGCAACACCCTCAGATTAAAAATGAGATCATCAAAATCATCCTATTAATACTCGGGTATTTATAATAATCAAACATACGCGAGGACAGAAGGAGGATAGTTGTATGTGTCCCTATCGCAAGTGTATTATCGCTATGCGAAAATGCAAACAGCCTCGTACAGTATTTGAACCAGTGTCCATTTCCTATGACGATAACCATTACAAAACGCGCCTCTATCAATAGATTTATATATGACATTTTGAACAGCGTTTATGAAAGCGAATGTGTACGCATTCTCAACACGTTTATATCTATGTAGATTTGATTGAAAGGGCGAATTGTCCTCCGGTTGGTTGTTTGTCTGTGTAAATGCATTGGTAATTCAATTAAAAGGAAAATTAACAGATCACTGAAGACTTTATTTTACCCAAAGCCTTTTGTTAGCGAGACGCAATTGAGAGTGTCCGAGAAGCGGGTCGCTTTAGTTGATTCATCTACTAGCGGCATCAATTCACAAATGGACGCTCGCAGGGCTGAATAAATGGATAGCAAATAGATATACTCATATGCATCACATTATCTTATTATAATGGAGATTCGGTGTCTGTCTGTCTGTCTGTAAGCGAAACTACGTCACTGCTTACGTCACTATACCCTCACCAATTGCGTAGGTTTATTAATGGGTATTTAATTTATTTCTCACCAACAGCGTATGAGTAGCATTTCTTTTTTTTCTCGTCACTGTACTTGTTCAAAACGTCACTGTACTTGTTAATAACGTCACTGTACTTGTTAATAACGTCACTACGTTCAAAACGTCACTGTACTTGTTAAAAACGTCACTGTGCTTGTTCAAAACGTCACTACGTTCAAATCGTAATCTAAATCCTTTGGATTACGTTTTGAACAAGTACAGTGACGTTTTGAACAAGCACAGTGACGTTTTTAACAAGTACAGTGACGTTTTACTGCACGTTTTACTTTCAGGTTTTAAACGTCTCTGATATTCATAAAGCATTTTGTGTTAAAATCTTTTATTTATTTATTCCTAACAAACTAGTTTTTGTTAAGATCTTTATGTATGTCTACAGTGGATGTCACTGTAGGAAGACAATATATTAATCTTAGAGAATGGTCGTATCCGTTGTGGTGCCTCATGGGGTGACACATGACATTCTCGACCTCATTTCCTCTAATCTTTCAACAGGCGAGGTTAAGAGTAACCAATCATGACCTGGTAAGCGATCTTTGCTATCTTATCGGGTTTAGCGAGATTAACCTTTAAGGTCAGTTCACATATTCCATTTAATTTCGGGTCTATTGAAGTCAGTAAGTCTACTGTTAGTTTGAATATCAGCAACTAACTAAGTACAACTTAAGCAGTGTCCAAGACAGTTGGTATATATAGAAATCAAGAATGATCCATTCATAAATTTGGGTGATTTGGGTCATTCCATTCCTTGAGTTCTGATTGGCTGCTTGACTGCTTGATTTGAATGACATTGTGGAGTCTTATAAATATCCTGTCATTCTGCAGTAGACTTTGTAACTATCCGGATTTGTATTTAAGTTACAACCGTTTGTTGCCTTGTCTTCCCAGTTATATGGTAATTGGAACTTTAATTATTATTCAAGGTTATATTACAACGGGTAAAATTAGCGAATGTCATTGAAGTCTAAGTGGTGCAGCTATACAGTAGTACTGATACGGTTACATCTTGGAAGAATTACCTTTTTGATTCTGTTATAGTATGTGGCCTACTCTTTTCCTTCTGTTATAGTATGTGGTTTACCTTTTTGATTCTGTTATAGTATGTGGCCTATCTTTTTGATTCTGTTATATTATGTGGCCTATCTTTTTGATTCTGTTAGAGTATGTGGCCTACCTTTTTGATTCTGTTAGAGTATGTGGCCGACCCGGCTTGAATGTGTCTGTTGTATCGTCGAAGTGGTAAAAGATACACAGAGAAGTAGTGTGCTTGATGTATATTTTATTCAACACTTGTATCTGGTGCTAACAGATACTTATAACATAAAACAATTAGTACAATTCACAAGACACGCGTACAAGAATGAGGAGGGTCAAATGTCTGTAGTCAAACGCAGTGATTTCGTCCGAATATACTTTTCCTGACTGTATCATTGTTACGTCGACTCTTATAAGGCTATGAGCAAGTCCATCTTGTAAGGGTGTTAACTCCTCTACAACAGTGTCCTACCTCAGTAAGAGTATATTTATAGATATAAGTAGTAGGCAATTTATTGAAACTAATTATTTTTCACATATATTCAATTTCAAGAAATGCAATTCAGTCATAAGCTGTATATAGTAATTCAGATTAATTTTTAAAAAATATCCATAATTTACATGAATCAGAGATCTATTTAATTCTAAAATATTCTAAAATTCTGAAATAGGGTTAGGGTTAGGGTTAGGGTTAGGAGTTATTATAACTTTATAATATGCTTTTTATGGTAGGTCACATACTATAAGAGAGACATGATTTCATTGGCCACATTCAAAAGGTAGGCCACATACTATAATGGTACCGAAAGGTCTTCTTTCTTAATAATTTCTAGTACCATGTAAACCAAGATTGCCTGTTCCATGGTCGGGTTGTCGGTGACTATGCCACCCGCATCGGGCAACCCTCAGCTTGTCAGGTAAGGTGGGTGTGTGAACACACAGCATCACTACACACAAGAGCTGACAAAGGGAGGATGAGTTGCAGGAAAACCAACGGCCATCCACACCGACAGTAGTAAGATTGGGGTACTTACTACTCACATGTAAGTGCTAGAAGGCGGTCGTTGAGGGTCTTCATGTCTTGTGTAGGACGTTAAAGTCTATCTGATGGTGAAGTTCCAATTTTGGAGCCATGGGAAGTGAGGAGTACCTTTTCATCACCATTACTCTCAGGCCCACTCTGACCCGAAGTGGTAGTACCTGTTAGGGTCCCATCTATGGGTTAAATATAAGAACATGAGGTTTATGAATGTGTTTAAAAAATGAGTACCCATCAAGAATGGATCAAACAAAACGGATATCACTATCACTATAATCAACTTTCAAAGTAGAAAACAAAAAATTAACTGGGATGGTCACTACTAGAATAGGCTTAGTCCTAATTAGTGATCATCCTCCACACATTAATACAACAACCAACATTACGTTTTTTGTTTTGTGTGACATTGTTTATATTGTGTAATATGTGACAATAAACCAATCTTCTTCTTCTTCTTCTTCTTCTTCTTCTTCTTCTTCTTCTTCTTCTTCTTCTTTCACAGTTGTTGTTGTTGTTGTTGTTGTTCTTCTTCTTCTTCTTCTTTCACAGTTCTTCTTCTTCTTCTTCTTCTTCTTCTTCTTCTTCTTCTTCTTCTTCTTCTTCTTCTTTATCTAGATATACACTTCTTCTTCTTCTTCTTCTTCTTCTTCTCTTCTTCTTCTTCTTCTTCTTCTTCTTCTTCTTTTCTTCTTCTCTTTTCACAGTTGTTGTTGTTGTTGTTGTTGTTGTTCTTCTTCTTCTTCTTTCACAGTTCTTCTTCTTCTTCTGCTGCTGTTGCTGCTGCTGTTGCTGCTGCTGTTGCTGCTGTATAAAATAACCCAACAAGGGTTGACATGCCGTAAAACCCAATACAATCAACCAGCCAACAAAGATGGTTATATTGTTACATTGTTGGTTCTCTCAGAATGTTTGCCTTTGCAAAAAGGAAATATTTTTAAGTTAAAAGATTTAAGCATTTAAACTGTTTATAAAGTGTTGACTTTCTTCAAATCGAAACGTTTAGAGCTTCATTTCATGGATGACCGAACTGAATTATCTTTTTAGGAAAGGGCATCTTTTTTTGTTTTTAACATTTTTTTTCATTGTGTTTCGAAATGCGTCGGTTATTATAAAACTTATAAAACGGTAGAATATTAATCGAAAACGGCAATTGAAAATGGTATTGAAATAATGGATTATTTTGGTATTGGCACCGAAAACTGAAAAATAAAAAAAAACTATTAAGAAAAGCCGAAAATATCCAAAATTAGAAAAACAATACAATTAGATAGATCTCTGATTCATGTAAATTATGGATAAAATCTTTTTCGATTATTCTTAATTACTACATACAGATTATGACTGAATTGGATTTTTTGAAGTTGAATATATGTGAAAATAAATTAGTTTCAATAAATTGCCTACTACTTATATGTATAAATATACTCTTACACATTCAAACCGGGTAGACCACATACTATAACAGAATAAAAAAGGTAGGCCACATGCTATATACAGCTATAGAAAAATCTTAAATTTTGCTTTGATTCTCAAAAAGAAAAAAAAAGATTCTAACTAGGTACGCCCTACTTCGAACCTTGTGCCACAAGTAACCTTAGTAGACAACTATTATAGTCTTTCTCCTTTTCGCTAACGTCCCATCCTGCGTATTGGTAAAGGTCCAATGTTTCAATCCTATGTCCGTAGTCAAAGAGTGTCAACGTAGTTATGGCCAGTATGGTCAGTTTAAGTATTGTATCAGCAGCAGAGTACTGCCAGTGATTGGCCAAGAGTTTGATCATATGGTTCTCGCCGAGTCTATAAGCGGGAGTGGGCTTTTAACACACACCTTATATCTGAAATTTCTCAACAAATGCTAGACCAGGGAAATTTTTTCTGAGGTGGAGCTCTACACCTACAGTTATCTCCCAGATGCTCATTTACCACACAGGTTAAATTACACAAGCTGTACTACTTATGCGCTCTGTTGTTGAGCATCCGTATCGAAACCGGAAGCTTGAGTTTCCGAGACGGATGCTCGGCCGACTGAGCTAAACCGGTCCTTAATTGAGCTGAACTGGTTTCTGTTGGATTATTTTGATATATAAGGTGTGCTACAATACACCACTTAAATTAATAGACTAAGCAAGGTCATGTGGTTTAAGCCTCGGTCAATCAGCAACCCGAATACGTTGCTGTTTAACTACTTTATCGCTGATACTGAGTGACGTCCATTTGCAATCATTGACGAAGGACCTGCAAGACTGAGGAGCACCAAGGAACAACCAAAGGATTCTTCACTAAAGATTGTGCTCTGCTTAACATAAAGGATCTCCGATGAACAGCGCTATTGCTAGAAGCCTAAAGGATAGCCACAAGAATCGTAACCGGAAGCTTGCGTTTCTGAGGCGGATGCTTGACCGACTGAGCTAAACCGGTCCTTAATTGAGATGAATTGATCCCCAACTGAGCTAAACTGATCGCTATTGGGTCCTGGCACGGCACCCACTGTGAACGTATGAGGAATGTGAACTTATATGTCTCGTATACGTACCCCACTGATACTATGTCCATAGTACCAAATGTGATACGTGTCACATACGCACATTGTCATCGATATAACTAATTGGTGAGAGAGGGTATTCTTTGGTAAGAACTTTCTTTAGGGAGAGAGAGAGACAGATTATGGAAAAGAGATAGATTTGACGAGAGAGAGAGAGAGAGAGAGAGAGAGAGAGAGAGAGAGAGAGAGAGAGAGAGAGAGAGAGAGAGAGAGAGACAGATTATGGAAAAGAGAGAGAGACATATATGGAAAAGAGATAGATTGACTTGAGAGAGAGAGAGAGAGAGAGAGAGAGAGAGAGAGAGAGAGAGAGAGAGAGAGAGAGAGAGATGGAAAGAGGAGAGAGAGAGAGAGAGAAAGAGAGAGAGACAGATTATGGAAAAGAGAGAGACAGACAGAGACAGACAGACTATGGAAAAGAGAGAGAGAGAGAGAGAGAGAGAGAGAGAGAGAGAGAGAGAGAGAGAGAGAGAGAGAGAGAGACGTTATGGAAAAGAGAGAGAGAGAGACAGACAGACAGACAGATTATGGAAAAGAGAGAGAGAGAGAGAGATTATGGAAAAGAGAGAGAGACAGATTATGGAAAAGGAGAGAGAGGGAGAGACAGAGATAGACAGATTATGGAAGAGAGAGAGAGAGAGAGAGAGAGAGAGAGAGAGAGAGAGAGAGAGAGAGAGATTAATTTGTGAATTCTACCATGTTTGCCGGCTCCCATCTCCATTTGCCAGATGGGTTGGGTTGTAACTAGGAGTTGATTTCTTCTAAGAGCTGTGTTCTTCTGACTGTGCTTCTAGCAAAGGCTGGTTTGGTCAAATTAAAATGAATTACAAAAGACAAGACATCCATTTTGTGACTTGATCAAGTAATTATTTATTTTAACTTTATCCATGATCACCGCACGGGGAAGACCAGGCCTCATCCTGTCTTCACCCGTCGCCGACCAGGCTCAAGCTTTCTTCTTAACCATTTGACGAACAGACTCAAACTCTAACTTCAGACTATCACCTCTCACTCTTCCTTTCACCCCTTCGCCACGTCATCATTCCTATCATGTCCAATCAAATCTATCCACGTATATTCTCTGAATCAGCATTCAAACTTTCCCGCTAGTCATAAATTTTTCCCTAACAAATCACTCAAACCAACACAATGGTATATACGTCATAACCATAGTGTTACAAAAGCTCCGTTCAAAAGCACCGGTTCGCGCTGTTCAGTACTTAATTTGGTGATCATTTAAGCAACAGCAGGTACTGTAATAAACCGAATATATAATTCGGCATTAAATGAACCGAAATGGGTTTGATTTTCTGACCTTTCACCATGTCAGATGAACATAAAGTCCGATTATTTTAGGGATCCACGCACAAACCGAAACTCATGCGGTTGGTCAGTGTTAATTCGCCTGTGTCCCGTCGGCATTCCTCTTTTGAGACGCCTCAGGCATCGGGCAACAAACCCAGCCCTGTCCCTTTAAATAGAGTGGGTAGATATTGCCTCGGGAACGGTCCCCTGGGATCACGCGATTAATTTATCCAGCTGGCCGAGGCAGGAGCTGAATGACCCGAAAGGGTTGACATCCCTTAAAACCAACCAACCAAACAACCAACCAACCAACCAACCATCCAACCAGCCAGCCAGCCAGCCACCAGCCAACCAACCAGCCAGCCAGTCAACCAGCCAGCCAGCCAGCCAACCAACCAACCAACCAACCAACAGTCAGCCAGCCAGCCAACCAACCAGCCAACCAACCAACCAACCAACCAACCAGGTTTGAATATTGGCTTAGATTCAATAAAATATGTCAAGGAACGTTTGAATTTATAACAACAGAAAAAAAAATTGAAAAATGAAGCAAAGAAAAGTTATTTTGTTTCGTTTTGTTACCTTGTATCTGGTTTTAGAACGTGCTAAAATTTTTCGAAACAACAAAAACAATGCGTTCGGGGAAATTGGATACAGAGATAAATGGCCCAGAAAAGAACTGAAAAAGAAAAAGTCACAGAAAATGAAGGTTCACGCGAGATTTTCATAAAAATAAAATCGGAAATCGGAGATGGAATCCCACAGCAACGAACTATATAGTTACAACAAGAACAATATGGAAAGAAAATTACTCACGTATCACATAACTTTTGTCAGAAGGAATTTTATATTTGATGCAAGAATTATACGAGGTCACTTTCAGTTACTTTCAAAATAATTATTCTCTCTTTCTGTCTCTGTCTCTCGTTCATTCTCTCTCTCTTTTTGTCTCTCTCTCTCTCTCTCTCTTTGTCTCTTTTTATCTCGCTCCCTCCCCCTCTCTCTTAACCTCTCGGAAAACTTGTCTATTTCATCGCAGAACAAACCAATCCCCCTCCTTAGATACATTTATTTCTTCTCTTCTTATATATATATATATATATTATATATATAATATATATATATATATATACGTGTGTGTGTGTGGGGGGGTATGAGGATAAAGGAAACGTGGGCAAAAAGGAATAACTCAAACAAATAGATGTGGAAAGAATATATTTCGTTCCGCATTAAGCAGTACTTCTTCAGTCAATTTTATTAAAGCATTATACAGACCATTGCATTTATAGAAGAGAAAGAATACAATTGTATGTACAATGCTTTAATAAACTAACTGAAGAAGTACCGCTTAACGCGGAACGAAATATATCTCTCCACATCTATTTATTCCTTTTTGTCCACTTTTCCTTTATTCTTACCACATTCTGTCGGGTTTACTCCAACCCTCCTATCTTCATATATATATATATATGAAAGACAAATTGTTCCAAAAAAGATGAATTTATTACATTTATGTCGACGTCTAAACGTTTCGGTTTATATAAAACCTTCTTCAGGACAATATGATAAAAAAGAAGTGAAAAAGAGTTTTTGTTGTTCAAAATTTTTTTTTTTGAACAGCTAAAACTATTTTTCCCTTCTTTTTATCATATTGTTCCGAAGAAGGTTTTATATAAACCGAAACGTTTAAAAAGAATGGTAGTACCTGTTAGTGTACCTTCTATGGGTTAGATAAAACATAAAATGAGTTTAAAAATATTTTCAATACCCAACAAGTGTTGTCTATTGTCGGTATGAGTTGGACAGCGAAGGAGTCTGTCTCCTTTTCACTAGTGCTAGACCATGTAGATTTTTTTTTTGCTGGGCTGGCGCGGTATACCTACCGATATGCTCCCAGATGCTTAACCGATCAGATGCATCTTTTGGCGAGGACAGGGATTGAACCCGGAAACTTGTGACTTTTCAAGTGAATGCTCTACTGGCTGTGCTAAATGATTTTATTTAATGCTATACAAAATTTTAAAATCTTAAGTGAAAATTCTCTAAGTGTGCAGATTCTTTCATATTTACCAGAGTAACAATATTGAGCACCTTTTATTATGTTTCTATGAAAAATAATCCTGGTAAATCTTTGTTGTGATGTTAGTCCCAACAGTAAAAAGAAGTCAAGTCGAGATAGGGTAAAATAAGACAAGTGTATTTACAATCATGGTACATGTACGACTAGCTTGTCGTTAACGGGAACAGTACTACCTTTCCGCTCGGTGTCTCACTATTTATAGTGAGAACCGGTGCATGTTCTCCACTGTAGGAATGGCCGGTACAGCAATCTTTAAGCACTAAACTTAAAGATTATTCTTAGAGTTCGGAATTTAAAGATTTGAGACAAAGAAAATACTCACAGATATTTAAAATTGAAAAAAAAAAGATACTGTAACTTTATATATCAATAAGTAATTACTTAACAGACTAAAGCTAACCGAAACACACTTTAGTAAACAAAAGATTTGAAATTTTTTCATTGGAAAAAAAATACATATCTATATATTAACACTCGTGTTCTTTAATCTTCCGACCGTTATCATCTTGCAACACCCTCTGGTTAAAAATGGGACCGTTCAAATAGTTCAAAAATGAAATGCAAAAATGTAAATCTTGATTATCTGGTGCTGCTTATCCGCCGAATTCTCATTTCTTATGAGTGTCATCACCTCAGCTAGATAATGCACCATTCCGTTTTTATCATAAAGAAAGAAAGGGAAGAAAAAGGAGATGCTACACAGAAATAAGAAAGAAAGAAAGAAAGAAAGAAAGAAAGAGAGAGAAGAGGGGAAAGATAGCTAGCTAGCTAGCTAGCTAGCTAGAGAGAGAGAGAGAGAGAGAGAGAGAGAGAGAGAGAGAGAGAGAGGAGAGGAGGTGAGTGCACGGAAGCGATTATGCTAATCTGTTTCAATCGAATATAATGAAAAGACTGCATCTCTGCAGATGGGTAAATCCCACCGATGGGGCCACCTGTTCACCATGGGTCGTGACCCGTGATGCTTAAATATGGAATCCTGTTGGCTTATCAATCCATGACATGCACCACTCCACTTTTGCCCTTACTATCAATCGGCTAGTCACGTCAAGCCCTAGCACCTATAGTGTTGTCCCGACCCTCCAACCCCTTTTATCATATATGTGCTAGAAGGCGGTGGCTGAGGGTCTTAGTGTCCTTGGTATGACGTTAAACTGCATTTAATTGTGAAGTTCTGATTCTGTAATTCTGAGGAGTATGGAGTATCCCTTTATCACTATTAATCCCACTTTCACTCAGACCCGGAGTGGTAGTACCTGTTAGAGTCCCATCTAGGGTTGAATAAATTAAAAAAATGGGTATTAAACATTTGTTTAAAAATTGAGTTTGAAGAAAAAATTGAATGCCCAACAAGAATGAATATAACAATATCTTCGGCATAAAATAAACCAAGAAGGGTTGACATGCCGTAAAATCCAACAAACCAAACCAGAAAATAGTTTCTGCTCATTCTTTTATGGATTAATCAATAAATGTTTTTTTTTCTATATAGCTTTTATTAAAACAACCCCAGCCCAAACCGCGCGGATTGAGAAGCGACATCTCGAAATAACGTCTTCTTTCGACGAGTAACTGGTCGCAACTAAACTAAAAAAATATATTACGCTTCTAATGGCGCGTTTTTCAGGTGTGGGGTCAAGTCGAGGTCATTACCTGCCACTCATAATTATAACGCCTTCTTTCGACGAGTAACTGGTGTTGCGTAAGAAGCAAGTCGGGTTGTAATAGTAGTCGTTAGTAGTAGTAGCCGTCGTTAGTTCAGAAACAACACACAGAGTCGTATTGTCAAAAAGCGGTTGTTTATTTCTCTCTATGTTCGTGGGTTCTTTTTCAGAGAGAGAGAGAGAGAGAGAGAGAGAGAGAGAGAGAGAGAGAGAGAGAGAGAGAGAGAGAGAGAGAGAGAGAGGTCAAGCTGTTCTATCGTAAATCCCGTTCATGCGCTTTGTTGCACCCCTAGACATGTCACAACGGAACCCCAACAACACGTCCGATCCCTTCCAGCCCTTACTTCCGTTTGTGGTCCGGGTGGGGAAGGTCCATCCGCTTCCGCTCAAAACCTGGAACTTCCATTTTAAAAAAAATCTAGTTCTGGGGTCATTGGTCGGTTATTTCTGGCCCCCGTTGAGTATTTACCTTTCCAAACTTTAAACTCTTTTTGTTCTTATTTCTTTTTCTTCTCTTTCTCCAGAAATCATATTACTCTTTCTTTCAATCCCCAAATTCACCGTAGACCATATAATTACACTACACTGGTCACAACTAAACTGAAAACATTCTATGGCAAGCGGATATCACCACAAATCAATCATAACCATAACGGTTAAGGTAATTTTCACCAACCCCCGTTATTTTAAATCTAACGAACTCTGATTCTAAAATAAAGCTACAGTAAAAAAAAGTAAAGTCGTCGGATGGCCTAATGTCGGTATCAGCAGACAGCGAGGGAGTATATCCCCTTTTCAATAGTGCTAGACCAAGGAGTTTGTTTTTGGTGTCTGGGGTGGAGCGCCTCACCTACATCAGTTCTCACATTACCGCACAAATCTCTGTGCTACTCATATGCTGAGTAGACGAGGGCCGGTATCGAACCCGGAATCTTGTGGTTCCTAGTCCGACGCTCTACAACTGAGCTAGTGGTGCTATTTAACCCATAGTTGGAGAGTATAATGGGGTTAATACCTTTCCCAAGGGTATTAGTCCGAAAATAAACATAACAGTGCGAATGTATGTTAACTACTAGGCTACTGGGAAAGGCTTAGTATTTACTTGGCTATGATCTCAAGTGTGTATTTAAAAAAAATCAGTTCTGATTCAATCAATTTTTTTTTATTCAATCAATTTTTTATACATTCAAACAAAGTTTTGGCTTGTTTGGTTTGTTTTGTTTACGGCATATCAACCTCGGTGGGTCATTTAATGCCGACAAAGTTGTGAAATAAATTCAATCTTTTCTATTCAACCCATAGATGGGACCCTAACAGGTACTACCACTCCGGCCAGAGTGAACCAGGGAGCAATGGTGATGAAGGGGTGCTCCACATTCCCCAAACCTCCAAACTGGAACCTCAGATAGAGTTTAACGTTTCCCAGGACATGTAGACCCTCAGTCACCACCTTCTAGCACCCATAAGATAAAATCAAACAAAGTAAAATTCCCACTTTTCCAAAAATAGAATCGATTTTAATGGCATGTTAACCCATCTAGGGTTATTTCACGCCTAAAGGTTAAGGAATTGTATTCAATGAAAACAATGAAGTTGAAAGAATTATTTTTACCAAAAATGAACAGGAAGATAAAAGAATTACCAAAAGAAATGACTGGAAGTTTACCTCTTGTTCACTGTCGTCTCCATGAATTGTTTGTTTGTTTGTTTATTTAAATTTTAACGGCATATCAACCCATCTGGGGTTATGTCATGCCTAATGGTTAGGAAGTTATACATATCGTGTATTTATATTTATACTTTTTAGTAATTGGTTTTAACAATGTGTTAGCATTATTGGGGATTATGTTGTATGGTATTGATTTGTTTCATGTCTATATTCTATGTTATAATTTTATTTCCCTCAAAAAAGAGATAATATCCTCCATGTTGACATTTTCAAATAGATCTTTCATAGTGTTTGCTTTAAAATAATAGTTTCTGATGTGAACAAAAAACCTGCATTCCATGAATAAGTGTTTAACTGTCAAAGGTGTTTGACATGTTCCACATTGTGGTTGTTGTTCTTGTTTGGGTATATTGGAGTGTGTTAGTCTTGTGTGACGAATGCATAATCGGGACACAGTGACTTGTTCCTTTCTAGACTTCCTTAAAGTTGTTCTCCAGCCTCCCAAAGTGGGTTTGATTAGGAAGAGTTTATTGTGGATGTTGTTATTCCAGTATTGTTGCCATTTTGTATGAAGGAATCTATTAATTTTAGGTTTCAAGTCAGTATAAGAATCTTGAACTTGTCGGGATCAAATCTAGAGCCGATAGAGAGTCTTCCCCTCACTCCTATATGACTTGGGATCCAGCATATCATAATCTCTTTAGAATTAACACCAAGTCTAATCTATTCAGGAGCTTAATGGTGAGAGGGTTTTCCAGTTTTTTTTTTCTTAATGATAATAGACAGGAGCGAGTCTGACAAATATTTTGTGGTTATTTTCATAGATTTTGTCAAGTGCTAGCTCTATTGCACGGGTTTCATCCATGAATAGTGTAACGCAGTAAGTTAGCCACTACGGTACAGTGGCCCTCGCCTCCTTGGGCCGTGTTTAAAGCATCGAGTAGCTTTAATTTGGTTCTTTGCTTACCCAAATAAATATCACGACTAACAGTCTTTTTTTTCTTTATTTAGGGTGTGAACAGTTTGGTATTTGATGACCAGCCCGTATTGAGTGTGGTCAGCAATGGCGCCGAGTGTATAATGCTTTGTAAGAAGTTTTACTTACAGCACGCCTCCGAATACAACATGGAAAATTTAAAACGAACGGTGAGTTTTATCTATTTATTTTTTATGAAATACTATACATTAAAAAAAAAAAGTTTGTTACCATTGGTTTCAAAGCAGCGTATCAGCCGTTATGGCAAATAGGCTGCTTTGAAACTTATATTTATCCATACAACACACACACACACACACACACACACACACACACACACACACACACACACACACGCTTATATATATATATATATATATATATATATATATATATATATATATATATATATATATATATTTACGGCCTTTACATACATACAGATGTGTGTATCAAAACAGTTAAAATCCCCTTCGCATTCTGTAGGTGACGACAGCCTAGCAGTTAAGCTGTCCGACTGATGCTGAACCGATTGGATTTCAATCCCGGTTGTAGGTAGCTTACAAATGTCTAGCCACACGGAAGAGACTTGATGTCGAAACACGTGTCTGTGGATGACTATATATATATATATATATATATATATATATATATATATATATTGTCACTTTGGGGGAAATAAAAATTTCACGAGAAAAAGAAGTGGTTTTCTGTTATTACTAACAAGTCTAAATGACACAAGGCAAGATATCCCTCAGCACCAAGTTGATTTCCCGACTCCAAACATCCAGGAATTGTCAACCAACTCCAGCATCGACTCAGCAACGAACACTCGAGCCTCATCCAAAGTGAGAGTCATAGCGTAACTAACGTTGACACGTTGTCTCTCCATTCCGAAAGAAGAGCGTAACGTAACATCGTAAAAACCAACCAACCAACCAACCAACCAACCAACCAACCTGTTACGATTTTGTGGCTTCAAGCAAGAGTGCTATCCAGCGGAGACTCTTTGTATTAAGCTGAGCACGATCCTTACTGAAGAATCCTTTGGTTGCTCCTTGGTGCCCCTCGGTCTTGCAGGTCCTTCCTCAATGATTGTAAATGGACGTCTGTCAGTATCAGTGATTAAGTAGTTAACGAGCCACGTGTTCGGGCTGTTGATTAGCTGAGGTTTAAACCACGTGACCTCGCTTAATTTTGAATAAATTT
>CM042161.1:17422761-17432761 GCA_023376005.1 Doryteuthis pealeii | reverse complement strand
ACAGTGGAGATCCCTTGTGTCATTTAAGTTTGATCTGTGTTAAGTAGAATCCTATAATGCTTGTTCGTTGGTCCGTGTATCTAGAATCCTATGATCCTTGTGTTTGTCAGTGTTAAGCAGAATCCTTGTCCGTTCGACCGTGGTAAGCACGAGCAACTGAACGCCAGTTCACCAAGGCCTTTAAATAGTTAACCAACCATGTATTTGAGCGTGTTGATTGGCCGATGCAGTTACACAGCCTTGAAGAGTCTATAAATTTGAGTTGTGGTCCACAGCACACCTTATATAGCAGAATATTCCAACAACTACAAAGGTATAAAACTTACTGCCATAGCTGCTAAGATTTATAATTCACTTCTTCTTAATCGCATCCGACTTGGAGTGGAGAATATCCTTAGAAAAAAATCAAACGACGTTCGTTGAGTTCAATCAACATGTTCACAGATTCTAACCGTTGAAGAGGCCCGAGTAAAAAAATCACGAAGCTGCACTATTTTTGTAGGATTTCTCCAAGGCATTTGACTCCATATACAAAAGAAAGATGGAACAAATACAACTCTTAGATATTGGGGACGGACACAAGTCGGAAGATACAGAGCTGAATCGGTAGATCTGTCTCGCCCGGTGCCGGAGAGAAGAGAGAGAGAGAGAGAGAGAGAGAGAGAGAGAGAGAGAGAGAGAGCGATAATATCTCCTTTCTTTTTGTTCTCCATCCGATCACGTGATATTCCAAGTCCATCGATACAGTACTTGTTAATCGACTCTCGTGTGACATATCGGGCACAATGGTACACCACTAGCCGACCGACCCACGCGCTCGCCACCATATTCACCTGCCGCAAAAGACATCCGGTTATTTCTATTGCCGCGCTTGTTTGATTATGCGTCACTTATATTCCTGGTCTGTCCAAGTCTGATACAGGGCCCCTCTTTCTCATGTACTCTCCCCCTATCTAACAAAGAGAGTGAGACAGACAGTCTTGGAATAATTTTGATATATATCTATTTACCAACCACTCTACAGAAGCAGGATGTGACACAAGATCAATTTCTTAAGCGAAGTTTAACAGGTTTGAATTCAGAGTTTTCCTTCTCCTAGACCGGTTGCCTAACCAAGGTTAAAGAGTTCAGTCTGCCCTACTTTGTACCCATAGCTGGAGGGAGAGTAGAATTCATACATTTCCCAAGGGTAATAGCTCTAAGTTAAATGCAACTACCACGTCCAGGATTTGAAATCGGGGCGACGAGTCCATTTCCTATGACTTTAACCATTACACCACGCGCTTCCTAATTTTGATATATAAGGTGTGCTGAAGATTGCAACTTGTACTTATAGACTCTTCCAAACTGCATTGGATGAATCGCCCAATCAATACACTCAAACGTATATTTGATATACTATTTAAAGGCGTTGATAGATTGTCACTCAATTGCTCGTTGGATGGATAGACGAACAGACAAGGATTATACAATTCTTAAACAAGTTGGTCCAACTGATGAGGATTATACAATTTTTAACATGGATCAGCTGACAAGGATTAAAACTGATGCTACTTCTTTCTACTTCAAGAAAGAATCAAATTTTGTGCCACAAGGAATCTCCACTGTAAAACTGCTCTCATCTACATCCCTAAAATGACGACAAGAATCGTAACAGACAGCTACACAGTCAAGTGAATCTGAGCTGTTGTGATGCCTTGATGAAGAAGACGAAAAGCCCCAAACATAAATAAAGTGGTCACGGCTAGTTGGACAATTAAAGTTGTAAGATTCAAAGTTATTTAATGAACATACAATTCCGATACGTTGAGAGACAAAACATTTAATATATATAACAGCACATGGAAACGATAAGATACATAATGTACAGGAGAATAGAACATGTAAATACATATATAATATTTAGGTATAAACAAGATACCCAAATGTACCTAGCATGTAAATGTTACAGACATGGAACTAAAGGATAGTCCATGCTGTATAAAGGACTTACAGTAAAGCCCCATCGAGAATGGGGGTAGATAGACTCTAGCCCATATCAATTCATTGAGAAACGTCCACCTAAAAGAGGAAACAGCGTTTGAATGAACGCGCTTAACTACCAGAGGTCCCTTAGTGGGAACAAACAGCAACGCAGCGAGGAGATAACTCTTCCGGCAAAAGGAAGATAATTCCCTACAAAGTATATTACTAGTCAAACATTAGGATTTGTGCTGTAGTCATTCAGACCTCTAGACCGTTGTTCTAATGATCAAGCCAAGTATCTCCAGGTATCTGTAATCGTCAACTGGCTTCTTCGAAATCCGTTCGTCAGTCGAAAGACATTAAGGTGATTTATGTGTTCACGTCACACGTTCTGTGTGGCTTATCTGTGGTTGTCGGATCTGAAGCAAATCTAACAACGACTCCTTGTTCATTTCGACTTTCTATTGATGTTAATTACTTAGCGGAAACTCATTTACTTTTATGATCTTCTTTCTTTCTTTCTTTCTTTCTTTCTTCTTTCTTTCTTCCTTTCTTTCCTTCTTTCTTTGAAAATTTCTTTCTTCTATTTCTTCTTTCTTTCTTCTTTATATTCTTTCTTTCTTTCTTTCTTTTCTTTGCAATCTTTGCAATCCTTTTTTTTCTTTCTTTCTTGGCATTTTTTCTTCTTTCTTTTCCGATTTTTCTTTCTTTCTTTCTTTCTTTCTTCTTTCTTTCTTTCTTTCTTTGCAATCTTTCTTTCTTTTTTTTCTTTTTTTCTTTTTCTTTCTTTCTTTCTTTTTCTTCTTCTTTCTTTTTCTTTCTTTCTTTCTTCTTTCTTTCAATCTTTCTTTCTTTCTTTCTTCTTTCTTTCTTTCTTTCTTTCTTCTTTCTTCTTTCTTTCTTTCTTTCTTTCTTTCTTTCTTTTTTCTTTCTTTTTCTTTTTTCTTCTTCTTTCTTCTTTCTTCTTTCTTTCTTTTCTTTCTTTCTTTCTTTCTTTTTCTTCTTTTCTTCTTTCTTTCTTCTTTCAATCTTTTTTTTCTTCTTTCTTTCTTTCTTTCTTTCTTTCTTCTTTCTTGCTCCCTTCTTTCTTTTCTTTCTTTCTTTCTTCTTTTTTTCTTTCTTTCTTTCTTTCTTTCTTTCTTTCTTCTTTCTTTCTCTCTCTTCTTCTTTCTTTCTTTCTTCTTTCTTCTCTTTCTTCTTTCTTTCTTTCTTTCTTTCTTTCTTTCTCTTCTTTCTTTCTTTCTTTCTTCTTTCTTTCTTCTCTCTTCTTCTTCTTTCTTTCTTTCTTTCTTTCTTTCTTCTTTCTTTCTTTCTTTCTTTCTTGCTCTCTTCTTTCTTTCTTTCTTGCAATCTTTCTTTCTTCTTTTTCTTTCTTTCTTCTTTCTTTTTCTTTCTTCTTTCTTTCTCTCTTTCTATCTATATTCTTTCTTTCTTTTTTCTTTGTTCAACTGCTATTTTTTAAAATCTCTTTCCTTTTTGTCCTACTTATGACGTTAAACTAACTGATGGTGAGGCTTCAGTTTGGAGCTCTAGGGAATGTGGAGTACCCCTTTATCCCCAGTACTCCCAGTTCCATTCTGGCCCGGAGTGGTAATATCTGTTAGGGTCCCATCTATGGGTTAAATAGACAAAATGAGTTTGAAAGAATGTTTAAAAGAAAAATTGCGTACCATTCAAGAATGAATAAAACAAAAAGGTATTTGGCATAAAATGACCCAACAAGGGTTGATATGCCAACCAACAAAAATCTCTTTCTTTTTCAAATTATAAAAACATACTTCTTCCTTTTTAATTTCTTTCTTTCTTTTCCTTTTTCATTTTCTTTCTTTCTTTCCAAATTTCATTTCTTTCTTTCTTCTTTCTTTCTTTCTTTCTTTCTTTTTTCAACTGCTATGTTTGTTTTATTTTTTATCTCTTTCTTTTTTAAATTATGAAAAACTTACTTCTTCTTTTAAAATTTCTTTCTTTCTTTCTTTCTTTCTTTCTTTTTTCCTTTTTTCTTTCTTTCTTTCTTTCTTTCTTTCTTTCTTTCTTCTCTTATGTTCATTACGATTCTTTTCTTCTTTCTATCTTTTTCATTTCTTTTCCCTTTTTTCTTTCCCTTTTTCCTTTCCCTTCTTTCTTTCTTTCTTTCTTTCTTTCTTTCTTTCTTTCTTCTGTTTCATTACGATTCTTTATTTTCTCTTCTTCTCTATTTTCATTACAATTCTTTCTTTCTTCTTCTTTCTTTTCCTTTTCTTCATTTCTTTTCCTTTCTTTCTTTCTTTCTTTCTTTTCTTCATTTCTTTTTCTTTCTTTCTTTCTTTCTTTCTTTCTTTCTTTCTTTCTTTCTTTTCTTCATTTCTTTTCCTTTCTTTTTTCTTTCTTTTTAATTTCCATTACGATTCTTTCTTCTTTCTTTCTGTCTTTCTTCTTTCTTTCTTTCTTTCTTTCTCTTTTCTTTCTTTTCTTTCTTTCTTTCTTTTCTTTTCTTTTCTTTCTCTCTCTCTTCTTTCTTCTCTCTTCTTTCTTTCTTTCTTTCTTCTCTTTATTTCCATTACGATTCTTTCTTTCTTTCTTTCTTTCTTTCTTTCTTTCTTTCTTTTCTTCATTTCTTTTCCTTTCTTTCTTTCTTTCTTTTCTTTCTTTTCATTAATCCTTTGTTCTTTCCTTCTCTCTTTCCTTCTCTTAATTAATGCAAATCTATTTTATCTCCTTGATTAATTGACTTCCTTTCCTTTCTCCTCTTCATTCTTTTCTAACCTCTTCATTTTCTCTATCTGCTTTTTCCCCTCTTCTACATCTTGTTAAAACGAATAAACCAGAAACAAATCCCCCACCCACCCCATTATTTCCCTATGTTCTCATTCAACCACATCTCCCACCCACCCACCCACTGTCTGTCTACCCCTTTTTTTCTCTTTTCTCCCCCCCCCATTCACTCGTTTACACTTGATCTCTTCTAATACCTTTATCTTTCCAACACTAAATTCCCGCCATTCCATTTCTTATCTTTACTACTTCTCAGACTTCTGCTTTTTCCCGCGCGTTGTCGTCTTCTTTTCCGCCATTTTAAAACAAACCGAGACATTTTTTCCCAACCAAAGACGCTGTCACATTAGATTTACTCCCGGCAATCAATCACAGCTTGAAAAAGCAAGAATTCTCTTCACCATTCAAACCTCGTATCGGGGCCGTTAACTGTTTGGTTGATTGGTTGGTTGGTTGGATTTTACGGCACGACGGTGATGATGCGTTGAACCTCGTCGTCGTTGAAAACTCGCTACAAAACTTGCTGACATTGTAGACATCCATGCATGACACACCATACACTTCTGTTAATTGCTTCAGGCACCGGGCAATAAACCCTGCCCCGTTTCCTTTAAATCGATCGGGCAGGTGTTGCCTGGCCCTCCTGTGATCACACGATTTCTTTGCCCAGTCGCCGTAAGCAGCTAGTAAAGACGGGGGTATTTACTTCAAACTCCCACCAGGTAAGGATGTGACACAAGGTCTTTTATTTATTTTATTTAAAAACATTTACATTTTCAGGTCAGTTAAATTTGAACCACGTATCTTTGAGAATGTGTGTTACGCCTCAAAGATACGTGGTTCAAAGTTAACCGACTTGAAAAAGTGTAAGTTTTTAAATAAAATAAGTGGTGCATTATACATTTTATTTATTAATATATCAATACTGAAAATTTCATTAAATTCGGTTAATTCCCTGATTTTTGGTATTTATTTTCTTTCGGCGGGGTGACATACGATGGTGGAATTTAGGTCCGTTAAGTTCAATTTAACCTTTCCGAATGTGAAGCACGAAAGTGACAGTGATATAAATTGTAATTGGTGTCACATATTATCTCTTCTCTACAACACGTTAATTCCTTATTGGGTTATTTCCTAGTTGAGTAACATGAGTGACCCAGAAAAAAACACAACCCAAATTATTTATCTATTTTCCCATTAAACTAACCCTAAACCCTAACCCTAACCCTTGTTGGACTTAAACTTAAAAAAAAAATAAAATTAACAGTTTTATTACAAAATTTGTGTGTTCTGTTTGTTCTGGATCACCTTGTAATATTATGTTACTCAAATAATGGTTAGAGTAAGTAAGGGTTAGGGCTAGGGTTGAGGCTAGGGTTAGGGTTGGGTTTAGGGTTAGTTTAAAGGGAAAATAAATATTTTGGGTATTGTTTTTTCTGGATCACTCATGTAAGGGTTAGAGTTAGGGTTTAGGGTTAGGGTTAGTGTTGGGGTTTAGGGTTAGGGTTGAGGTTAGGGTTAGGGTTAGTTTGATGGGAAAATAAATAATTGTTACATATTAATTGGATCCCTATTACTTTTTAAGGTAGTATAGAAATCCTTATGGCGATCAGTACAGCTGATGGCTTTGAGAGTGAGTGACAATGCTTGACCTCACTCTCACCTTGCGTTCTGGGGATGGAACGTGAGAACGGAAGTCCATAGAAGCCCTTCCGGTTTAAGGTGTAAGCAATTCAGTTAGTTGCAGTGACAGTTAGGAGTTAGGACTTAAGCTAGCAAGATGTGAGCTCACGGCGTGATTGTCTGGTCTGGGGTTCATGAATAAAGAAACATCATTGTAAATCGAAGTCTTGTTGTTATTACTAAAAGCTAACAATGACACAAGGCTTCTGATAAGAAATGATCCCCGACAAAGACACGGAATCCCAAGAAGACCAAGATAGAAGATAGACGATCAGAAGACGGCCGGAAGAATAGACCAGAGTAAGACGTAAGAAGTATACAACGTATAGATATTTAGTGCCGTCACAGAAGAGGCACTACGCAACAAATATATCTATTTGGTACCGTGACGACGCCGTTACGTTACATAATTTGGGTTCTGTTTTTTCTGGGTCACTCATGTAAAATCATTTACTCAACTAGGAAATAACCCTTTATTGTTAAGGATGTTTTCATCCTTTTATAATTTCAATATGTATTTATTTTCTACATAATCGTCATTTTGGTCGATGCATTTGTTGTATTGCTAGTAGGGAAAGATACACAGAAGAATGCACCGACTGCACCTCTGCAGAGAGGTAAGACTCCCCCAATGGGGCCACCCGTTGGCCGTGGGTGGTGACCCGTGATGCTTAAGGATAGAACCCAGGTGGTTAAGCAGTCCATGACTTGCAACACTCCACTTTGGCCTTTCTTGGGCTAGACGGGTAGTCGGAGAGCCCCCCCGATCAATCGGCTGGTTACGTCAAGCCCTAGCACCTATATGATTGTCCCAGCCCTATTGCCTTTATGACAACCCCCAGCTCCTTTTTATCATATGGGTGCTAGAAGGCGGTGGCTGAAGGTGTACATGTCCTGGGAATGACGTTAAACTCTATCTGATGGTGAGGTTCCAGTTTTGGAGGTTTGGGGAATGTGGAGCACCCCTTCATCACCATTGCTCCCTGGGTCACTCTGACCCGGAGTGGTTGTACCTGTTAGGGTCCCATCTATGGGTTAAATAGAAAAAAACATGAGTTTATAAACAAAACTTGATTATCCATTAAGAATGAATTTATTTCACAACTTTGTCGGTATTAAATGACCCACCGAGGTTGATATGCCGTAAAAACAAACCAAACCAAACCAAACGCAGAACAAATAAGTACAAACAATTAACAAGACAAAACTTACACTAAATAGAGGAGGGTCAATTTGGCATAGCCAACGCAGCAAAGTCAGTCTGAATATTATTCAGCTTGTCAATCTCCTTTAATCGTAGACTATTTTATGGCTATGAACCAGTCCAGTTCTAAAGGGGTGTTAGCTACTCCTCAACAGCATTTTTGTAGGCGCTCTGGTAGATTTTCTATGTCCATACCAGCTCATCTCCATATTGTTGAGGAAGCGTTGAACCTAGTCATCGTTTCAAACTCGCTACAACGATTGCGGACATTTTTGACATCCATGCAGGACTCACCATACACTTACGTTAATTAGCGATGGATTTTAATCGGTTTAATACACTTTGCATTCAAAAACCGAATAACTACGCGAACTTCACATTTGGAGGTGGCGTAAATCGGGAGCTCCAACAAAAACGATTGCCAAGCCAACAGTGAGCGTGGCAGCAAGGCGCGCGCAGGGTCAGGCGCATGCACAACAAACTCAACAGTGTTGTCAAATAGTCTTACAGTTTCTAGCACTTTTGAGACTTTACTTTTGGGATTAACCCTCGTATATATATAACCTAATTACGTTAATACAAATATGGATAAGTTTTAACGTTTAGCGAATCTTCACCGGAGAAAGTGACTCTAAGCAAAGTTGTCTATATTATATTTAACTCTTTGGAGACAGACTTTTATGGAAATTGTGGAAATTACTTTGCGTCCATTCGATGAACAAATGGTAGAATCCTAATAAGATTTCTATTCTTGAGAATTGGAAAGAATTGGAAGAATTGGAAAATTCAAATCGAGGCTCTGATATTCAAATAGATAACTCACTGTCAAAAAACATTGACTTAAAAAAAGATTCTTGTCCATTTTTAGGCTGCAGGTGAGAAAACTTTACAGTGGAGATCCCTAGTGACATAAAGTTTGATCTGTTTTGAGCGGAATCCTATGATCCTTGTGTTTTTCAGTTTTAAGCAGAATCCTTGTTTGTTGGCCCGTGTATCTTGAATCCTTAGACCCTTGTGTTCCTCGGTGTTAAGCAGAATCCTTGTTTATTATTGTTGATTATTCTAAGTTGAGGAAGGAATAAATATAGTGCTCGATTTCATTTGTTAGAGCTATATCTATTTACAAGACGATTTGTATGAAGATAAGCATATAATATTTTGAAACCAATGGTAATAAATTAGCCATAAATGTATAGATTATTTGTATAGGTTTTTAGGATGCAGATGAGAAGCCTTTCTAATGGAGATCCCTTGTGGCATTAAGTTTAATCCGTTTTGAGTGGAATCCTATGATCCTTGTGTTCCTCAGTGTTAATCAGAATTCTTGATTGTTGGTCCGTTCGTTCGTGTTAAGCACGAGCAACTGAACGCCTTTCCACCAAGGCCTTTAAATAACTAACGAACCACGCATTCGAGCGTGTTGATTAGCGGATTGAACCCACGCAAAGAGTCTATAAATTTAAGTTGTGGCCTCCAGCATATATATCAAAATATTCCAACAAGAATGTACATATCACAGCTTATTATAAGGCGTGTGTGAGAAAATCTATAAAACGAACTGGTTGATATCTCATTTGTTTGTTTGTTTTGTTGATTGGATTTTACGGCATGTCAACCCTTGTTGGGTTATTTCATGCCGAAGACATTTTGTTTTATCAATTCTTGATGAGTATTGGTTTTTTAATATTCATATTTTGTTCTACTTAACTCATAGATGGGAGCCTAACAGCTACTACCACTCCGCGTCAAAGTGGACCTGGGAGTAATGGGGATTAAGGGGCACTCTACACTACCCAGAGCTCCAGAATTGGAACACCATTAGTTGCAGTTTAGCGTCATACCCAGGACACTAAGACCCTCATCCATCGCCTTCTTGCACATATATGATAAAAATGATTGAGGGTTTGCCATTTTATATTCTGTCTACAGAGAAAGTTTTCGGTTTATTCATTTTTTAACCCCCTCCCTCTCTCCCCCTCTCTCTCTCGTTATTTTTCTTATGTCCAAATTACTTTTTCTCCTTATAAAATTTGAATATTTTTCTAAGGTTTTCTTTAGAAATTTATTTTTTCAATACTAATATTCTGAAAGATATCTCCCTTGATTTGCTGGTGGCAATTTCAAAAATGTAAATAACATACATCCAATATTTTTTACATTAAGTATTTTATTAGTATAATGAAATGGAAATGTATTGAAATATTTTTTCCAAATAGAAAAAAATTGTGATCTAGTAATTAAATTTGTTACCAATTAGTCAAAAGTAATTCTAACCATTAAACTTGTCACCAAATGATCAAAAGTGAATTCCAGCCATTAAATTTGTCACCAAATGGTCAAAACTAATTCTAGCCATTAAACTTGATACCAAATGGTCAAAAGTAATTCTTGCCATTA